>JAGFMF010012285.1:20394-38536 GCA_019455555.1 Galemys pyrenaicus | reverse complement strand
AAGGTTTTATGTGTTTGTCTTAATGCGGCAGATGGCAGAACCCATTCAGAGAGGGCAGGCTTGGGGGTTCTGGGGTGCTCCTCTCCCTGCCCTGTAACAAAGCCAGCACAGAAGTGAGCCCTGAATGCTGCTTCAGACCAAAGGGGAACTGGGAGAATCACCTTTGAGTTTTTCTCTCATCATTTCCTTAAATCTGCTGTGACTTCCCCTTTTTACTCTTCGGATAGAGGATATGGTTCTTTGTGTCACTGAATTACAAGTCACCTTTGTCCAGGAGGAGGACAGGGGTCTCTGCCTGAAGGAGACCACTCAGCTGGGTGAGCAGCGTGGAAATGGGGAGGCTGGCAAAGGAGACTGGAGACCCATGGGGCCTTGGCCTTATGAGACACAGCCACCAAGACCATCCCCCTTCATAGGACAGCCCACCCTAAGCCACCTTCAAGGCCCCCCACACGAAGCAGTAGACCCCCTTCCTGTCCTGGGACTTGCCCCTGAACCTGACCCGATGCCCCTCCCTCCAGACCCCTGGTCACTCTGAGCAGAGGCCACCATGACCGGAGTATAAGGAAGGAGAAGTGGCTTTTACCCTCTGCCCATCTGACCTGGAAGCTTCCTCCTGCTGCTCTTTGCGGGTCTCCTTCTGGGCTGTGGCCACCTTGTAACAGGGTGGTCCCAGGAAAAGGGGAAGTTCCAAAATCCTATTTCCACCCTAAGTGGGTGGAGCTGAGGAGGAAAAAATGATTTCTGCAGAGAAGAGAGAAGGAAAAAAGGAAGATGGAGAACATCAAGGACACCTGGAGGAGGCACGTGGAGCAGAGGGACATGTGAAGAAACTGCTTGCTTTTTGGTCTTGGACTGGTTGGAACAGATGTGGGTGAGAGACCCGTGGGGAGGGTAACAATGGCAGCTTTCATCTTTATCTTGATTTTGCTCTTTTCCTCCCAGATTTGTCTAACTCTTTCTAACCCTTTTCTATGGGTCGCTACTAAAAAGTCCTTTAAACATGTGGCAGTCTTTTGGGCCTTGCTTTGAGCCAATCCCATTTAGCTAAACTTTTACCCTCAAAAAAATAGGTAACCTTAAATGCTTAACTTAATCACTATGTTCTTTATCCTTTCTATACTCTACCCTAATTGTATTAAAGTTCCTTTCCATTAAAAGCCTTATATATTGTCTTAATGCGGCAAATGGCAAAACCCATTCAGAGAGGGCAGGCTTAAAAGTTCTGGGGTGCTCCTCTCCCTGCCCTGTAACAACCTCACTGTGGAGGCTGTTTGCTTAGTGACAGTGAGTGACCTGCCCGCACCTCCCTCTCCCTCCTGCTCCTCACAGGAACTGATTCCCTTGCAGAGCAGTAACTCAGGGAAGGGGAGAGCACAACATCTCCTTCTGAGAAAACAATGAAGAATTTGAAATAAAAATGAATATCTATAGCAAATATTTCCTCCAAGGGTTTTGATGACACAAAAATAGAGAATTTGTTAACATTTTCCAAATTTCAAGGGAAAAGTATCATTTTTGAAAAATAATAACGGGAAGAGAAGACACACAAATAGGTCAAAGTGGGGAGGAGCAGGGCTCAGGAGGAGGGGGCACCCCTGGGGATGGGACCTTGTGGGAAAGTCAGGAGAACCTGAACAGGCAGGTTTGGCAGAAGAAGAGCCACAGCCACATCCGGGAGATGCCTGAGGTGGACAGGACCCTCCAGGGCGGTAACTGCCTGTCTCCTCTCCAGCAAAACCATCACAGTGGCCTCTGCTCAGAGTGACCAGGCACCTGGGCAGGAGGGGCAGCGAGTGAGGCTCAAGGAGGGTCTCCCCATCACAGGCGGGGTCTCCCCTGGGGTGGGTGTTGCTGTGAATGAGGTTTTGTGTGGGCTGTTCCCCAGGAGGCTGGTGTTGGTATTTGCTGAGAGCTGCTCTTTCCCCAAGTCCAGTCCAGGGAGTCTCAAGCCTCCCTCTGGCCCAGTTCCTACCTCCACCAAACTTCCCACCAAACTGTTACTGTACCCCACTGCATAACTGTTACTGTACCCCACTGAGGCCTAGGTTAAGCAAGGGAAAGTTAGAAATAACTAGGCAGTTTTAGGGAGAAATAGGTAGATGGGACCCCAGAATAGTTAAGTCTTGGAACAAAGGAAAGGAAGCATCTCAGGAGGTGCCAGGAGATAGGGAAATGCAAACTTCTGAAGAAAAGGCCAGGGCATTCAAACACAAAGAAGAGCTAATGGATGCAAACTAAGGTCCACTCCAGGGACCCAAAATTCCAGAAGGACTAGATTGCAGGTACCAAAGATTCTAAGTTAAGTGGGACAATCAAGGAATGACCAATCACAGAAAGACTGGTAAAATTCTAGAATAATGAGGGAAAGAAGGCATATATTCACTCTTAAGCTTTGACTCCACGTCTGCTCTCTCTGCCCCTCCCAGGTACCATCTAACTGGGAGATTTTATTCTCTTTTTCCTAAATAAATTTTTCTTTTCAAGACAAAGTTTGCTTCTCTCTTCTTACTTATATAAAAAGTCTGTGAATTCCTTTCTAGGGCTTCAGGAGCCAAGAACCCGTGGTAATTACCAGGGTGAGAGGCAGCCACAGCTGAAAGGTAACCTCGCTCACCAGCTTCGCCAGCACCTGTTACTGTACCCACCACCTAACTTGCTGTACCCCACCAGGTAAACATTTCTCTCCATTTACCATCTAGGCTTAACACCTTGTTTTTTTGTACATTTCAAAGCCTGAGAAAACAACACCTGAATTGCTACCCCAAGTCAAAACACAAGCAGGCACCCACCTAATTGCCAACATTTTACTGACCCTTGTTAACTCTCTTCCTTAGGCCCCTGGAACACTGGCTGAATCCCCAGCTCCCCTCTAAAAGCAGGTTTGTGGTCTTTCAACACAGCCTCCCACCCTCCTCCTTTGCTGAGAGTTCAAACTACTTTCCTTCTGCTCTAACTCTTTCCTTTTCTCAGCTGAGGAAACAGGAAGGCGTTCCAGAACATAGGTGTTGTTTCTTCCTGGCAGAGACCCCTGAGCTCCCCCTAGGAACATCCAGACCCTTTCTTGTCTCGCCATCCACACAAAGTTCTCCTCTGACACACCCTGCAATTTAGTGCCCAAACAAACACCTTCTTTCCTAATATTCAAAGAGGAGAAATAGGTGCAGATTAAGGAAGTAATGAGAGAGAAACTCAAAGGAGAGTCTCCCAGTTTCCCTTGGCTCTGAAGCAGCTTCAGGGCTCACTTCTGTGCTGGCATCAAGTGCTGAAGGGAGCAGAGCTCATTATCAGGGGGATGGGACTCAGCACCCCAAGTCTGCTCCGGACCCTGCTCCCATTCAGGAGGGAAAGACCCTCCTGAATGGATTACACAAATAAGTTATGGACTTCGACCCCCATTCCAGACCTACAAGATCCAAGGACTACAAATCCCATAAGGTCATTATCGAAGAGCAGATCACTGGGACCTGAGGGTAAAATTAAGCAGCCAAACCAAATATAAAAGCAGATACGTGGGCCTTGGGGGGGGGGTCGCTTTTTCCTGGGGAGCCAGCTCTCAGTGCACCATTGGGTTCCAGCTCCAAAAAACTAATAAAATATTTACAAATCTGTAACCCTCTCTTCCCCTTGTGTTATTCACTACGCTATTTTTCCTTCCCTTGTAAATAAAACCCTTTAACCTTTATTGTATGTGCCTACAATTAAAGCATTGTAAGTGCCATTCAAGCGCGTGGGTAAAAACCCAGTCAAGCAAACCCACTTTATATTAAAGTTGCCCTGTAACACTCCTGCTCACGGTCTCAGGTGAGGGGCTGGGCCTGGCCCTGGAGGCTCAGGGCTGGGGCAGGACACGGGGTCTGCTGGGAGGGACGCGGCAGGGCCAGGCAGGGCCATCGCTCATGCAGACTCTCCTCACTGAGGAGGACAGTGTCTGCCACAGCTCCCTGCGGTGTGAGACAGAGGACACAGGGTCCTCTCCTGATCTCTCCTTGGGAGCAGGTCTCTGTGCAGGGCAGATCTTGTCAGGGAAACCCAGGAGTCGGGGGTTGAAGGGGCTGCAGGACCTCAGCCCTTCATTGCTGGACACAGGGGGCACCGGCAGGGCAGTAGCAGCTGGGTCTGGGGAGGCTACGTCCACCTGTGGCTGGAGGCATCAAAGCCCAGACTCTGTCCATGGGGTGAGGGCAGCAGGACCAGTATGTGGGGGCAGAGGCAGAGGCAGAGGGGGGCTTTAGGTGTCTGTGTCTGGTAGTTTGAAGTCCCTGGGGAGCTGTGGTGTGGGGAGCCGGTGTGAGGAGCTCAGCCCAGACCACAGTCTCTGCTCTTCATCCTCCCAGTGGCTCCTGGAGCAGACACAGCGTCTCTTCTCAAACGAGATGACGGAAATAAAATGCCCGTTTATTCCCTTGTTGCCTGACTCATCCTTCACGTGGGAGAAAATTCTGTGATATGAGAACTGCGTGCAGAAATTCACTGAGAAATTATATGCTTTATCGTAATTTGTTAGTGAGTATTGAGAAAGGGGCTACTGTGTGTATCATCTTTGCTGTGTGAGTTCTGGAAAGGACGGGTCGGCTGGTGGCTGCGCCATGTGGTCTGCTGCGCCACGTGGGCCTGCTCTCATGTGGCTGGGGAGCGAACTCGTGCTGCAGTGGCTGCAGATGCTTCCTAGTGCTGCACTTGGTTCACCTGCCCTGGACTTCTTGCTAGACTCCAACTGGTTGTTTATTTCAGACTGAGTTTGTTTTACAATTTGGCAGGACAAATCTTCCCCATTATTTACCCTTAAAAATGTGAAAAAAATCTCATCCATTCCCCTATTCAGATATTCTCTAGGAACATGTCACATATCACACATGCATACATACGTGTATACACATGTAATATGTGCTCGGGTTAACTGGGAAAGTGTATATATTATGAAAATGTTTTGGGTTTTTGAGTTAAATCTATAAATTCACTTAGGAAGACGGGATTCTTTACAACATATAGCATATCGTTGAGGTCGATAACAGGTCCTCTTATTTAAATCTACCCATCTATACAAAATTTTATTGTTTGTGTACTTTTGTTTTAAAAATCTTGGTTGCTTTTGTTAAGATTATTCCTAGGTAGCTAATATACCTTTTTGGTTTTTTAACAAACGTTTCTCAACTTACATTTCTTTATTTTTTAAAATTTATTTTATTTTATGCATACAAGAACTGGGTGCATGCCAGAGGTGCAGGGGGTGAGAGTGTTACAGGGCAGGGAGAGAAGCACCCCAGAACCCCCAAGCCTGCCCTCTCTGAATGGGTTCTGCCATCGGCCGCATTAAGACAAACACAGAAAACCTTTAATGGAAAGGAACTTTAATACAACTAGGGTACAGTACAGTAAGGACAAAGAACATTGTCCTTCTTGTTATACCCCTGGACTCAGCACACTGATTTTTTGCTTTCAGATATTTGCATTTATGCCTGGGAGGGTCAGTTATATTCATTTATTTATGTCAAATAAAAATAACTTTAATATTTTAAATTTCCTCTAAAGCATCCCCCAATAACTATAAATGCAGATGTCTACAGTCTCACTGCCTGGGTCAGAATTCCAGAGTCCTGGTGCTCTATTTCCTGGGGCTCCTGCTTGTTCACTGTTTCAGCTAAAGACTCCGAGTAGCTCACGTGAAGAGAACGCGGTGGCCGGCCTGTGATATTATTAAAACATTTCTTCCCAGTAGAAAAGCAGGCAGGTGCTCCTAGCACAGGGTGAAAGCCTAGCACAGGTAAAAGCATTGTCGCACACCGTGTCTCCTAACTCGTGCGTCCATTGCTGAGGTACTCAAAGTCTATCAGTAAAAGGACGTTTGCCTTTATTTGTTGAGAGTTATTACAAATCAATGTTGGTGTTGAATGTTATCAAAAAATATTGTCTGGCCCTGCTGAGATGCTCCTATCTTATTTCTCCTTTACTCTGTTAATATGGAGTAATCCACTTAATGACTTCTTGTTTCCAAACAACTTTTCATTCTTGGCATATGTTCAGCTTGGTGATACGTATTGTCCTTCTTGTTATACCCCTGGACTCAGCACACTGATTTTTGCTTCAGATATTTGCGTTTATGCCTGGGAGGGTCAGAGTCTGCGCTGTGCTCGGTGGTGTCCCCAGTGGCTCTGACCCAGTGGAATCTAGAAGGACAGAGATGTTGCCCTGGAGGGTTATTCCCTCCGTGACTGTGTTCAAGTCAGCGCCCATGGACAATGGAGCCAATTGCAGGCTGAGGCCATGGGCCTGTGCGCAGTGTGGGGGTCACAAGGGCGTGGACTTGTGTGTTCCAGGCTCAGCTGCCCTCAGGGTCCAGGCGCACTGAGAGGCCAGAGCAGGGCTCCTTGACCTGAGTGTCGCTACGACCCAGGCTGGGAGACCTATGTGAAGTGGTGGTCGAGGGGCTGCCTGGTAGTATTGTGAGATCCTTGTTAAACCTCCGGATCAGAGCAGGAGGTGAGGAACGAGTGAGTGTCCTTCAGGGACCATCAGCAGGACCGCGCGTTCACCGTGACCATGGAGGAGCTCAGGCTGCACGATTCTGACACCTACTGGTGTGGGATTGAGAGAGTCGGAGTTGACCTTGGAGTCCAAGTGACAGTGACCATCTGCCCAGGTGAGAGCATGCGCATGTGTGGGAGGGTCTCTGCAGGGCCTGCTCTGTCCTGGTGTCCACTGATCTCCTGTCACAGGGGTATGGGGTTTGGGGGTGAAGGGCTCAGTCCCATCAAGGCTGGGGAAGGGGAGGACCAGGGCAAATTACTGAGGATGGAAGGTCACCATAGTCAAAAGCCTGCACCCCTCAGTCTGAAATCCCACCACCAGCCATTTCTGCACCTGCAGTAAGGGTGTCCTTTGCTAGGACCTTCTGGAAGAGAACACTTCAGGCTGGCAGCACCTGAGTTTGAAAGAGTTTATCTGGGGCTCCACTGTCCTGACTCCCGCCCCCAGGGCACTTGTGGCAAAGTGGGGAGCACCAGGATCCTCAGAGCCCCCTTCCTCCCTGGCACCCAGGGGGCAGGTCGCAGGGCAAAGCGCAGCCAAAAACAAGGTTAAGAGCAGAGCTGGTGTCTGACCCTAAACACAAAACAGGAAACAGTGTCCTGAGCGTGTCCCTGAGACTGGCTCTTAGAGACACAGCAAAGGCTGATCTGTGGCCGTTCTCGTCACTGGACTCAGGGTGGGGACATCGGGATGACGACCCTATGACGCCTGTCACGTCTCACATTCACGTGGGGCAGATCCTGCTCTTTGTGGGGATCCAGGTCCCTGCCAAGTCAGCAGGAGCCTCCAGAGATGCCCCCCTCTGCCCCCTGACTGAGGAGCAGGAGCGGCCAGGGGAGGGCCTTGCCCACCAGCTAACCTCATTCCTGTGCTTTGCTCTCCTTGTTTAGCTTTGTTTGCCCAAAGTCCCTCATCCTTCCACTGCTCCTGACAGAAAACTACAGACAACCCGGCGAACACAGCATGACCAAGATGTCCGCAGGAGAAGCGCGAGGGCCAGACCAGAGTCTCGTGACAACGGCCTCTCCACAGACCCGGCAGAGACAGTCATAGAGGGAGAAGGAGCTTGAGTGCAGCTCCGGGAACCCGGCCCTTTTCCCTGAGATCCTCCTGGTGCAGATGCTGCAGCCTCCCTCGTCCTCAGGACACCCCCGTGTACCCCACTTCTTCCAGCTGGAGAGCTAGTCCCTCAGGCATGAGTCTGAGTCTCCACAGGGCACCCGCCCATCTTCAGTCCACTCTGGTCCCTCAAGGATGGGCTGGAGCGGCGAGCAGCTGGCCCATTCATGTCTCCTGGAATCTGACCTCGCTTCAAAGTGAGGGTCTCTGAGGACACGGGCTCAGAGTGTACCTGACCTAAGTCACCCATGCTGGTCTGTGGCCGCTGGCACCTGCTTTGCTCTGTCTTGATGGAGGACGGGGGTGGGGTGGGGGGGCAGTGTGAGGAGGCATAAGGGTGTGGGGGTTGGGAGGGGTGCAGGCGGGACCAGCATGAGCACCTGAGCTATTTAGGTCCTAGGGACTCCATTGCCTGGCCTGGGCATCGGGGGCTGCAGGACGCCTCATGCTCCCACAGCCTACCTGCCCCAGGTGCGTGAGTGGCTCGAGGCCTGGAAACCTGAGAGGTCCAGCTCAGACCCTCCCCAAGGCCTGCTGCAGGCTTCTAGGCCAGGGCAGCCCTGGGACCCTAGGCACAGAGGAAAGTGCAGGGCTGAGGGTGGCCTGGCAGGCAGAGCAACTGTGACCTGATCTCTGTGCCAAGCCTCACCTAAGTGCGGGTCACCAACCCCACATGCCAGCTCCGCCAGGCCCACCAGCCCCGCCAGCCCTGCCAGCCCCTCTGACCAAGGGTTCTGAGCTGCAGAGACCACTTCCCTTTCCTTATTCGCTCTCCTTGATCCTCTCACCTGGATTCTACCTCTGCCGGTCTCCTATTGCTAGGCCCCCCACACAATCTTTTGGGAGACCCCTATACCAGGACCTGCTTTCTCCCCCTCTCTCTGCCCTCTGTTAGGACAGTTTCTCTCTGACAAATGCACTCAGGAGGTGACAGCACTCAGTCCCCTCATGAGTGACAGAAGCCAGGCCAGGAGCAGTCAGGGCGTGTGAGAACAGGGCTCACGGGAGGGCCCTAGCCTGGTTGTCCATTTCTGCTTAGCAGGACCTTCCAGGCAGCACAGGACCCCAAGGACAGCCAAGGTGGGGTCCAGGGGGAGGGCTCGCTCCTCTTGCCCCCGGCAGTGTGAGGACGGCCTCCAGGCTCCTGGGGGGTGAGGGGGTGGCCACTTACCTCATGCCCCCTCAGATTCTGGCCCCTCCAACATCTCGGGGCTGCTGGGGCCAGCAGTCAGTCTTCTGTAGTGGACACACTGTGGAGCAAGGAGATTCACGGGGACCTTGGCCCTGAGTCAGTCAGGAAGCCCTTGTTTGCCAGCTTGTGAACACAGTGAAAGTGAAACATCACAGGATGCCCTAGGCTTGTCCCTCTGCCCACTCCTCAGAGTGATTATTCACCCTTTGCCATCTTTCTTTTTTAAAATTAGTATACATTCCATTTCTTTTTTTAGTGCTAGTTTATTTTTAAATATTTTCTTGGTCACTTTTGCACAATACTTAATTTCTCCCCTCAGGTGTAGTTCCTATCACTCCCCATCATTCACCACAGCAGTCGTGGTCTGTCACCACAGTCCCTTGCACTCTTCCCTCCTCTTCTGGCACATCCCCTGCTGGATGCCTCAGACCCATGTTTTTCCTTTACTTGTTGTCTTTTTTACTTTTTTACTTTGTTCAGTGTCCTTGCGTGCCCCTACAAAGGAGACTGTTGGATATTTATCTTCTTCCATCTGACTTATTTCTTTTAGCATAACCCCTTCTAGCTCCATCCATGGTGCCGTGAATGTCATGAGTGTATCTTTTTGATGGCTGAGTAGTATTCCATCGTGTGAATAGACCACATCTTCTTGATGCATTTGTCTGTTTGGGGGCATTTAGGTTGTTTCGGTGCATTTTTTTTCCACCACCATTTCACCCATGCACTGTCACCTCAGTTCTTTGTGCTCCTTCTACCTTCAACCTGGTTGCTACTGCCCACCCCTCCCCTCCCCCAGAAGATTCCTTTGGTTTGTCTTTGTCCTTTTGTCCCTCTGGTTTTTTTTGTAATTGCTCTTTTCCTTGAGCCCTTTTTTTTTGTTCCTTTACATTCCTAAAAGTGAAACCACCTGATATTTCTCTTGCCTTCTGACTTATTTCACTGAGCAGAATTTCTTCTAACTCCATCCATGTTTCTATAAAATGACTAGTTTATCTTTTTTGATTGCTGAATAGTATTCCATTGTGTATATGTATCACATCTTCTTGATCCAGTCATCTACTTTTGGGCATTTGGGTTGTTTCCAAGTATTACCAATTATAAATAGTACTGCAATAGACATGGGGGTACAGGTGTTCTTTTGGATTAGTGTTTTTGTGTCCTTTGGATAGATCTCTAGGAGTGGGATTGCTGGGTCATATGGTAGCTCTATTTTTAGTGTTTCGGTGCATTTTAAAGGGCTAAAGAGTCATTTCAATTTTTGGTAGCTACTTTCTGCTGGGCTCAGGCCTAGTTCCTACTGTTATTTGCGAAGGGAGAAAAATCCACATATTCCGGGGAAAAGAGGCTAGTCTGGAATTTTAGGTGCAAGGCAGCTACTGCTCAAGGGTTCCAACCACAGACACTGATGCTGTGGGAAGTTGTAAATCAAGTCCCGCTGGCTCTTTAAAAGTGGTGGCCTGGTCAGGCCCTGGCTGCGGCCACGACTGCCAGGTAGCCTTGGCGCCATGGAGGGGGCCCAGAACTGCCCCCAGACGTACTTGGGGCTGGTCCTGCAAAAGCTGCAGAGGGTTCTTGCAGCTTTGCCTGAATTATGAGGCCAGGTCCTAACCCCTATGGTTTTCCATGGGAATGGTGATAAGTGCAACTTTTGTTGGATTGTTTGCTGTTCTCCTGTTTTTATGGAGAAGTTTTCAATCAGAAGAGAGAAAAAGCTTGCTCAAGAACTTTCTACACTAATTGAAAAAATATGTGAACTACTTGAAAAATTGAGCCTTGTCCAAAAAGAGTTTGAAGGCTTAGCGTCATCTGTAAAGGATGAGAAAGAGTCAACAGAAGCCCAAAACTTGGATGCAATCCATGGAAAGTTGAACAGTTCTAAATCTGAACTTGAGGATGAAATACTTTCTCTAGAAAAAGAGCTAGAGGAAGAGAAGTTAAACATTCTGAACAAGACGAACTGATGGTGGATATTTCTAAAAAGATACAATCCCTAGAAGGTGAATCAAAATCCCTCAAATCACAAGTAGCTGAATCCAAAACAACTTTCAAAATATTTCAAATGAATGAAGAATGACTTAAGATAAGTATAAAAGTGCAATGAGTGAAAATTCCCAACTTCAGGAAATAGAGAAACAGTTTTTACAAGAAGTTGAAGAATGGAAAGAACAAGTGAGTGAACTTAATAAACAGAAAATAGCATCTGAAGTCTCCAAAGTAGAAATGGAACAAGTTTTTTCTGATAAAGAAAATCAGATAAAGTTCCTTACTGAATGTTTGATAAAGATGAAAGATTGGGCCACTGTGCTTGGGGAAGACATAACAGGTGATGATTATTTAGACTTGGAAGTGAACAATGAATCAGAAAATGATAATCAACCAAAAGGAGCTTGGAAGAAACTGATTCATGCTGTTAAGTTAAATGCTTCTTTAAAAGCCTTAGGAGAAAGAAACCAATTTTATACTCAGTTATGTGAAGTAGAGAAAACAAAGGAAGGGCTTACAGAGTGTATAAAAAAATCTCCAGTCTGAACAAGGATGTCTACAGTCAGAAAATATGCAGTTTAAAAGTGAGACTCAAAAATCAGCAGAAACTTAAAGTAATGACTGAACTGTGTCAAGAAAATGAAATGACACCTCACAGGAAACTTACAGTAGAAGAGAACTGCCGATTAGAAAAAGAGGAGGAACTTTCCAAAGCAGATGAAAAGATCACCTATGCAGCTGAAGAACAGGAAACCTGTAGAAAGTGAGCCAAAGATATTGAAGAAGAATTGGAAAGAACCACACATTCTTATCAAGGGTAGATTATTTCCCATGAGAAAAAAGCACATGATAAGTGGTTGGCAGCTCAGACTGCTGAAAGAAATCTCAATGAGTTAAGGAAAGAAAATGCTCACAACAGGCAAAAATCAACGGAAACAGAGTTTAAATTTGAACTTTTGGAAGAAGATCCCTATGCACTTCATGCTCCCAATACAGCATTTGGCAGAGAGCACTCCTCATATGGTCCCTCACCACTGGGTCGACCTTCACCTGAAACAAGAGCTTTTCTCTCCCCTCCAACTTTGTTGGAGGGCCCACTCAGACTCTCACCTTTATTTCCAGGGGGAGGAGGAGGAGGCTCCAGAGGCCCTGGGTGTCCTCTGGACCATCAGATTCCCAGTGAAAGCGGAGAATCAAACTGTAATAGGTTAACTGATCCTCATAGACACCATCTGAGACCGGGCCCCTTTCCATGGGAACAGGATCGCGGGATGATGACTCCTCCTTCAGGTCCACCTGATCCAGCTCTTCCTCCACAAAGCAAGACAGATTTTATACTAATTCTGGTAGGCTATCTGGACCTACAGAACTCAGAAGTTTTAACATGCCGTCTTTGGATAAAGTGGATGGGCCAGTGGGAATGGAATCCACTAGAATTGATAGCAAAGAAGATCTCAGTAATTTAAATATGTCAGAATCATCTCTCCCTGCTGAAAGTGAAGCAACTGGCCCTGGCTTTGTGTCCCCACCCATCCCTCCACTCAGAGGACCATGGTTTCCAGTGAACACAAGGGGTCTATTCATGAGAAGAGAACCTCGCGTTCCTCCACCTCCCCCAGGAAGCATGGATGGAACACCCCGAGATTATTTTCCACCAAGGGATTTCCCTGGCCCACCACCTCCTTCATTTGCAATGAGAAATGTCTACTCACAAAGAGGTTTCCCTCATTATCTACCCCCAAGAGCTGGGCCGTTCTCCCCACCCTACATCCTGAAAGTAGAAGTGAGTTTCCTCCAGAGTCGATTCTGCCTTCAAATGAGCCTGCTACTGAAAATGCAGAACCACAAGAAACTTGACAAAATTTTTAGTTCCTCTTCAAAAGTAATTTTGATTTCTCTCATTTTCAGTTTAAGTAACTGCTGTTACTTAAGTGATTATACTTTGCTCAAATTGAAGCTTAATGAAATCATAATTCTCAGGATAGTATTTTGAAAATGAAGGTGATTTAAATATGAAAAAAAAGAAAACTCACTTATTCTATCCTCTACCTCATCAAATTTATGTTGATACTCTTGATTATGTTTCCCATTTTATTCGTTGAATTCTTTATTCCGGAATGAATTTTATTCTTTTTTAGGATTTCAATTCAACTTCTAAGTTTGCTGTAAAGTGGCTTTCCTGCTGTCAATGCATTGTCTTTCTGTATTCTTTGTAGCTCACTGGGATACTCAAAATGATATTTCAGTTCTTTAACAGGCAAGTTGCAAAACTGCATGTCTCTGAGTTCATTTATTGGAGGATTAGGGCATGGAGAGGAGCACCTCAGAACCCCCAAACCTGTCCATTCTAAATGGGTTCTGCCATCTGCCACCACAAGAAAAACATGTAAAACCTTTAGTGGAAAGGAACTTCAATACAACTAGGGAACAATACAGAAAAGACAAAGGATACACTTACTAAATCAAGCACCCAACGTTAGCCACCCCCTCATGGGTAAAATCCAGGCAAACAGGATTGGCTCAAAGCAAGACCCAAAATCCTGCCCCAAGTCTAAAGCACCTTTCAGTAGAGACCCACAGAAAAAGGTCAGAAAGACTCAGACAAATCTGGGTGGAAAAGAGCAAACTCAAAACCAAGATAAAAGCTGCCATTGTTATCCTCTCCATGGGTCTCCCACCCACCTCTGTTCCAGCTAGTCTGGTACCAAGAAGCAAATGCAGCTTCTTCCCGTCTCTCTGCTCCACGTGCCTCCTCCAGGTCTCCTTGCTGCTCTGCATCCTGCTTCCCTCTTCTCTTCTTTCCTTCATCCTTCTGCCTCCAATCTCCTCTCCAGCATCTTCTTAACCTGCTCAGATCCATCCTACTTAGGTGGGGCAGGGATCCTGGAACACCCTGATGATCCCTGTTCCCTGCTTCCTCATGCTCCTTGGGGCTTTCCATGACTGTTCTCACACTTGAACCCTCCCCTCCTCCAGTCTTTACCTGTTGTCTTCAGCTGGGAGGTATTTTCATTGGTCACTTTACCCCTGGGCCTCTGACTCTTCAGGGATCCACCTGCCTGGTGCTCTTCCTCCCTCTGGTGGCAGATTCTGAGCCTGCGCACCTTCCCACCACAACTCCTTCAGCAGGTGACTGCTGGGAACCTCTCCTGTTTCCCTGCAGATGGCGCTCAAGTTCAAGGTTGTGAAGGGCCCTTCCCAGAGAGCTTGTTCTATTTCTGCGCTCACTCCCGTTCTATGGGGCTCTCTGCACTCAGGAGCACACACCAGAAACCAGCTACAGAGCTAGAGGAGACCTGGGCTTCCACCTGCCACGTTCTGACCCTTCTGAACCTGGTTGTCAGAGTCAAGTCCAGACCAACATTCATAAATGAAGCTCTTTCCTGTCATTTCTTTTGTACACACCCACACATGCGTAGTTGTGCACACACACTGCACCCTTCGCATATGCTCTTACACACCCACACACTTGTGCACATCCACTCACATCTGTACCCCCACACAGTCACACACTCATTGCCGTGGTGCACACTCCTGCTGTCACACTCACACCTGTGCACATACACTCACATCTACAATCCACACATGTCCACACGTTCAAGTGCACACACTTGATTCACACACACGCTCACTTTCATGCACACCTGCGCCCTTACACCCACACGTGTGCCCACACACGTACTCTCTCCACACACTTAACTCTCACACTTGCCACGCTCATGCTCACACATCTCCTTCACACTCACACACACTGTCCTAGTCTCAGCACAGACGCCAGGCCCAGCTCTTCTCTCCTGAGTCCAGATGTCCTTGGAGGCTCCGCAGAGACCAGCCCAGGCCCCTACACCCCGGGTGCCGAGCAGAGGAGGGGCTCCCCTGGAGAGACCAACACCCACCTGCTGGAGGGCACAGGAGCCACGGAGGCCTCTGCCTGCGGCATGTTGCATCCCACACCTGTATTTTCCCGCGTCATCTGCATGAGGTCCCCGAGGTGCTATGACACTCGACCGTCCCTGCCTCTCCTCGGGCCTGCCTTCTGCACACCTGTGATAGAGCAGCGGCACGGAGTCTGTGCCGTGATTGTTGGACAGCATGCACTCCTCATGCCTGCACGGCACACGCGGGGACCCGCCCTCGTGCCTGCCAGGAACGGCCACTCACAGACACGCTCCTGGAAGGCACCACCTGTCTCGGCTCACCCAGGAGCTGCCAGCGGGCATGGGGACAGTTCCTCTGACACCAGGGTGACCTGAGGAGGGAGGTCTGAGCTGCCGCAGACGTGGAGGGCCGGGGAGGGGCTTGAGACGCACGAGGCCGCGTCAGCCTGTGTGTGCTCAGCCAACGTAGATGTGAGGACAGGGGAGACTTTGGGGTCTCAGGAAAGTTGTGGGTCCCCAGAGTGTTGGTCCTGAGAGGAGATACCCTTCTCCATTAACCACTGAGAATTGAGTGAGATCACTTAGGGTGTTCTGAATAAATGGACCGACAGAAGGACGGACAGATGGATGGGTGGGTGGTAGATGGATGTATGGGTGCTGGGTGGACGGGTGGACGGATGGATACATGGTGGGTGGTGGATGGGAAAGTAGACAGATAAGATAAAACCACGACATAACAATGCTTATTCACTCTTTTTTTAAAAAAGATTTATTTATTTATGCATACAAGAGTTGGGGTACAGGCCAGAGGTGTGGGGGGTGAGAGGATTCACCAGAGATAGAGCGGGAAGCAGTCCAGGCAGATCAATGGAAGTACACTGCTGAGGGGAGCAGCAGGCGAGGCAAGAGAGGTCTGCTGCGCCATGTGTGTCCCCTCCCTGGCCGGCAGCAGGGATCGAACTCGTGCTGCAGTGGCTGCGCTTTGCTTCATAGTGCGTTGCTTAACCCACTGCGCCACCAGGGAGGCCCCTGCTTGTTCACTCTTTGCTGTGTTGGGCGGTATCTTATCTGAAGTGGTGTGTATACATGTGTGTATACAAATGTGTGTGCTTGCATGTGTGTATACACGTGCATATTGGGGACATATGTGCATGCATGCACTGGGTGTACTGTGTAACCTGCACCTATACACCTGTTTTGTGCACTTGTGTGTGTGCACCTCTGTGGGGTAGACTCTGTGTGTGTGTACACAGCCCCTCCTCCCCCCACGTGGAAGGCGGTTTCCTGCCCTGCGTGTTCAGAACCACAAGGAGCTGCGGGGACAGGAGGAGGAGGCGCGTGGAAGCACAAGGGTTTCAGCAGATGAAATTGGTTAGCTTCTGATGACCGTTCCCCAGGACCTGAAGATTTCAGCACGTGCAAAGCTATGAGGTTCATACTCATGTTCTGAGCCTATATTTTCACTAGTCCTTGTGCCATTTTTCTGAAAATTATTTTCTCCTCTAGGAGAACTTAAAGAAAATTTTGGCGCAGATGTGACTTGCAGGGAGCAGCTAAAAGTTTCACTTTGCCACTTAGTAGCAGACGAGCTTTGGTGAGTCACGTGGTTCATCTCTGTCTGGGAACCAAACTCAGGACTTAGCTGGCTCTGTGTGTGCGTGTGTGCACGTGTGCGTGTGGGGGCAGGACCTGCGGCGGTACAGGTGTCCCTCTTCTAGCCTCCAGAGATGGTCATAGCAGCCGTGGAGCGGGCACTGGGCAGGTGTGTCCAGCAGGTGTGTCGTGACCTTTCGGTGTCACGTCCTCCAGGGACAGCCGGCTCCTCCCCACCTGCCTTCACTTTCAGCACTGGGGGCAGAGCCTTCCAGCCCCTCTTGCATCGGGGGAGGGACCTGAGGGCTGTTACTCCTCTCTGCTCCCCAGTTCCCCAGGCCTCATGGCCCCTGGTCCCGCACAGCCTCCTGTGGGCATGGCCGGGCTGGGCAGTTGCCTCTTCTAGGCCACGCTACAGAGACAACTCTCCCTGGTCCAGCGCTGGGTCAATGGGCAAAGGCTCCCATCTGCAGTGGGGACCAGACCGAGGGAGCACCCCGTCTGCAGCACACAGGGGAGCACACGGAGGCTCCTGGAGCCTGTGCTCAAGGGACACTTGTCATCGAGGCTCACATGTCGCTGGCCAGAGCAGGTCATGTGGCCAAGCCCGACGTCCACAGGATGGAGAAGCACAGTCCTCTCCGGGGCAGCGGCACCCCAGGGTGCACAGACTCAGCTGCACAGTCAGAGGGAGACGCTGCAGGTGCGTGTCCATCATCATGCAGACGGGACATGGCCACGTGCAAAGACCTTCCATGGCTCGGGGACCGGCACATCCAGTGCAGGACGAGTCCCCTGGGTGCCCACTCCAGTCCGTCTCTCGTCCTCTCCCACTAGATGATGATTCCTCAGCAGGGTCATTCATGTCTGTGCACCTGGATTCTTGTCCTCCAGGCTGCAGGACGGCCCCTCAGAGCAGCCCTGCCCACCGCGCTGCTCTGGTCCTGGAAATGCTGCTGGGGTGTGGGGGCCTGGACAGTGGGCACCGGGCGAGGGGTGCAGGTGATCAGGGGGAGATAGACCGGGGGGATTGAATGGGGATAGAAGATAAGGTTGACTTTTGTCTTGATTTTTATTTGGGGGTTGACTGTTCAAATCAGGAAAACCCCGGTTAGTTCTCCACAGACCGGGCGCCTCTTGCGTCAGGCTGTTTCTTCTGTCATTGTCATGAAGCTGGTTCCTTGTCAGCATTCTGGGACTGAACATCCTTTGCCTGAAGTTCTGCCCCTTTCCTTGTATTTGAAATTATTTCTCTGAAGACATGGATGGACACGGGGTCGCCAGCTCCATGTCATACGGTCCCCTCTGAGGCCGCTCACCCAGAGGATGGCACTGAGCAGGCTCAGGAGCAGAGGACCCTTCAGGAGGACCGGGAGCCAGAAGGGGACGCTGCTGAACTGGGAGCTGTGGGGGGACAGGCCCAGGATGTGAGCAGCCTCCAGGGCCCTCCCCCAGCCCTCCCTGGACCCACCCTGGCTCCATGAGCTCTGAGTCCCCGGACCTCAGCCAGGACAGCCCCCCTCCGGCCACGGTCATGCTGCTCCAGGCTGAGCCTCAGCTGTTCCTGCCCCATCCACTGGCCCCACAGCCCAGTCCTGGTGCCCACCTGCCTGCCCCTCCCCACTCCTTCTCCCTGCAGCAGGCTGTGCTCTTGGTTGGCTTCACCCTGGCCACTGCCCCGTCCCCAGCCACCGTTCCATGCAAACCACTGTGGGCAGCACATGCGGGTCACGGCTCAGGGACAGCAGACGCCACATGGAGAGGCCACTCTGCTCTGGCCCCGGCTGCAGAGGGCCCGCTCTTTGGTTCTGGGTGTTTCCTGCTCCTCCCTGTCTGCCCACAGCCCTCC
>JAGFMF010012285.1:0-20344 GCA_019455555.1 Galemys pyrenaicus | reverse complement strand
TGGAGAGGCCACTCTGCTCTGGCCCCGGCTGCAGAGGGCCCGCTCTTTGGTTCTGGGTGTTTCCTGCTCCTCCCTGTCTGCCCACAGCCCTCCT
The DNA here is from genome assembly GCA_019455555.1 of Galemys pyrenaicus. NCBI lineage: Eukaryota > Metazoa > Chordata > Mammalia > Eulipotyphla > Talpidae > Galemys > Galemys pyrenaicus. Next base: position 20,250 of record JAGFMF010012285.1, on the reverse strand, counting down.
GTGCCGGACCCTGCTCGCCTGTATCCCACCTGCACCCCACCCTGGAGCTCCCCACAGTGTCTGGAGCTTCCTGGGCCGTCCTTGCTGCTCCCTTAGCTGGGGGGCAGCTCTCAGCTGCTGGAGGTGTAGGGACACCCCAGAACGTCTGACTCCCGAGTGCAGGTGAGTCAGCATGAGACAGGATGTGCTCCCGGGGCCTGAGGAGAGGCTGAGGGGCTCCACATTCACATGTCCTGCTAGCCCGAGCCCCCTGCATCCTCTCCAAGCCCCACACCCCAGGGTTCTTCACACCGCCCCTTCTCAGCATCCTGCCCATGTCCCTGCTGCATCCCCTGGGTTTGTATAAAGAGCTTCTCGGACCCCGAGGAGGAGAATCTCAAGGAGACTATCAAGGAGAATTATCAAGGGGGTCAGAGCAGCCCCAGGTTGGCTCTGCAGTCGTGATGCAAACAGAAGACTAGTGATGATACCCGGAGCAGTGTGGGAGCAGGCTTGGATAATCCTCCCTAGGCCCCACCCAGCCTATGTGTCCTCGTGTGCTCACAGTCCAGGTCACTCAGACACGGGGTGACCCCTTGTTAGGAGACCTTTAAGGTGTAATCATGGTGAGCAGGGCACTCTGAGAGGGAGGCCCTGTCAAGTGACTCGTGTCCTTATACAAGGAAGCAGAGGACCAGGGACAGGGAGAGGCCCCAGGAGCACAGAACAGTTTTGCTAGGGTCGCCCCGAGCCACGGGATCCCAGGGTGCAGGCAGCTCCCGAACCAGGAGAGGGGCTGGGCGCACCTGCTCTGACCCCCAGCTAGAGCCACACTGTGCACAACTGGGTTCAGGTCTGGCCTCCTGAGCAGGGACAGAAGGGGAACCCCTTGGGCTCCTCTCTCAAAGGAGATGCGTGTCTGGAGACAAGTGCTGGCTGGACATGGGGATACAAAGGGCCCCCGGAGGTAGTGGGCCTGGCCTGCACAGGACACAGTAGCAGCAGCGCTGTCTTACCTGCTGCTGGGTCCATTCGGGGGGCCAGTGCCCTCTTCTGGGGAGACTGGTGCTGCGGTGGGTACGTTTGTGGAGGTGGTGGTGGTGGCTGTGGTGGTGGACACTGTAGGGGCTGCTTAGCACACAAATCAGATCCATCACTCTACTGCCCGCCCGCCCCAGCCCTGCACCCTCCTCTGTGCCTGGGTCCCAGGGCTGCCCTGGCTTGAGGAGCCTGCAGCAGGGCGGGGGGAGTCTGAGCTGGACCTCTCAGGTCTCCAGGCATTGAACCACTCACGCGCCTGGGGCAGGTGGGCTGTGGGAGCAGGAGGGCGTCCTGCAGGCCTGGGTCAGAGGGCTGGATACCCAGGCGGCTGGAGGCCCCTGGTGCCCATGCTGGTCTCGCCTGCCCCATCTTGTCCTTCATTGTACAGACCAGCGTGTGACTCAGGTCAGGACCGGCCCGAGCCCACCTTGTCCAGAGTACCCTCACTTAGGCCAAGTGGTCTCCTTCTGTGAGGGGATGGCCCTTCCCAGGAACAGGTCAGGGTTGCAGGACGTGAACGGCTGTGTCTGCAGTGGGACCTGCCCCTGGTTGCAGGGCGTGGGGGCTCTGCTGACCTAGGTGCTCCCCCGTTGCCACTAGGGCCCTGGGAAGGGAGATCAGCAGGAGCTGGGGCCCAAGATAAATGCTTCAGTCCAGGAGCTGGGACCCTATGGGCCCTCCCAAGGGATGTGAATTCTAGGACTTAGAAAGGGACACCCTAGACCAGGGACATAAACGGTTCAAGGTGGGATTCAGTTCACCGAATAGTCTCATTGACTGTGGAGACCTTTCTGGCTTTAGGAATCAGCCATGGTTTGGGCTCTGTTCCCTGCTGGACATGGCTGGGAATGGTCACAATAGGGTCTCAGCCACAAATGCTAGAGGGCAGGGAGCTCCCAGGAAACACTGGGAGGAGTTGGGGTCTCTAGCCCCATAGAGGGGTGTCCCTTTGGCCCATGTGCTGCCCAAGGCATCACCAGACCTCTGTGACACAGAGTGGGGAGCTGGGCCATGCAGAGGACAGTGAGCAACAGAGGGCTCCTCTCACCCAGGAGGGGCCTGGGCCATGAGCACCCAGGATGAGCTCTCCCCTCCCCGTGCCCATGGGTGAGACCCCTCCCTCCCTCCATGACAGGTAATCCCTGGACACGACTGCAGGGAGCAGGACAGAGCAGGCCATGCCGAGACCCACCCACACAGTCACATGCTCTTACCTGGGTTAACGGTCACTTCAACTTGGTCCCCAACGTCAAATCCGGTTCTCTCAATCCCACACCAGTAAGTGTCCGCATCATTCATTGTGAGCTCCTCCATGGTCACGGTGAACGTGCGGTCCTTCTGATGGTCCCTGATGGACATGTGGCCCCTCTTCACCTCCTGCTCTGACCCGGTGGTTTGAACTAGGATCTCACAATATTTCCAAGAAGCCCCTCGACACCACCACTTCACGTTCGCCTCATAGCCTGGGTCGTAGCGACACTCCACGGTCAGTGATCCCCGCTCCCAGCCCTGCACTGCGTCTGGGCCCTTGACGGCAGATGAGCCTGGAACACACAAGTCCAAGAACCTGTGACCCCCACTGCACACAGGCCTGCGGCCTCCTGCCTGCGACTGGCTTCATCTGTCCATGGGCAATGAAGTGAACACAGCCACAGAGGGAATAACCCTCCTGGAGACAAGACCCTGTGTTCTTCTAAATGCCACTGAGTGAAAGCACCACTAAAATCACCAGAGACAGGCTACAGATCTCAGAGGCAGACACGCTGACACTGAGCAGTGACAGCCCCTAGATTCACCCCCATCCCTGTGTTGTTCCATCTGGTGGGGAGCAAGTCCCAGAAGACCCCTCCCCGGAAGAGGGGCTGTGCCTGGCATGCACCAGCACCCAGCAGGTGCGGCTGAGGCGCCCATGTGCCCTGGTGGAGGAGGGGGGCTGCTCCCAGTGATCTGAGGTCTAGGGGTTCCCTAGGATGCAGCTGCGGGACCCATGTGTGCTGACGAACACAGCTGCTCAGTGGTCAGCGAGCTGGGGTCCAGGTCACAGGGGCCACTTTCTCCACTGGGTTGTTGCCAGTTCTCACTGCAGCTTCCTCAAAAGGCAAAGTGTGAGGTCAGAGAAGCAGAGGTCAGGGCTGAACCAGCCGCCCCGTCCATGCTTCTCCTGTTTGCAGATTCTGTATCACCCGATGGACACGATTCAGCAAGAGTTGGAAAGGAAAATTTAATGGGCCTTTCCTCGTCCTTCTCCTGTGGCCGTGGGTCCCGGACCCCAGCCTGCTTGGCCTTCTCGGTCCAGGCTTCTGCTTGGCGGCATCAGAGTAACGGGCATGACTTAAAGGAGACCTTCCAAAAATCTCCAATTTACTGAACCAAGGGAACCGGCCACAGAGTGCAGCCTCTGGCAGTGGACGCGCTGGCGCTAGGACAGCTGTGACGGGCAGTGACTGAGGGGGACGAGGGACGTGTGTCCACGAGCATCTTACAGCTCCCTTAGTGTACAGCTCTCACTGAACACCAGAGACTGACCACAGAGGAACCCACACGGACTGACCCGCCCCAGGGCAGCCCCGGAGCAGGCCTGGACCCGTGGCCCTGACCCCAGGCCTGCCTCGTCCTTCTCATCCCGCCGGGCCTGGTAAGAAACCCTAGCAGGGCCTCAGGCCGCATGAGCAGCCCTTGGTGCTGGTCAGTCAGCTTGTTGGGGTTCACGTAGCCCCGTCACAGAACCTGACGCTCGCCTGCTTGTTTTTTATTTTTTGTAACCCTGAACTGAAGCTCTTACAGTTGAAATCTCTGGTTTTCCCTTGAGTGTGGGCTCCCCCTTCTGTCCTTCCTTGTATCCTCTCTTCATCACAACCTCGTGTTCACTGCACCTGGGTGGGGCACAGCGGGCTCCGGGACCAGGCTGTGTCCTCTCCTGGCCGCGCTCCACAGGCACCAGGCCCAGTGTCTGCTCACGGCCCAGCCCTCAGCGCACGTCATCATCATGGCGGCCGGCGCACGCGTGTCAGGACCAGCTCTCTGGCTGACCTCAGCGTCACCTCATCACCTCAGGTGTCAGGGAGCACCTCTGGCTCCAGGGGACCCCCAGGCTCCAATCTGGTCCCTGACACAGAGCAAGCCAACACCCCTTGAGCTTTAAATACCTTAGTGAAAGACAGAACCTCCTTTATCTGTAAAGAGTAGTATCATAAACCCAAGGAATCCAGGGTTATCGTGACACACGGGGGTGGGCTTTATGCTAACGTGTTCTTTTTCTGCACACATGTTATTTTCCAAATTAAAATCACTTGTTGGTATTTAATAAACCCAAAGCCAAGTTGTGCTGAGCACTGACACAGCACAGGCTCTCAGCTGAAGTCTACATGGTTCTGGAGCTTTGAGCAGAACTAGACGAAAACCACAGAACACAGGCTTATTAAAGGATATGACAGAAGATGGAAAAAGACTCAAACTATTTTGGTTTATAATTGAATTATGACATAATTAAGATTAATACTATAAACACAAGAAGAAATTTGAGAGAGATAAAAAGCTGTAATACAGCATGATCCTGAACTAGACTATAGAACCCCTGGCAGTCATGGGGTTAAGTCTCGGTATATCACTCTACACTATGGCACGAGTTCGATCGCAGGCCACGGAGCTGACCCACATGGCACATCAGACCAGTTCTGTCTTCCCGCTGCTCCCCTCAAGTGTATTTCAGTAGATCTGCCCAGTCTGCTCCCCACGCTGTCTCCTGCGAACACTTACACCCAACACCTCCTGGCTACATCCCTGAGTTTTTATGATATATAAATAAAAATGAATGGTTTTTAAAGAAAGACTATATTTATAAAAAGCTCTTAACTGTCCATTACTAAAAAGGCCATAACATTCCATTTTTGTTATTTACTACAGCACCTCTTAAATAATGCACACAGTAACCCTTAGCCTGCACTAACTTCAAAAATGACCTGATAAGGTTTATCATGAGTTGTTGACATACATTTCTGCTCTTCAGAGGTTTTCTCCTACATAGGTGATGACCAAATCAGTGGATGAGTAAAGGTCATTTTATTTCCCATTGCCTCCTCCTTCTAGAAGACTCTGCTCCTCTGCAACTGGGGTACCCACCTGTCCTTAGGGGGGTCTCAGGGAGGATGAGAAGTGGCAACCTTGTGGTCATGGACCCCCCAGCCTCTGTCTAGCATCTCACCAGCTCCTGAGGGCCATGGCAAGGCCCAGAAATAGACACCTTCTGATGTCTCACTCCATCAACCTCTTGTCCTCTTATCCTGGGCTCCCCAAAGCTTAATATTAGCAATATGCTCATTTCACAAATTAATGTGAAAGTTGTTCGTGTCCTCACAGCTCATCACTGCAACTCACCGAAACTTGACACCTGCCAGAAACAGACACCTTCTAAGAACTGGTCCTCTCCTCCTCCTGACTCACCCCCTGACCCCGACAAGACTACACCGCTGTCCTTACCCCATGGATAGAGCTCTGCCCTTTGGCACCTCCAGAGCAGGAACTAGGCTGCCACGTGTGGACTGAGCCACCCCAGACACGGCTGCTGCTCCCCTGCCTGGGCCCCCCTGGGCTCCAGCTCCAAGGGGCTGAGGTCCGGGAGCCCCTTCAACCCCAGACGCCTGCGCCTCCCTGACAAGGCCTGCCCTGCACTGAGACCTGCTCCCAAAGAGACATCAGGAGAGGACACTCGGGACTCACCATGTGCCCCAGCCAGGAGCAGGCTCTGCCCCCAGGGGCATCTCTGCTGGGCCCCATGTCCTCTGTCTCAGCACCGCAGGGAGCTGTGGCAGACACTGTCCTCCTCAGTGAGGAGAGTCTGCATGAGCGATGGCCCTGCCTGGCCCTGCCGCGTCCCTCCCAGGAGACCCCGTGTCCTGCCCCAGCCCTGAGACTCCAGCCCCTCACCTGGGACTGTGAGCAGGAGCAGGGCCCGGAGCAGACTCAGGGTGCTGAGTCCCATCCCCCTGATAACGAGCTCCGCTCCCTCCAGCACTTGACACCAGCACAGAAGTGAGCCCTGAAGCTGCTTCAGAGCGAAGGGGCTCTGCACTTCATTTCTGTCTCATCACTTGCTTAATTTCTGCCATAACTTCCCCTTTTTGCTTATTAGGATAGAGGGTGGGTTTTTCCTTTTCTAGTTCTTTAAAGATTAATTTATATACGCACACAAGAGCTGGGGTACAGGACAGAGTCGCGGTGGTGAGAGGATTTACCAGAGATACAGTGGGCAGAAAAACAGGCAGATGGACTTCATGAAACACACTGCTGAGAGGAGCAGCGGGCTAGCAGGAGAGGTCTGCTGCGCCATATGGGTCCTCTCCCAGGCTGGTGTGCTGCTGTGCAGTGAATTTTTCACAGTGTGGTGCTCAACCTGCTGTGCCATCAAGCAGGCCCCAGTGGGTGTGGTTCTCTGGGTCATTGAATTACAAAGATGAGAACAAGACCTTGTGAAAATTGGAAAGAGAAGGACCCAGAACCACATTAGTCCAGGAGGAGGACAAGAGTCTCTGCCCAAAGGAGACCACTCAGCTGGTTGAAGGGCGTGGATGCGGGGAGCCGGCAAAGGAGACTGAAGACGCAATGGAACTTCACCTTGAGAGGACGCAGCCTCCAGGGTCTCCCCTTTCTTAGGAAAGCCCACTCTAAACCTCTTTCGAGAACCCCCACGCAGAGTAGAAGAGCCCTTCCTGTCCCGGGACATGCCCCTGAACCTGGCCCAGTGCTCCTCCCTCCCAGACCCCTGGTCACTCTGAGCAGAGGCCACCGTGACCGGAGTGTAAGGAAGGAGAAGTGGCTTTACCCTCTGCCCATCTGACCTGGAAGCTTCCTCCTGCTCCTCTACTCAGATGCCCCTTCTCTGGGCTGTTGGTTTCCTCATTGCCGAGGCGGTTTGCTTAATGACAGTGAGTGACCTTCCCACACCTCCCCCTTTCCCTCTCTGTCCCCCGGTCCCTCTTACTGCGGGCTCTCCTGCTCTGTCCCTGCATCTCCTGGCGCCTGCCCTCCACGCCCTTCCCTCCACCTCCAGTCTCACCTCCACACACACGGTCACGTGCACCTACTGTCCCCGTTTCCAGGCCCAGCTCTGGTCTCACCGCCAGCGTCTCTCTCCAGGCGGGGTGACGAGAAGGGGCATCGCCACAAGCTCCAGCTGCACCGTCTGCTCGCTTTGGTCCTTGCCTCTCCCCCGATCATTGCCTGCAGAATCCTTGGGCTGCCCCCATTCTGTGGGTCCCTCCCAGTGGGGCCACCTGTGGATGGGGGATTCGCCGTGCCTTGGGCAGCAGGACGCCCTTGCTGGAGGAGCAGACCCCTCGGCCTTTGTCCCCAGGCTCCGAGGCCCCTCTGGTCTGTGGGCTCATCTCAGTTGCGGCCTGAGGACTTGGGGGAGCGACTGAGGAGGGACGAGCATGAGCAGGACGCAGGAGACAAGTCACGGAGAGAGAAGAGCAGGATTCGGGAGGGGAGAGCAGAAGACATCAGTGCTCTGAGAGCAACATGGGGAATTTGAAATAAAATATAACAATGATGAAAGTGACTAAGAAGAGATAAAATAAAAAATCCACGATGAGGGGGAGAAGGTGCAGGACACGAAAAAGGGGGCCCCCTGTGGGACGGGCAGCAGCGGGAAAGCCACTGGAGGCCGTCAGGACAGGCAGTTTCTGGCATCGGGGAAATGTGCCAAGAGGAGGAAGAGGAACCTTCCAGAATAAAGTCAGTGGGTAACAGCCACACCTCAGTTCCAGGCATCTCAGCGTCATGGTGGCCTCTGCTCAGGCACCAGGATCTATGGGAAGGAGCAGCTTGTCGGGCTCAGGGAGGACGTGAGCCAGGGCAGGAAGGGGTGTCCTGCTCTGGGGAGGGCTGTGAGGGCTGTGAGGTGGGGTCTTCCTCCTGCTGGGGGGAGAGGGCAGAGATCTGCTTTCTGCCCAGGTGAAATCCAGTGAGTTCCAGCTCCCTCTGCCCCCATCCCCTCCCCTCACCAAACTCCCCACCCAGCTCTATTGTCTTCCCAACAGAGACCCCTGAACTCCTGCTGGCAAACCCCAGTTTTGTGCATCTGCACAAAACTTTATCTCACACACCTGAAATTCAGAGCCCAAAAGAACCATACACTTATCCTAATATGTAAAAAGGGGAAGTCACAGAGATACTAATGATCAGAGAGAAATCAAAGGAGTTTCTCCCAGTTCCCCTTGGCTCTGAAGTAGTTTTGTTAGGGGGAAAGATAGTCCTAAATGGATTATGGGTGTGTGGACTCCAACCCCCACTCCAGACCATCAGTGTTCCAGAACCCAAATCCGATAAGATGATTATCGCAGAGTGGATCACTGGGACCTGAGGGTGGAGTTAAGCAGCCAGGCTGGCTATAAAACCAGAGGTGAGCCTGGGGCTCACTCTCTTACTGAGGAGCCAGACCCCTTCCTTCGGGAGACATCTCTCTTCCTTCGGAGCCATCTCATTTGACTCGGAGCCAGCTCTCAACCCGCCATTGCTTAGATCTGGTAGGGTATTTGTGGATTTGTATCCCTCTCTGTTAATAACTTTTGCCACGTGTACCTGGAGTTGGGACTTTTTAAAAGTCTTCTGAGGGCCCTCCCTGGTGGTGCAGTGGGTTAAGCAACGCACTATGAAGCAAACCACAGCCACTTCAGCATGAGTTCGATCCCTGCTGCCTGCCAGGGAGGGGACCCACATGGTGCAGCCTGCCTCTCTTGCCTCGCCTGCTGCTCCCCTCAACAGTGTGTTTCAGTCAGTCTGCCTGTTCTGCTCTCGACTCTGTCTCTGGTGAATCCTCTCACCTCCCTGTACTCTGGCCTATACCCCAGTGAGGGGAACCCATTTTATATTAGGGTTGCCCTGTAACAGTTTCAACCCTCATTTCTTTGGTGGTGTCAAGTGCTGAAGGGAGCAGAGCTCGTTATCAGGGGGATGGGACTCAGCACTCCGAGTCTGCTCCAGGCCCTGCTCCTGGTCATGGTCCCTGGAGGCTCAGGGCTGGGGCAGGACACGGGGTCTGCTGGGAGGGACGCGGCAGGGCCAGGCAGGGCCATTGCTCATGCAGACTCTCCTCACTGAGGAGGACAGTGTCTGCCACAGCTCCCTGCGGTGCTGAGACAAAGGACATGGGGCCCAGCAGAGATGGCCCCGGGGCAGAGCCTGCTCCTGGCTGGGGCACAGGGTGACCAAGTCCCAAGGGTCTCACCTGATCTCCTTGGGAGAAGGTCTCAGTGCAGGGCAGGCCCTGTCAGGGAGGCCCAGGTGTCTAGGATTGAAATGAATCTGGACCTCAGCCCCTTGGAGCTGGAGCCCAGGGGGGCCCAGGCAGGGGAGCAGCAGCCGGCTCATGCATGGGGTTTGAGTTTCTGCTCTGGGGGCACCAAAACCCAGAACTGTGTCCATGGGGTGAAGGCAGTGGGCCAGTCGTGGTGGGGGAGCGGATCGGGAACAAGGGTAGGAGCTGACTTTAGAATGTTCCATTTCTGGGCTGGTGTCACGGCCCTGGGGAGTTGGCACAGCTAAGACAAGACAGGAGGTAGGCACAAGGCTCTCTGTTTCTCTTTCTCCCTTACGCCCTGAGGATATAACCCCACTTTGGGCCAGAAAGCAGAGTCTCTTCTAGAGGAGGTGCCAACGGGAAATAAAATGGACATTTCTTCACCTGCTGAGTTGACCATCCTTATGTGGGAGAAGAAACTTTGACAGACAGAATTGCAAGGAAAAATATTGTGAAAACCTTTATTTTATCATGTCACTTTTTACGTTATATAGTAAGGGGTGGGTGAGGGTATTGGTTACTGAGGCTCGTAGCAAACACCAGAATTGGCTGGTTTAAGTCACAGATACTCACCATCTGGGTCTGGGACCCCGAGATCAAGGAGCTACTTGATTTGGTCCTATGCAGGTGCCCTCCTGGCTGAGTCTCTGAGTGTGGTCACAGCATCTCGTGTATTTCATGGTCCACTTGCTGTGGTTGTTATAAAGAGTGATGAGAATTTTTTGGTATTATAATTACGTGATGGCACTTTTCACACAGTTCTTTTGTAGTCACTTTAATTTTTCTGAGGACCACATGCTGAAATGTACTTTCTGGAGACAAGGGCACATTTAATTTGCACCCCTAAAACTGCCCCCAATTGTTTCTAATAGTTGGACCCATCACACCCTCCCTGCAGCTCCTCTGGGTTCCCCCCTTACACCTCCAGTCATGCCGCCAACACGCTTGTCTGGGTCCTGACGGCCGTTGTCTCAGCATTTCTCGTCTCCTCAAGTGTTCGCCTCACACTCTGGATCTCATTGTCCACTGGAGGTTTCTCTGCGGCTGCCTCTTCTCATCATTTGTCCACATTCCAGATGGAAATACTTCCCCTATACGTCACTATTGGTCAGAAAATGATAATCATTCTGTTCCACATTATTTGCTCTAGATACATCTTCCATTTGTTCTAGCTGTTTCTGTCACTATGACTGTGACCTACTAAAGCAGCACAGCTTTACCTCTCCTGCCCTGATCCCAGAGGGCGTGTGAGTGGAGTTGGCAGGTGCGTTCCCTCCCGGAGCTCAAGAGAGTCTGTTTTCTTGCCATTCAGCTGCCTGGAGGCTGCCCCATGCGACTGTTTATTGGGGTGTCCAGTATCAGTTTCCTGTGCCATTCAGATCACTGACTGCTGTGACTCTTCATTCGTTTTGGATTTCAAAAGTTCTCCCTTTCTCCCTGTGGTTTGTATACAGATTCACTTCTCTTTCTTCTAGTTTAAAACGTGATTTGCTGTTTGTGAGGACACTTCATCTCCCAGAGTGCATCTAAGTGGATCAGCTGAGGGGTTCTGCACCACAATGTCTAGCCTGCCCCTCCCTGACTGCTTATCCCGTTACCTCTCTGGTCTGTGAGGCTCTGAAATAGACCAGGTCTGCTCTGAGGCTGCCTCTGCTCTGCTGTGAGTCATCTCACTCGCCAGCCGGTTCCCTTAGCAGGAAAGTCCTTCCTCGTCACTCCCCTTTGAAACATAGATAGATATATATTTATGATTCAAATAACTTCTGTTTTATAAAACCAATAGGTCTTATGCTTCAAATACCATTGTGTTTAAACCTGCGGGTTTTCATTTCTTGATTAAAATTTTTTGTAATATATGTCTTTGAAATATATGTTTAATTTTAATCAAGGAACCGTTTTAATTCAGGTTTTATTAACCTTTGTGTCTCTATAAAATTTCTTGCTCTGTACTCACAAATCTTGTTTCTGCTTTGGCTATCTGTACGTATTTAACATGCTGCCTGTTATTAGGCTTGAGCTGGTTTTTACTTGATTGTTCCTTATTTATTTTTGGTGTATAGGAAAGGCATTTCAATACAAATATGGCATTCCTAGACTTGCTGTTGAATCTGGAGCTGAACTCAAATAGTTTTCATTTAAATCTGTTTCCAACTCTTGTCTTTTTCTCTTATTAAACAAGATTTTACATGCTTCTTGTCTGCTGTTCTGTGTGTATCTTCCTAAGTCATCTGGCCATAGCACTGAGAATCGTGTTTTGTCCGTGGCTTCAGCTGATGCCTATAACACGTCAGTGCCCAGCACAACGTGGCTTCGGGATTTTAAAACACCTACACGTTATTATGAACATAATCCGAGTGTAGAAGAACGAATGAAACAGCGTGTCCATTGTGAACAGGTCAGTGGAGCGTGCACAGCGTGTGTCACAGTAGCGCTGTTTGTGGGTTTGTGATCGCTCATCTGCACAGGCAAAGGAGGTTGTGATTTCCACTGACGCTTTCAAAGCCCAAGGGCTGTTGGCTGCCCCGTGGCCTGGGCCAGGATGATGAGCCTGGGTGTCACTGGGAGTCCCAGGTGCTCCCTGACCCCTGAGAGGGTGACGAGGGGGTGGATGGTGATCAGCCAGACAGAGAGCTGGTCCTGACACGCGTGCACCGGTTGCCATGATGATGACGTGCGCTGAGGGCTGGGCCGTGAGCAGACACTGGGCCTGGTGTCCGTGGAGCGTGGCCCAGAGGGGACACACCAGGTCCTGGAGCCCGCTGTGCCCCACCCAGGTGCAGGGAACACGAGGCTGTGACTGAAGAGACGATCACAAGGAAGGGCAGAAGTGGGAGCCCACACTCAAGGGCTTGAGTTGATGAAACTTTAAGAAGAGTTTCAGTTAAAGGTACATAAAAGGAAGACAAAAAGAAAGAAGGAAAAAAGATGACAAAAGAAAAATGACAGACACAAAGAAAGGTAGAAAAAAGAAGCCAGGACCGGGGCCTGTGTCCATCCTCAAACATCAATCCCATGAGGTTCACTACGTGAACCCCAAAAGCTGACTGTCACCAGCATCAAGGACCACTCATGCGGCCTGAGGCCCTGCTGGGATTTCTCACCAGGCCCGGCAGGCTGAGAAGGATGAGGCAGGCCTGGGGTCAGGGCCGTGGGTCCAGGCCTGCTCCGGGGCTGCCCTGGGGCGGGTCAGTCTGTGTGGGCTCCTCTCTCTGTGGTCAGTCCCTGCGGGGTTCAGTGAGGCCTGTACACTAAGGGAGCTGTAAGATGCTTGTGGACACACACCCCTTGTGCCCCTCAGTCACTGCTCATTACAGCTGGCCAAACGGCAGCGCGTCCACTGTCAGAGGCTGCACTCTGTGGCCGGTTCCTTTGGTTCAGTAAATTGGAGATTTTTGAGGAAGGTCTCCTTTAAGTCATGCCTGTTACTCTGATGCCGCCAAGCAGAAGCCTGGACTGAGAAGGCCAAGCAGGCTGGGGTCCTGGACCCGTGGCCTCAGGAGAGGGACAAAGAAGGCTCATCAGGGCCTCTCCTTCTCAACTCTTTTTGAGTCATTTCCTTAGGTTTTATCTAGAATCTGAAAAAAAAAAAAAAAGAGAAGTAATTTAGGGGCGGTTTGTTTACCCCTGACCTCTGCTTCCTCTTACCTCACAAGTCACCTTTCTAGGAAGTTTGCACAAGAATCAGTAACAGCTCAATGGACAAAGTGGCCCCTGTGTAGCCTGGAGCCCAGCTTGTGGCTGGGCGGGCCCACTACCTCCTGGGTGGCCATTTCTAGCCCCAGGTCTGGCCAGCACCTGTCTCCAGACCCCAGGCTCCTTGAGTGGGGAGGCTGAGCGGGTCCCCCTTCTCGCCCAGCTCAGGAGGCAGAACCTGACCCCAGGTGTGGGCAGGGGGACTCCTGTTGGGGTTCAGAGGTAGGTGTGTCCATTGCCCTCTCTTGCTTCCGGTATTGCTGTCACCCCTCATATGGTGCCCCTCAAATCTGCTCTGTGCTCGCTGGGCCTCTCCCTGTCAGACCTGGGCCCCTTTTCCCTCTTATAAGGACACCAGTCACTGGACAGGTGCGACCTGCTCACAGTGATCACACCTGCAAGTTGTCCTGTCCAAGGGGACTCCCCACCTCTGGTCTGACTGTGGGGGACAGTCAGTGGTCTAACTGTGGGGGACACTAGTCCACCAGCACTGGGGGGCCAGGGAGTCTATTCCACGCCTGTTCTCACACTGCTCCGTGTCTCATCACTAGTCTCTGTTTGCATCACGTCTGCAGAGCCCACCTGGGGCTGCTCTGACCCCCGGATAGATTCCTTGAGATTTTCCTCCTTGGGGCTCAAGAAGTTCTTTATACAAACCCAGGGGATACAGCAGGGACATGTGCAGGATGCTGGGAAGGGGCGACATGATGAGCCCAGGGGTGTGGGGCTTGGAGAGGACAAGGTGTCTAAAGCCAACAGGACATGTGAATGTGGGGACCCTTCGGCCTCTCCTCAGGCCCAGGAGCACGTTCTGTCTCACCTGACTCATCCGTCCCCAGGAGTCAGACGTTCTGGGGTTTCCCTACACACCCAGGAGCTGAGAGCCACCGCTGGCTGAGGAAGGAGCCAGGATGGCCCAGGAGGGTCCAGACACTGTGGGGGCTCCAGGGTGGGGTGCGGATGGGATCAGGTGTGCAGGGTCCGGCACAGGAGGGCTGTGGGCAGACAGGGAGGAACAGGAAACCAAAGGGCGGGCCCTCCGCAGATGGGGCCAGAGCAGAGCGGCCTCTCCATGTGGCGTCTCTGCCCCTGAGCTGTGACCCGGATGTGCTACCGAGTGTGGTTTGCATGGGCAGTGGCTGGGGACGGGGCAGTGGCCAGGGCGAAAAATCAGTAGCACAGTCTGCTGCAGAGGGATGAGGCAGGGAGGGGAAGGCGAGTGGGCACCAGGATGGGGCTGCAGGGCCAGCAGATGGGGCTGGAGCATCCTGGAGCAGCATGACCATGTTATGGGGGGGGGCAGTTCTGGCTGACGTCAGGGGCTCAGAGCTCATGGATCCCAGGGCAGCCCCAGGGAGGGCTGGGGGAGGGGCCCTGGAGGCTGCTCACATCCGGGCCTGTCCCCCCACAGCTCCCTGCTGGGCAGCGTCCCCTTCTGGCGCCCAGTCCTCCTGAGGGTTCCTCTGCTCCTGAGCCTGCTCGGTGCCGTCCTCTGGGTGAGCGGCCTCAGAGGGGACCACGTGACATGGAGCCGGCGACCCGTGTCCCTCCGTGTCTCCAGAGATATAATTTCAAATACAGGAGCTGGGGGCAGAAATTTGGGCAAAGAATGTTCAGGTCCCAAATGCTAATGATTTCAGGCTTCATGACAATCACAGAGGAAACAGCCTGACGCGAGAAGCACCTGGTCTGCGGAGAACTGACCCATGTTTTCCTGCTCAACCAATCAACCCTAACGTTACATTCAACCCACTCAGTCACCTGGTTATCCCCCTGACCCCCTGCGCCCCTCACCCAGTGCCCAGTGTTCCAGGCACCTTCTTCACAGCAGCATTTCCAGGACAGTGCAGCGCAGACAGGCAAGGCTCCTCTGAGCGGGCATGACAATCCAGACTGCACAGACATGACCCCGCCCCAGGAATCGTATCTAGTGGGGAGGACTGGAGCGGGTGCCCCAAAGGACTCGTCCTGCACTGGATGCGCCGGTTCCCTGTGCGGGCCATGCTACTCCCATTATGTAACAAAAGCCCGGTATGAGGGATATTCCTGAAAAATCAGGGACTCCTTAGCTGGCCTCTTCCAGATTCCTTTTGTTTTGGCTAACTTTATAATTGCAGTTCTGTGAGTCTCTTAATTTGCGCTCACTGAAACATAATTCACGGGGGCAGTTGTAAATTTGGCTGTTTTGTCAAACAGTATAGTTAGATGTAATGCACTTACTGATTGACCGATTCTACAACACCAAACTTTATAAGTGGTAAATGCTGTCACTGTTACAGGGCAACCCTAATATTAAACGGGTCCTCCACCCACGCGCTTAGAAGACTTTTAAAAAGTCCCAACTCCAGGTACACGTGGCAAAAGTTATTAACAGGTTTTATTTTATGAAAGAAAGGGAATAAAATAGTAATAATACCAAGGGAAAAAGAGAGGGACACAAATCCATAAATACCCTACCAGATCTAAGCAATGGTGGGTTGAGAGCTGGCTCCGAGTCGAATGAGATGACTCCGAAGGAAGAGAGATGTCTCCCGAAGGAAGGGGTCTGGCTCCTCAGTAAGAGAGTGAGCCCCAGGCTCACCTCTGGTTTTATAGCCAGCCTGGCTGCTTAACTCCACCCTCAGGTCCCAGTGATCCACTCTGCGATAATCATCTTATCGGATTTGGGTTCTGGAACACTGATGGTCTGGAGTGGGGGGTTGGAGTTTACACACTCATAATCCATTTAGGACTACTTCCCCCCTAACAAAACTAGTTTAAAAAAGCCATAAAACCAGAAAGAGTAAAATATGGTTGTTTTACAAACCCAAAAATTAGTCATTACGCAGTCTCCCAGAGTTTCCAGAAGATAAAGGAGTCAAGTAGACGCTCCCTCCTCTCCTCCCCTTCCTTTTGCCTTTGATCTACTTAAGTTGAGACCATACATAGAAAAACTCCCTAATTTGTTTTAGGTTTAGAATGAAGTTAGTGACTCCTTCTGAAGACTAAATGTTAGCTTTAGAGATAACTTAGGCTTTAGTATTTCCCTTTAGTTGGGGACTTATAGCTTTTTAGGTATTGACACTAGTTTTGTTAGGGGGAAAATGGATTATGAGTGTGTAAACTCCAACCCCCCACTCCAGACCATCAGTGTTCCAGAACCACAAATCCGATAAGATGATTATCGCAGAGTGGATCACTGGGACCTGAGGGTGGAGTTAAGCAGCCAGGCTGGCTATAAAACCAGAGGTGAGCCTGGGGCTCACTCTCTTACTGAGGAGCCAGACCCCTTCCTTCGGGAGACATCTCTCTTCCTTCAGAGCCATCTCATTCGACTCAGAGCCAGCTCTCAACGCGCCATTGCTTAGATCTGGTAGGGTATTTATGGATTTGTGTCCCTCTCTTTTTCCCTTGGTATTATTACTATTTTATTCCCTTTCTTTCATAAAATAAAACCTGTTAATAACTTTTGCCACGTGTACCTGGAGTTGGGACTTTTTAAAAGTCTTCTAAGCACGCGGGTGGAGGACCCAGTGAAGGGAACCCATTTTATATTAAAATTGCCCTGTAACAGTTTGACCTTAGATCTTGTTATTAGTCTACCCTACACTTAGAATAGACAAAACATTTCCTTGTATTTACACACAGTTACTTTGTCTGCTTTAACATTGATAAGTAAGTCTGTGAATTAAGATACTGATAAGAATATGTCTCAGAAGTGAACTTTACTTCAAAATGGCATGTGTCATAAATTCTGAATGGGCGTTGTGGGACCCCAAGCTGTCCTTGAAAAAATGTGATGTTTGCTAATTGTCTGCTCTACGCAGGTGTTGAGGGAATCTCACCGCTTGCTTGCAAAGTATAAATAAAGACCTACTGAGACTCTCAGGAGAACAGATACCAAATTCCGTGCAAGTCCGGTGCTCTTCCCCCCTTCCCCTTCCTCGCCGACGCCGTTCCATCCTTCAGGGACCTGGCCTTCTGCCGTAGCTGGCCTTTGGCTCTCCCTGAGCCATGGAAGGTCTTTGCACGTGGCCATGTCCCGTCTGCGTGATGATGGACACGCAGCTGCAGCGACTCCCTCAGACAGAGCGCTGAGTCTGTGCACCCTGGGGTGCCGCTGTCTTTTCCTCGCTGCCCCGGAGAGGACTGTGCTTCTCCATCCTGTGGACATCGGGCTTGGCCACATGACCTGCTCTGGCCAGCGACATGTGAGCCTCAATGACAAGTGTCCCTTGAGCACAGGCTCCAGGAGCCTCCATGTGCTCCCCTGTGTGCTGCAGACGGGGTGCTCCCTCGGTCTGGTCCCCACTGTAGACAAGTAATGCACCCAAGAAAGGAGACTTTGCCCATTGACCCAGCATTGGAGCAGGAAGTGTTGTCTCTGCAGCATGGTCTAGAAGAGGTGACTGCCCGGCCATGCCCACAGGAGGCTGTGCGGGACCAGGGAGAGGGGAGGCCTGGGGAACTGTGAGGAGGTAATAACCTCAGGCTGGAGGGGCTGGAAGGCTCTGCCCCAGTGCTGATGGCGAAGGCAAGTGGGGAGGAGCTGGGCTGTCCCTGGAGGACACGACACTGAAAGGGACAGGTCTGCCCGACACAGCTGCCAGCCTGCCCCACGGCTGCCACAACCATCACTGTAGTGTAGAAGAGGGGCAGGTGTACCACCTGTTCCTGCCTCCTCCTCCACCACACTAACACACACACAAACACAAACATGCACAGCCAGCTATGTCCTGAGTTGGCTTCCCAGGTTGAGGTGAGTCACCAAAGCTGACCCTACTACTAAGTGGTAAAGTGAAACGTTCAGCTGCTCCCTGCAAGTCACATTTGGGGCAACAGTTTTCGTTAAGTTCCTTGAGGAGAAAAATAATTATCAGAAAAATGGCACAAGGACTAGTGAAAATAAAGTTACAGAACAGGACTATGAGTCTTGTACCTTTGCCCGTCCTGAGATCCTCGGGTCCTGGGGAACAGTCGTCAGAAGCAAAAGAAGTTCATCAGCTGAAATCCTTGTGCTTCCACGCGCCTCCTCTTCCCGCCCGGCAGCTCCGTGTGGTTCTGAACACGCAGGGCAGGAATTCACCTTCCTGTGTGGGGGGAGGAGGAGAGTGTGTGCACACGCCCACAGATACCACACAGAGCTGCATACACACAAGTGCACACACACAAGTGCACACGCACAGGTTTATATGTCCATGTCACACAGCATACACAGTGCATGTATGCACAAGTGTCCCCAATATACCTGTGCAACAAACATGCACACACATTTGTGCACACAGGAGTACACATGCCACAAGATGAGACCTCCCAATACAGCAAAGAGTGAACAAGCATTCTCATTTCCTGGTTTTATCCTATTTGTCTACTTTCCCATCCACCATCCACCATGTATCCATCCATCCATCCATCCATCCATCCATCCATCCATCCATCCAATCATCCATCCACCCAGCACCCATACATCCGTCTACCACCTACCCATCCATCTGTCCATCCGTCCATCTATCCATTTATTCAGAACACCCTAAGTGATCTCACTCAATCCTTAGTGGTTAATGGGGAGGGGTATCTCCTCTCAGGACCAACACTCTGGGGACCCACAACTTTCCTGAGACCCCAAAGTCTCCCCTGTCCTCACATCTACGTTGGCTGAGCACACACAGGCTGACCCAGCCTCCTGAGACTCAAGAAGTTCCCAGCGGTCACCCTGCTGAGGGAGCTGTGGGTGGGAAGGTGCGCAGGCTCAGAATCTGCCACCAGAGGGAGGAAGAGCACCAAGAAGGAGGATCCCTGCAGAGTCAGAGGCCAATCAATGACCAATGAAAATACCTCCCAGCTGAAGACAACAGGTAAAGACTGGAGGAGGGGAGGGTTCAAGTGTGAGAACAGCCATGAAAAGCCCCAAGGAGCATGAGGAAGCAGGGGACAGGACATTATCAGAATGTCACAGGAGGCCCCAGAAAAGGGGGAAGTCCCAAAATCCCTGACCCACCCTAATTCAGTGGTGCTGAGCAGGCATAAGAAGATGCTGGGAGAAGGAGGAAGGAAGGAGGAAGGAAGCAGGATGCAGAGCAGCAAGGAGAAGGAGGAAGGAAGCAGGACGCAGAGCAGCAAGGAGACCTGGAGGGGGCACGTGCCCCAGAGAGACAGGGAAGAAGCTGCACTTGCTTCTTAGGCCTAGACTGGTTGGAAGAGATGTGGGTGGGAGACCTGTGGGGAGCTTAACAATGGCAGCTTTAATCTTGGTTTTGATTTTGCTCTTTTCTGCCCAGACTTGTCTGACTGTTTCTGACACTTTTCTATTGGTCTCCCCTGAAAGGTGCTTTAGACTTGGTGCAGGATTTTGGGCCTTTCTTTGAGCCAATCCACTTTGACTGGACTTTAACCCATGAGGGGATGCTTGACTTAGAAAGTGTATCCTTTGTCTTTTCTGTATTGTTCCCTAGTGTATTGAAGTTCCTTTCCATTAAAGGTCTTACATTTTTGGCTTGATACAGCGGATGGCAGAATCCATTTAGAACAGGTAGGTGGGCCTCTCTGGTGGCGCAGTGGGTTAAGCAACACACTATGAAGCAAAGCGCAGCCACTGCAGCATGAGTTTGATCCCTGCCGCCGGCCAGGGAGTTGACCTACATGGCGCAGCAGACCTCTCCTGCCTCCCGCGCTTCAAATGGTAAGATATGTCTATTGGAGAGTGAATCCCTTCCCAAAAAACTCAGTCAACATATATGTGGTAAAAAGTGGAAGAACACCGTGTTGGTTTAAACACTTAAATCGAATCCCAGATCCACAATATACATCCCTTGTAAAACTGATGAGTTTCCTAACTGCCATCATCTAAACTACTTCCTATGGGGAATATTAGCGTCATGGTATAATGTTATGTAAACGTGTGCTCGCATGACTATGTGTATTGTATAATATGGCATAATAAAGGGATGATATAGGTTATCACAACACAGCATGGCATCACAATAGCAACGATATCTGCGATACACTGAACACTTTCTTACACATTCAATGTCCACCTAAGTGCACCTCATCTACTCATTATGCAGTTTTGTGTGTCTGGTATCATTACTGTCACCTATATTTACAGATGAGGGTTTAAAGTTACCAGTCTGACTCCAAAGGCTGTCTTGATGCTTGCAAAAAATTTAGCAAGGTTCCTGATACATGGCAAACACTGATTTTCTAAGAGAGAGACACTGGGTTGTTTGATTTCTTTTACAATCTTCTACAATCAGTTCATGAAC
>JAGFMF010012284.1:3287287-3372934 GCA_019455555.1 Galemys pyrenaicus | reverse complement strand
CCCTGGCCGGCAGCAGGGATCGAACTCGTGCTGCAGTGGCTGCGGTTTGCTTCATAGTGTGTTGCTTAACCCACTGCGCCACCAGGGAGGCCCGCCTTCTGGTATTTTAATGCTGCACATCTTCTAAATAAATCTTTAATTGATTTGGAGATCGTGTGTGTATATGTAAGGGTTTAGGAAATGATCCAACTTAATTCTTTGATGTGTGGCTTTCCAGTTTTCCCAACACCATTTGTTAAAGAGATTCTCCTTTCTCCCTTTTATGGTCAGAGTTGTTTTATCATGATTAGGTACTGGTGAAGGAAACACTTTTCAAGGATAATAGGATAATAATATTGAATTTATTTTTTTTCACCAACCACCATTCCTTATATCAAAATTGTCTGCTATGTAAGATTCAGTGAACTTGTGGTGGGCACCCCAGACAACGCCTCTAAAAGCAAAGCCAAGAGGTCCTGTTGCACTGTTGAATCAATCCCTCATGCCTCTTGCTTAGGGTCCCTCTGCCCTCACTCATGTTGCTGTTCAAGTCATCATATGGAATGATTTAGAGAAAGTCTCTGAAGGCAGGGGCATGGACTTAATGATGCCCAGAGATCCCCGGCCACATGATGTTTTCTTATGATTCTAAAAGCATAGCGAGCCTCTGTGGAAACAGTCCCATGTGCAGGAAGTTGGGACTGGGCTCCATTTCTTGTCATTGATCAGTAGCACATGTTGGGAGAGAGCATAAAAGGAGAGAAACAGATGTTCACCAAGGGTCTGTCTTGCTGATAAGGAGCTCTTGTTGCTTGTCCATCAGTGGCCCTCATTTGGACTCACAGGCCTTCCCAGGAGGTCCAGTAACAGAGTGAGAACACTGAATTTGGGGAGCTTCTTCCAGGAGTCTGCAGCAGAGACTCCTCATGCCCTAATCTGTCAGGCTCCCAATTCTACCAGAGTCTACACCCCTCAGTCCCTCTTGGTAGACAGTGGGGTGGAGGCTCTTTTAGGATGTAGGCTGGTTGGGAGGGGCCTTAGGGATGGGTTTCAACCTCTGAAACTTAGGTCATCTCCTAAATAACCTGCTGTCATTTTGATTCTATAATCATTTACTGTGTGAAGAGTTGATGTAGCAATACAGATTAACATAAATCATGTTTGCTGGTTTAGAAAACAAACAAACCGGACATTCAATTCTCCATCAGATTATTTATATATAGGAAAAGATAGTGCTTACAAACTCTGGCTTTACTATTACTTTTCCAAACTTTTGGTTTGGGTTTGAACATAAAGCAGAGCAGATACTTGTCTAAGGAGGTTTCCTGTCTAGCGCCAGCATCAACAATCATCAACATATGGTTAATCTTGCTTCACTTCCACACCTCCTTCTCTGCCTGCCCCCCACCACTAGGCTATTTTTAAACAATTCCCAACTATCATCATTTCATCCACAAATACTTCAGTCTGAATCTCTAACAGATACTCTTTTTAACAAATGATTCTCACATGGATAATAAAAGAATTGAAGATAAAGGATAAAAGAAAAAGAATTCAGAACACAAGTTCTGCCTTGCCTCCAGATTATTGAATTGCATTTATTCCCTTTTAATAATATCTGTATTCAGGCCTTGTTTATATTTTGGCTTAAAGTGTAATAGCACTATGTAGTAGGCATGAAGCATCTCATTTAATCCTCACAACAACCCTGTTGTAATATGTTGTCCTATATTGCGGATGAGGGAAATAAGGTAAGGAAGGTTAATAACTTGGTCAACTCCAAATGTTCAGAATATGTAAATAAGTAAATATCTTCTTTTTAGTTCCTAATCAGCGCCCATGTTCCCACTGAAATGACAGCATATATTACTTAGTTTGCAGCTCACTGAGCAGTGTGTGCCCACTCTGAAGACTTGGCATTAAAACCTCATTAAGCAGAACCAGGTCACTATAAGAAGCCCTAGGTGACAACCACCTTATCTTTATCCTTACTGAGTGTATTTTAAGCTCTTACATATACAACAGTACCTTAATGTGGTGGATTGGTTATTGGAAAATGCAACTTTAAGGGGAAAGATGTATATATGAACCAATTTTATCATAGGTTAACTGATAAAATGTAAGAGTTTAATTTCTATGGCAGATTTCTGGTCACAAGAATATCACACAACTTCTAATAATACTCTAATATTAAAAAATCATTTGCATGTTTTTATTCCTTCTCAACCTGCTTATTCCAGTCCAGGGTCATGAGAAGCTGGTAGCTCAGGCTGCAAGGGACCACCAGCCCTGGGCAGGAGGAGGCTCTCCCAGGCCTCACACACATACCCCACTCACTCAGAGTGGACAATGGAGACCCAAAGAACCTCACATGCACATCTTTGGGATGTGGGCGGAAACCCACCCAGACGGTGGACACTGGAAACTCTGCACAGAGAGTGGCCCCACGCAGAATCTATTTTCCCTCCTCTGCATTCTATTAAATCCTGAGCATCCTATTTAATCCTATTAAATCTTTCCATGGAAACTTTGAAAGTTTAACCCCAGAGTAGCAATGCTGCGAGGAAGACACCAAACTGGATGGTGTTGCTCAACCCGTTTGGCTGTGTGCCAACAGGGCAGGCAGCTGCACCCTAGCTCCTGATGTTTGCCTGTGTTTGCCGGTGGAGCCCTTGCCCCATTGAATCACACCTACCTTCTTACTGGTCTGTTTCCTTAGCTGCTGGTTTGGCTGCTTGTTCTTTTTTTGTATCGAGCACTGGAACTGGCATGTAGTAAGTGTTCAGCAAGTAATATTTTTCCAGATATTGTGATTCCTGAATTCTTTTCTTTCTTCTTTCGAATCAAGCAAATAAGTATCTGGCAGTAATTAAAACACAGAATCCATAAAAGCATGCACACAATTCAGAGAAAGGACAAAATATGTTAAGATTTTAAATTGAAGGAAAGGTGTTTCTGTCTGTTTTCTACTGTGTCTTTTTAGACTGATACTATTCAGTGGATATTTTCCAGTACCTTTGCAGATACAATCCTTGTAATTTGTCTTGGAAAAAATTGACACTGTATATTACTTTGACACTTAATATTTAATACTCAAGACTGTTAATGTTGAATTTCCTTTATTAATAGTAATTTTAGGCTTGCAAGAAAAATATGGAAGAACTGAAAAGATTCAGTTAACTCAGTATTAACAGAATGTTCAAGTATGTTCAAGTCATCGCAAATATTTTCTTCACATTTAATGATACAGTGAAAAGATCATCCAAATTTTCTGAGATTTCTCAGATTTTAAATAGTGGCTCTATTGTTTCTACTGCATTTACCATATCATATGCCAACTTGTAGTTTACAAAATATAATTGCTGTAATTAGTAGACCAAAATCAGTATCAAATATATACATTGAATTGATACTTGTAATTTTAGATAAGGTTGTGCCTATTTCTGGATTTTATTTCATGTGACAGAAAATACCAAACGCTTCTCAAGTGATGTGTGTTGGAATTTTATTGAAAATGATTTTTCCAAATGTAACTGTGTTGCCTATATAGTTCAAGCTGTTTCTTGAGAAATGGAAATTATCCTAGGCAAGCACTATGTGAAAAATCAGAATTCTACTAATTTTCTCAGCTATTTTTTGCTTGATATAAAAAATGGTAACATTCAACATATGTCACTCATCACCTGTTTTCTACATTTTTGTCAAGAAATATTCTAAAAGTGGTGTTTTTGATACAGAAACGTGTATTAGAACCATCTTAATAGGGCCCTCCTCTGGTGGTACAGTGGGTTAAGCAACGCACTATGAAGCAAAACGCAGCCACTGCAGCATGAGTTCGATCCCTGCTGCTGGCCAGAGAGGTGACCCACATGGTGTGGCAGATCTCTCCTGCCTCGCCTGCTGCTCCCCTCAGCAGTGTGTTTCAGTCCATCTGCCTGTTCTGCTCCCCACTCTGTCTCTGGTGGATCCTCTCACCCCCTGCACTTCTGGCCTGTACCCCAGTTCTTATATGAATAAATAAATCTTTAAAAAAAAAAGAACCATCATAATAAAGGGATCTCATATTCAGTTCAGTTAACTGGCTTTTTCACCGATATTGAGAAATTTCTTATGTTGATGTGACTCCCTTTAATCTACCCAATATGGGATAATATTTGAGCCTTTCCCAGGGGGTTGTTGTAAAGAATGATAAAACATCACTATAGTAAATGTTTTGGAAATGCAACTGCATGTCTATGCAGTGATTCAACGTTCAAAAAATATTTGAATAATATTTACGCCTCTACCTTTAAAGTAATCATGGGTGTTATTTGAAGTTCTTGGACCCTTCACTTCTTAACTCCAGAGCACTTAATTCACCCTGAAGCTTTTTTTTTTAATTCAAGGAAACTACCAAAACAACTGACAAATATATACTGGTTCACAAGATTTAGAACTGCAAAAATCAGGGTGCAATTTCATTCACAGCCTCTGCAGGATGTGTTAAGTGTCAAAGAGTTTGAGAGCAAAATATAACTTTGTTCCTGGAGCCCTGCACCCCAGGGTGTTGTCTGAGCCAGCCCCCTGCTGGAAAGGGTATGGCTCCCAGTGCAGTGGCAACCTTCCCACAAAGCATCATGCTCCCCCTGCCCTTTATCTACAGATCCCTTCCCTGCTGCATGTCAAGTAGACAGGGATGTTGGTCAAGTGTCATTATTGCCAAATGCAAATGTTCTGCAAAATAAAATGCAACCTCTTGTTAGAAGCAGCATATTGAATTGTGCCTTCTTTTGAAGCAGTCTTCGTGTGCCTGTTCAGGGGTCTCAGTGAAGCAGTGTGTTTAGCCCAAGCTCCAAAGCTAGAGGTCTGCAGAGCTCACACATCAGGACTCTTTCAGAAACATTTGGAGCCTGATGGAGAAGTCAGAATTGCCTTCATCAGGGAAGGAAAACACTTCTTACTGTGGCTGCATAGGAGAGAAGCATAGGGTAAGATCTTGAATTTACCTAAGAAACAACAACTAAAACTTTATATTTGTATTTATTTATGTAAAAATTATAGTTCCTGAAATAGGTAAGGCCATTCCTTCTGGTATTGTGTATTTTATTTTAAATGTGAGGATAAATCAGTGGACAATGGAGAATCCTGAGATAACTTTTTGGAAGAACCTGACTTTGGGAAGTAAATGACCCATGAGGTACCAAATCACCCCAAAAACCCTTCACTCTAGGATAGTAAAATATATAGCTAAATATATTGATACTTAATGTGTCGCTGGTACTGTGCAAAGAATCATACATGGATTATCTAACTGAATTTTTGTAACACATGACAAAATTACTAGTGGAATCTCACTTCTGGAAAAGAAAACTGGTAGCTAGAAGTATATGCACTTCACCGAACTTTAGCAAGTGGTAAAGCCTAGAAATTCCCAGACTCACTCCAATGCCCATGCTCTCATTTGCCACACCCACTGTTGCTCCTAATTTATGGAATGTTTTCTTCCTTGTACCACAATGTGAGTCAATAAGAAAAATTTCTTTGTTCACAGAACTTCCTATTTTGGGTATTAATGTGCCTAGAAAGATAAGCAAATGAGTAGGCAAGAGTAAAATGTATTTGTTATAATCCATTTTCACAATTTTTTAAACACCTTGTGAACTTTTATAGTAGACACTTTAGGTTAAAGAAAGAACTGATAATAGTTCTATACTACTTTATTTTAGGATTGAAATATGTGTTCAGGTGGGTTATAAAATGACTTTCTACAGAGTGAATGCTGTCTGCCCATTGAGTTTTTTCCACTGACTCCAACCATTGTCAGTTTTTCACAGGAAATTATTCTGTTCTAAAGGGGTTAAGATTATAGCGATGATAAAAAAAGAAGAAGATTATAGCAATGATCATGTAAGACTAGAAAACCTTGTTGCAGACCCATCATGTTTCCAAGTCAGGTATCTCCCACTCACCCCTAGTTTCCTAGGTTACAGAGAGGGAGACTCCTTTCTTTCAGAGATAGACTGGCTTCTTAGAAAACTCTTGGAGTTCTTCTTTGAATATCAAATCTTCTCTCTAGGGTATTAAATCTGACCTCGATGACAGCCACTAGCATGTCTTCTGCTCCACTCTTTTGGGTATATTTCCCCCTTGTCCGTATGGCCAAAAGGATGGACTCTTAGGAGACACTCTCCTATTTTCACACCTTTAGAATCTCTATCTATTGCCGAATGAAGATCTCTACTTGCATGTCCCTGGGACACCTCAAACGCTGGCACCTGAAATCAAACAAAACGTCTTCCTTCCCATACATGCTTTGTCTTCAGGATCCTCCCTTGGTCAATTGTTCCACTATGCATCTGTTCCCCCAAACAGAAGGCTTGGGGCTTCCTTCACTTTCTCTTCTCCCTTATTCCCCCACATCTACTTGGTGACCAGGCTGCCTCTTCTTCCTGTGGAACTTAGTTCTTCCTTTTCATCTATAGACCATTCTCAGATCAGCTTAGCTCTCCTTATTCTCACCTGACCAGTGCCATCGTTTTTCCTCAACACCTGCTTTAGTTATAATCTCTAGGAGGTTTTCCTTGCCTGCCTGCTCCTCTTAGTCTGTATGTGTTCACACTGCATCTGTGGGTACCTCTATCACAAACTTATTCTGTGTACTCTACCTACATACTTACCTTTGTATCTTGCCCTGAGATAAACTTCTGTAAGGTGGGGACCAGGCCCTATCTATAAATAACCATTTCTGAACTGTGTGCAAAACTGCATAATGTCTATGGAGTAAATGGAGGATACTTTGAAGTTGGTCCTAGGATCAATGTTCCTGGGGGAGTATCGTCAGAATCTTGTGGGGTCACAGTTTATCCATAAGGGGATCTGGGTAGGTTTACCAGGAGTTACATTTGCTTTTTGTTTGCATCTCTTCTGTGATAATGCATAAGAACACAGCAACACCAACAGTGTTTGGCACATTATTTTTATCCAGAAGTAAGAGCTTATAACATGGGGAGAGAGCATAAGGTATTATGGTGGAGGTCTCTGGGTTCCTTGGTAGTAAGTGTGTTATGGTGAGTACACCTGAGGGGTAGGGAAATCCTGTACTTCCAAAGTACTAACAATGGTACCCCAAAAAATGCAAAACAAACAAACAAAACCCAGCAAATCAAATAGGACTCAAACCTAGGGAGTCAGTTTTCACTTTCCATGCAGTAACACATCTTTTTTCTATATACTGAAAACCCAACAGATAATCTACTACTGGCTACAATAGATGTTCAAAAATTAATAACAAAACAGAATACTTATCACTTGAATGCTTCCTATCTGCTTCTTATTCTGAGTGTTATGTATATATCTTATTTAATCCTGACAACAATTTTGTAAAGTTGGTATTATTACTATGTTTTACTGTTGAGGTCATAGAGTTAAATGACATGCTTACGGTCACCTACAAGTCACTGGTGGCACATCTGATTTCAGAGGCCATGTTTGTTAATCTCTACTGCCTGAACTAGTGCACATAAGACTTTCTGTAATGCTCTGTTCAGCTGAACTCTAGGCCAGTGAGTGACAGCTGCTGAAATATGATATGTAAACACACAAAACCCCAGATTTTTGTTTCTAATATCCTTTTAGCCATAGTTAGCTTAACCAAATATGGGCAAAGAAATTTAAAATATCACTCATGCTAAATTATTTAAAATTGTCTTAGCTATAATTAAAGGGAGACTTCATTAAAAAGGCATTACTCCTCAAAAAATTCATATTCTTTTCTTCCCCCAAATTATTCTGGAAGCTATTTGCTCATATTACTTGAAATGTAAAAATTAAAATGGATGGACAATATATGCAAAATTAACACAGATTTTTAAAAATCTTCTTTGGTCATGGTAAAAGAATGTAACATCTGCATGTTGTTCCCTGCACCTTTTACCCTGGTTGGCTTGTTTTTCACTTGTCAACTGGGAGAGATAACATGGGCCAGAAATGTGTTGACACAAAATGGCCTGAATCTAAAACCATGCAAGCCAAAAATTTCTTCTGAAAGGCAGCTCGTGGGATCACCAACAGGAGCATTTCCTGCTGTGTCCAGCTTTAACTGCGGAATGGTCAGAAGGTATGGCAATGAGGAGAAATAGAGCGTTACATTTTACTTTTTCTTTCTGATGTTCACCACTGTTTCACCAACCATAAAATATGACTCACTGAATCTTTAAATGACACACCACAGAAAAGAAGAGGAAATGAGATTTCACTAACTGGGTGTTTCACTCACCTATTTAAGTTGTATATGTGCATCAAATTCAGGGGTACATAATCATGGTATAAGACCTTTGTTCACTGCTGAACATCACTTCTGTTTGTTAACACTTAAAAATGCATCTTTGGATTAAAATTAAGTATGGGCATATATTTCTTTTGTTTAAATCCTCACTACTAACTGTAGCTAAACATAAAATTAATAAATCAAAATGCTTTCTTACATCTTTTCAGCAAAAATCTCCAAATGTGCCTTGTACATTAGAGAACTAAAATAGTTCCCTTACTTTCAATTTCCTTATAGAAAAATCACTTCGGTTTCTATCTTAGGATTTAAATCTTAAGCATGACGAGTTCTCAGAAAACCTTAAGGTAATCATAGATGAAAATAAAGTTCATTAACCACTTCCAGTGATTATCCTCACAGTATATAATATGAAGCAAATGGTACAGTAGGTATAGTTTCCTTACATGCCAATCAAGTCTTAGAACACGGATTATCTTAACAGGATTGCTATGACTAAAAAACATTTTCAAAATACATCGTTGGGGGTTATGCCATGTGTCATATTTTCAGGGAGCCATGGAAATATGGAACACTTTTTTACAATTAAGAGAATCAATGATCTATGACAAATTGCTGAAATGTACTTGAAAAAATTCCCAGAAGAGTTGTGCATGGATAAGTCTGATAATTATCATTTAAATATTAAAAAAAGACACTTTTTAAATTTACTAGCCACCTTGGTAAGATTCCCAGATTGACTCATCCCCGGGCTTGTCTAGGCATTGAGAAGGATACCTAGACTATCCTCTCCATAGAGAAGAAAATGTTCTAGAGTAAAGAGTGATCAGTAGCTTAAATTATGGCCAAAAGAAGATTATTACACTAAATGATCAACAACTCATTATGATAACATTAGGTTAAAGCTCAATATCCTTGGACTGCAAATTTTTAAGTGTTAAATTGGAAACAAAAAATATTAAAGGATTGTGTGTGTATATATATATGAAAGAAACTATGAAAATACATCTGCAATATTGGTGATAATATTTCAAGAACAAAAGTTGATGATTTCTCTGAAAAATTTTATGAATTGTAAAATTCTTAATACTATAATTTGAGGTCTCTGAATTTCACTATATTCAAATTATACCTCAGTTTAAAAAAATCCTCAAACTTTCAAGGTTATCAAAAGCAAGGGAAGTTTGGGCCTCCCTGGTGGTTTAGGGCTCAAGTTTCAGCACTGTCATGTTATTATAGCTGCACCCTGAGTTCCATGCCTGGCCAGGGAGCTAACCCACATGGCACAGCAGAACTCCTGTTTTGCCCACTGCTCCTTTCAGCAGTGTATTTCAGTCAATCCACCTGTTCTGCTCCCCACTGTCTCTGGTGAATCGTCTCACCCCCTGTGCTTATACCCTAATCTTCTATGCATAAATAAATAAGTCTTCAAAAAAAAACAAGGGAAGTTTGAGAAACTGTTACAGCTTAACTAAGGAGACATGAAGACTAAAAATAATATGATATCCTGGGTCTAAGATCTAAGATCTAAGAACAATATCAAGAAAGGAATACATGAGAGCTAAATGGAGTATGAAGTTAATCAACAATAATAAATCAGTGTTGGTTCATTACTTGTGACAAATGTACCTCAGTAATGTAATATATTAACAATAAGGGAAATTGAGAACTAGTTATAGGAAAACTCTTTGCAACTTTTTCTATAGGCTTAAAACTAGTTTTAAATTTCAAGATGATATGGTATATATGCATAATGGAATACTACTCAATTATTTAAAAAAATAGAAATCTTGCCATTTGGACAACATGGATGGAACTGTATAGATTATATTAAGCAAAATAAGCCACTAAAAGACATTAGATGATTTCACATATATATGGAGCATAGGGAAACAAAACAAAGGAACAGAAAAAAGTAAATGAAAACAAACTCTAGAAATCTGGCTACAGAGTTGAAGCCACCAGAGAAGGAGTATGAGGCCTGGGGAGCAAAGGAAGGGGCCCAATGGACTATGCTGGAGGATTACTAGTACTCTGGTGATGTTGTGATGTAGTAACATATGTCTGAAGATGTGTGAACCTGTGTCCCTAAATCATATACATTTTTGTTAATATTTCCTCAATAAAAAAACAATAATAAAGAAGCTAAAAAAAAATTGGGTAGATGATCTGAACACTTTTTCAAAGAGGACATACAGATAATGACCAGGCACATAAAAAGTACTCATCATCACCTCTTATTAAGGAAATGCAAGTCAAAACCACGATGACATATTATTTCACATCTTGAGAACGGCCTACATCAAAAAGACTGATAACAAGTATTGTCAAGGGTCTAGAGAAAGAAAAAAAAAAAAAAACAGACCCTGCAACACTCTTGGTGGGAATGTATATTGAGGCATTGAGGCAACCCTTTTGGAATACAGAATGGAATTTCCTCAAAAAAACTAAAACTAGAACTACCATATACTCCAGTAATCCCGCCTATGGGTATCTATGTGAAAAATATGAAATCTTTAGTTGGAAGAGCTATATGTACCACAATATTTATTGCAGCATTTTTTTACAATAGCTTAGATATTACAACATAAATGTTTATTGATAGATGACTGGATAAAGAAGATAAACATAATATAAATGATATAATAACATAATATATAATATAATAACGTAATATAAAGATAACATAACATAAATAAACATCTATCAATTTATTGATAGATGACTGGATAAAGAAGATGCATATATGCACAATGGAGTACAACTCAGGTCTTTAAAAAATTAAATTCTGCCACTTGCAACAAAATGAATGGAGTCCAAAGGGGATCATGCAAAGCTGGAGAAAGACAAATATTGGGTAATTTTTCTGATATGTAAAATATAAGGAAACAAAACAGATGAATGGACAAAGTAAAATGAAAACAAACTAGTGGATGTGGACATAGAATTAAGGTTAGCAGAGGGGAAGAGGATAGGTGTGGGTATAATGAATAGTGGTGTGTGTGAAAAAACATTAAAATTTATATTTTATAAAAATATAAAAATAAAATTAAATATTTAAAAGGATGAAACTTTCACATCAAAAGTCATTTTCTGAAGACATCAGAATTGAATAACTTTCATAGTCTTATTTGGGAATTGTGGTTTTTGTACAAATTCAGGTAAACACGTTTCTAGCTTCTGTTAATGTATACCAGATAATGTTTAAGCTCATTTAAAATATAGAAACAAGACGTATAAAGGGTTTGGGAGGTGGGAATAATGAATAAAATCCAGTTACCCAGCTCATTATTGAAATGTCAAGAAAATGAAAATGAAGACATCGGTATACATTACCGATTTCAAGCAATACGTTTCAATTAGTAATAAAGAGCAAATGTTTCCACGCACTGGACAATAGTATTGAACAGATAACCCTGCTATCAGATTTACTTTTCCCATTATAAAACCATGAAGATTGTCAGCATTGCCACATTCTTTAGCTGGGATGACGTTAAAAAAAGGTTGTACACATACAAATATATTTATTCTCAATGTAGCATATTTCTCATTATAAATTATTTAAAGTCACGGTTCCGTCCTGTTAAACTCCACCACCAATGATTTACACACACTCTTTATCTAGGTAAATATAAAAATTCATTCCGTGCTTGCCAAAACATTTTCTTCTCAGGTTATAGAGAGAAATGTGTCAAGAAAATTCGCTTATAAAGCCATCCATATCTCTTTGTTAAATATGCCTTTATGCTATAATCCACAATCATAATTAAACACCGTTGATTCCCCTGCGAGGCGCAGGCAATCTTTCTCGTCGTCTGTAGGCGTGAGTGCTAACCAGTTCTTGGGGCGGTCGGAATCGACCCACCGCAACTGCGAAACAAAGTCTGGTGTCTCCATATCAGGGACAAGCGCCGGCGGCAGGGACTCGGTCCCCACAGGATGTGGCGATCCTTCCTTTGTGCGGAAAGCTTCCTCGGGGACACCCCTTGCGACGGCAGATTCTTCCTTTTTTTTAAAGTTAACAGTTCTGGGACAGAGGCTGGTGGAGAGGCCCAGAACCCACGTAGACCGAGATGAAGATGAGGAAGACCAGAAGTAGGAAAAGGCTGGCTGCCGCGGCGGCCACAGCGAAGAGCTCCATCGGCAGCGCAGCCTGCAGCAGCCTGGGCTCCAGCGCTCCGAGTGGCGTTGCCATGGCAGCGGCGGCGATGCCCCAGCGGAACCCAGCGTTTATTACCGGAGAATCGGGACGCCACCCCACCCGCGGGGCGCAGAGAGGCGCTGCCTCCCCGCCCCCTCACCCGTGCAGGAAAAGCAAAAACCTGAGACCAGCGTGAAATTCAAATTGCAAACGCTTCGTAAGCGTTGCTGGGTGGCTGAGAGCGCGGCCGCCCTGGGTGGAGGCTGGTGCGGGACCAGTCTGCACAGCAGCTCCTTCCCCGCGGCTCCCGCGCGCCCCCCAGCCCCGGAAGCGGCCCCGCCGCAGGGAACCCAGGCCCGGGTCCAGGGCTTCGCCCGGCTCTCGCACAGACCCCGCCCGGGGCAGGAAACTCGGGGAGGCGGGTTGTCGAAGACATCAGAGGCTCGACGCGTCGTTTTTTGCGGAACTGCCCCAAACCGAGGACTGTTTTTAAAAACATTCTCTCTCCCGAGGCCCAGAAGGCTCTCCTGTGGGGAGTACGGGGGAGGGGACCTAAAATACACGTACCCCAATCCTTATTATCGGAACAGTTCCTTACCACGCCGTCTGTCCCGAGAGCTAGAGACACATTGCAGGAAGGCATTATTGGGATAATAAGGAGAATGGAGGTGCCGAGATGCTCCTTGCCTGGGGCAGGGCGGGCGCACCTAAGTGCTACGGGGCTCGCCTCGGCGCCTCGGGTCGCCAGGAGAGCGATTCCCGAAGAATGACTTCCCCTTCCAGCTCACGTAACTAGGAGAAACGCGGAAGGCGCAAAAACCTATTTTCCCCACTAAACTTTCTCCTCCTAGGTCACAGGCGAAGCCTCTGGCTCCTGAGACACCGGGTTCTGCGCCTTGGCCTGAAAAATCTGCCTCTTGGAGCGAAGGTCTTGTGGCGGTGGGCTATAAATATTAATAAGCTGAGAGGCTCGGGAGTAATTATCTCCCTTTAACTGCAACTCAACCAAAAACCCACCTCCTGCCACTCACCCAACCCCCTCAGCTGGAATAGCTGGGCTTCAATGTCTGGAGATTCCCTCGGCTCAAAATTATCCTTTGTAGCCGCGCCCAACGTAGAAACCACATGCTGCGCGCCTCTGCGCGTTAAATTCACTCCTAGAGCGATGAGCTGACGCTCCCTTTCATTTGGTCGCGAGCACCCCTGGCTGCCTCCTGTCCCCTATTTCCCTCCACGTTACTAGGGGATACCTCTATCTCCCATTCCCACTGCAGACCTCATGGTCGAAAGCAATAGTCTGAGGGGTTTTACAAATAGAGGTCGCCCCTGAAGGGGATGGAATCCGCCCTGGTTTCCACCAGAAGGCACCTAAGGTGGCATGAGGCCTGAGGACCGCAGATGGGCCTCCGCCCAGTCCAGCTGTGTTGGGGTGGGGCGGAGGGGAGGGGAGGGTTGGGTGCAGGCGAGGGGGAGGGGAGTAAGACCAGGGGATCCTCCCTTGCTCTCAACCGCAGGTCTGGCCTACCAGGTAGCCCGCTGAATCTGGGAAACCTTCCACCCCACCACCCAGCTCCCATCTGAAGAGCTACTCCCTGTGTTCCTAGGGTGCTGCCCGCTGTACAAAAGTGTGTCAGTCTGCTCAGGGGTTCAGCGGCTCTCCTGAGGGTCGGAGGTCCTGATGGGGTTTGTGGGGTTGCTGCCTTTTGCCGCCATTTGTCTTCACAAGCAAACAACTAAAGTGGTGGGATTCACAAACTGAAGCTGAATGCTGGGGTTTCGCAAGACCGGTGACGTCCAGACCTCCACTGGCTGTACCCCTTGCCCAGGCCTTCCTGTGTCCCCCACCCTCGAGCACTCCCACCCCCACCTTGGGCGGGTGGCACTGGAGTCACCAGGGCTTGCAGAACTCAAGGAGACCCCTCCTTATACCCCAGACTGGTGTGGGGAGGGAGGGGCAACAGCAGGGAGGCTTTGCAGATCAGCTTCCTCCAGGAATGCAGGGAGGCCAGGAGCCTATTAGGCAGGACACTGTTCTCTGCCCCGACCTGGTCGTTCAGGTTATGATAGCACCATGGTAGGTCAAGAGGAGCTGCTGAATAATTTCTGGGCTTCTTATTTCTCTTCTGATTGTGTGCCAACAAACAACTGCCCAAGGCAGAAAGTGCTGTCCATTCCCTAGAAATTTATTGTGATCATTTTAAAATATTAATGTTTATTTATTTGGTATATTCTCATTAAATTGCATCCATGAGAAAGTTCAGATTGTAAAATAAAGAATTAGGTCAAACTCTATAGCAGTTAAATTAGTACCCATTATATTTACATTTAAAATGTACACCCGTTACAGGGGAGGGAGAGGAGCACTCCAGAACCCCCAAACCTGCCCTTTCTGAATGGGTTTTGCCATTTGCCGCATTAAGACAAACACATAAAACCTAATGGAAAGGAATTTTAATGCAATTAGGGTACAATACAGAAAAGACAAAGAACATAGTTACTAAGTTAAGCATTTAAAGTTACCCATTTTCTTGAGGGTAAAAGTTTAGCTAAATAGGATTGGCTTAAAGCAAGGCCCAAAAGCCTGCCACACATTTAAAGAACTTTTTAGTAGAGACCCATAGAAAAGGGTTAGAAAGAGTTAGACAAATTTGGGAGGAAAAGAGCAAAATTAAAATTAAGATGAAAGCTGCCATTATTAAGCTCCCCACAGGTTTTTTTTAATCCACATTTGTTTTAACCAGTCCAAGACTAAAAAGCAAGGACAGATTTTTTATATGTGGCTTTGTTCCACGTGCCTCCTTTAGGTTTTCTTGCTGCTTTTTATCCTGCTTCCTTCTTTCTTCCTTTTGTCCTTTTCTCTGTAGAATCTTCTTTCCCTGCTCAGCTCCACCCATTTAGGGTGGAACTGGGATTCTGGAACTTCCCCCTTTCCTGGGCCGGCCCTGTTACACACCCATCCTGGAGGCCCAGTTAAAAGAAGCACATGCTCTATACCTGGGTGTGCCAATGATCAGACTGTGGTGGTCACCAAGCTTCCTAAAAATTAACTGCCTAGTGAAATGACAAAAAGAAGACCACCTCAGAGGACAGATGCTATGTGAATTTTAGACAATTTCTGTAGTGTTCTTTAGAAGTAGAATCGGCCTTTTTGGCTGACCAGATCAAAGTTCCTGGTAAAATTCACTAGACTTAGGGTTCTGACAGGAAATGGTCAGCTCAGGCCTAGAATTGTGGGCTCCCATTTTGGTGGTCAGGACAACAGGTCACATCAGCTCTGTGATTTTTCATTTTCCCCTCTCTGCTCCCACCAGTGCCCAAGCTGTGCATTTGGGAAAGTAAACTAGGTGTGGCTCAGGAGGAGTTGATGATGGGAATATGCACAAGATGAATGGAGGTGGCAGTAGTGGGTGTTTGGACAGAAATGTGTTTTATTCATTATTATTCTTGCATCCAGCAGGTGTTGATTAAATGTTAAAAGACCCAGAGCTCCATGAAGGCAATGTGTTCTTGGCCTTCTCTGAAGGGAAATTTAACTTGAGCTGTCTAATTTAGAATTAGACCTAGAACCTTCATGGAGTGTGTTCTATTCCACGTTTCTTTCTACCCTGGTGGATAGTTTTAGATGGTGGTGGTAGGTGGGCAGCTAAAGGCCTCCTGTCCCTTACAGCATAGGAAGGCATCTAGAAATCTGCTAGTGGGGGTATTTTCGGATTGTTTTGGAAACTCATCTTGACCAAGAAAGGTTTCACAAGACCAAGACAGGCATTTAGAAACTGTTCTTTGCTAATAACAGTCTTGGAACAAATCTCTCAATCTCTCTTGCTCCTCTCTCTTTCTTTCTCTCTCAATCTCTCTCCTCTCAACATACTTGAAAATCTGTATTTTGTGTTAACCTTTTAACTTGATAAAGATCAAAGTCAGGTATCAACTTGTCTCTTTGAAACCCTTATACACAACTTCAAGTCTTCCCTGGCAGTAAAAGTCTGAAAGCCATTTTTGAATTCTGCTAGCTCAGCCTCTTCCACTCCCAGGATGATGCAATTCTAGACAGGGCCCAGAAAGCTGCTGCGTCTACCACCAGCTGGCTGAGTCTGGCCTCAAGGTGCCAGACTGGACCAGACAAGAGCTCTGTTGAGTGATCTTCCCTCAACACCTGGAGCTGTGACAGTCGTCACAACATAACACCTTCCATTTTTGTAGGACTTCAGAGCTGACAAAATTCTTGTTTCTTCCTTACAACAACTCCTTACTATCTGTGCTCACAGATGAAGAAATTGAAACCTAGAGAGGTTAAATGATTAGTCCAAGGCCACGTGGAGAGAATGGGAATTTTATGAGCATGTCCTTGGGCCAAGTCTTCCCTGGCAGTAAAAGTCTGAAAGCCATTTTTGAATTGTAGTAGACACTGTGAACACGAATCAGATTCTTCCCCAACACTGATATTGCATATCTGCTCTATCTGGCAGGAGGCACAGCTCATCCCTGGGCTGCAGAGAGATTAGTAGGTGCCAAATAAGGACCGGGGTGCAGGCCAGGCAACAGGGCCAAAGACACAAGTGGGAGGCAGGCCTTTCACAGGACAAGCCTTCCCTCTTTACAAAGACTGCAGCATGTCAGGGGATTTCCTGTGGTGATGGGTCCCCTGCTTCTCCTCTTCCCTCCACCCCTGCCTGACTCACAGGACACACGTCCAGTCAGCCAGCCTTGATTAGCAATGCAGACCATGAACTAAAAGTGTTTTTACTTCCTCGGAAGCTGCAGGATATGACATCTATTAGCACTAGACATTCAACTTTCTCAAGCCTGTAATGCTGCCTAAATTTTATATAGACACTCAGACACACACCCCCATTCATGGTGTTAAAAACCAACTCAAACCAACACCCCTCACCTGGTTAAATCTTGAGGAAA
This sequence comes from Galemys pyrenaicus, assembly GCA_019455555.1. Lineage (NCBI taxonomy): Eukaryota > Metazoa > Chordata > Mammalia > Eulipotyphla > Talpidae > Galemys > Galemys pyrenaicus. The sequence goes on along the minus strand of JAGFMF010012284.1, from coordinate 3,355,640 downwards.
TGACGCTGGGATCTAAAAGAATGGACTGTGTCTGTCTCTCTGTTGCTTGGATCTTCATATTTACTACTTAGAAATGTTCATGCCTTCAGTCTGGTGGCATGGAAAATATTGGACTGAGGTAGGAAGGTGTATTAGAACTGAGATGAGATGGCATTTTTTGATGTAGGGCTGGAACTCAAAAGCATTTGAGGGGTTGAAGATTTCTGTAAACTGCTTATTAAAAATGTATTGAAATCAGTGCTCCATTGCTGGTCACCAAGCCGTTAGTCTCACTGGTCATACTAGCTGACAATTCTTAGCACTGCCTACCAGCATAGCGCTGCCTTAAGCACTGGACACATATTAACTCATCTTCACTGCAACCCTATTGGGTAGTAAGTGAGCTATGCAGACCTTCTTTAATAGTAACAGAGTAGCAGAGTCAGATTAAATCCTACTCACCTGTGAATTAGCAGGTGCCACCAATCAAACAGGTGACGCTGGTTTCACCAAATTGTGTTCCCTCATGCCAGGTGGCTTCATTTGGAATGTAAGTTCACTCTCTTTGCAAGAAAACATTTTAATTTTTTCCTCTTTCCTTCCCCCTTCTCCATATGAGAGCTGAGATTCCTGTAGTCAGGCCTGAAAGAAGGTGGCAGGTGACTAAAAACAGAATGATTTGTTCTCATCCTTTCCCCCTGTAAAACTGTTGCACAACTCTGAATCTGCTGGAAGGAAGCATACAAAGAGAGTACTAGCTACCTGTCAATCCAACATTGGCTGTTTCTTAGGTCAATAACATTAGAGCCTATTACACAGATTGTTATTTACAGTTGGCTCACCACTCTCATTTCAGATGTTTTCTCTTTGCACTTGGAGCCTTATCGCTAATTGTGGAATGAAAGGCCATGTGCTTCATTGAGGCTGCAGGCTAAGCCAGCTTGCCCCACATGGAAGCCAGTGGCTTGCGATGCCCTCAGAAGGAGGACAGTGTGAACGTGCAGACCTTGGAATAAAGGAGGCTGTCTTACCAGAACTTTTTCTTACAGGCGTTTCATGGCATTATAGTTTGAACTGTTTGCTCAAACTGCTTTTGCTAATTTCTTCTTATCCTGCTCTTTCACTGTTGGGTAAGTGAATTAATCAGGCTTTTCACACCACTTCTTCTGTGGCTATCATCTGTGGCCTTGATTGTGTTGATGCAGAAGGAAACTTGGGAGCATGGGCGTGGGGCAAGTGGGCCTGACTGTGGACACCGGGAGGAGCATGAGTGTGCACACATTCTAAGTGAGCACCCGAGCCTAGAGGTCAGGGATGTAAGGATGGCTATAGGAGGACACCTCATTACAGAAGAGGTGAGAGCATGAGACAACGCCAGAGTGTCCAGAGAAAGAGTGTAAAGATTCGCGGGGGACTGGGCGGCTGAGTTGCCTGCCTGCCTCCCAGCCCCCCGGCCTGGCTGTGCCTTGCTCCTTGCATGCCAGCCTCCCTGTCTGGTGGGCCAGTGTGCCTGGTTCCCTGAGAGCATTAAAACCTGAAAAATCCGCCCAGGGCTCCAGAACACTCCTTTATCCATCTGTCCGAATGGACAGTGAACCTGCCCTGTGCCTGCTGGCACTACATCCCCCTATCAGAATTTGGAGATCCTGATACTCATGGGTGGACCTATAACATGGTACAGAGCTAAAACCTTTTCTGCCTCTTCTGTCCTAATAATCCCTTTTGCTCTTGGGGTACATTCAGATGAGACCGAATCCAGAATGTCAGAGTAGTTTCACCAGAAAGGGAATGTGTGTTAAAGGAACTACACGTATCCTCTCTGCCACACTACTTCCTTTTTCTATTTTCTGTCTTTGGCAAGGCAGAAAGTGGGCCCGTCATATGCAGGCCTCTTCACTGTGTAGAAGACTCTAGCCAGGTTCTGGGATCACACAGCCTTTGGTGCCTCCTCTGTTCCTACTCGCTCTGTTGTGAACACGTTTCACTTCCTGATCTCTTTTTCACGGGCCTGGGACTAGGGTGAGGTATTGAGGGGTGTCACAAAGCTCAGTAACCAAGACAAATCTTTTAATGTAACACTTTAAAAAATAAAAATTAACACAAAAATCTATGACAAGAAATGAAAAATTTAAATAAAACAGTGAACTGACATTTCCTTTGCCTCAAGCTTCAGAGTGGTTAGTCCTAGCCCTGTTCTCACATTTATCTTTCTCTTAAATCAGAGGAAATGAGAGAGGCAACATGGAGAAACCACACTGAAATCAATGTGAAAAATCAGAGAAACTAGATGTGAAAAATGTGAAACCAAAAGTAAAATAATGCATTAAAAATAGGAAAGAAAGAATGAGAGGGAGTGACTACATTAATGTCTAAATAGCTTTTTACTTATGCCTACCAGAGGTTTCCACAGACAACTGTTTAATGCTCTAGCTACTGTCATTTTCTTTATTTTTTGATATGTGTGTATTCCTCCTCATCCTCCAAACCTAACATTAATGACAATATTCTGTTTTTAGAGCACTTCTTTATTTTTCAAAAAATATTTTGCAAATTTGATTTAGTCTTTGCATAGTGACAGATTTAAGACATACTATTCTTTATGGAAATAAAAAAGAGAGCAGGTGGGCTTGGGAGGAGAAATGGAAATTTATTCTGAGCACCAGGCACTGAACTAGGTGCTTTACATAAAATATCTTTATGTATTTTCCAAATAACCCTGATTTATGGATATAATTAACTCCTTTTACAGACCAAGAAACTGAAATCCAGGGGGGTTGGTTAATTACCTGCTAACATCCTCAGAATACTTTATTGCCTAAAACAAATTACATCATTGTTCTGGTGCTTTTGATTATAAGAAAAACTAAGAAAAGACCAATTATACAAAGAAATTACAGTCCAGTTCCAAAAAATCATATCTGGTTTATCCCAAAAGTTTATCTTTGTATGTTCTGAATAGTCTACATGCCAGAATGGGTTAACTTCTAAAGTGCTAGAATTACATGGAAGGTAGATAGACAAATCTCATAAGGTGGAAATAATTTTAATTAAGTAGACATAAATGATTAGTCAGGAATGTGACTTCTCTACAAAGTGCATTTGGATCATTTAATATGCTGAATATTTGCTAACGTGTAGAATCATTTTGGTGTGGTCTGGTTTTAGCACTCAATTTTATAAATAAGTATATAACAGCATTAAAATAATATTTTGATCAACTACAATCCCCCTCTTTTATATAATCACTTTTATTTTTGTATAGCTCTTTCAAATGGGTAGTTTCAATATGAGATAGTCTATTTTATATTTTAATACATTATTACATAAACACATCTTGATTTCCATAGATTTACTAAGACAGTGCAAATCATTTAGCTAGTTTACCATAGCATATACAACACTGCCTCTGAAAATAAAAAGTTAAGTTGTTTCAATTTGGGGGGGGGTCTCTAACTGATAATGATAATAAATTCTCCTACATAGTAAGCACTTAATCAGTGCTTGGTAGTATGCTAGGCATAACTTTAAAAGTCTATTTTATTTCACTTCAGGCTTATAGCAGCCCTGGAAGTTAGGTTTTATTAATTTTATTTTACAGACTTGAAAACAAAGGCACCAGGGGTGGTGGCAGACACAGGAAGTGCTGAGCTGGGGTTCAAGTTGCTTCAGGCTGCCCTGCCCCCACATGCCTCGGTCACACCCTGACCTTTCCGCACTTTATCACAGGACCTCCAGAGGGGAAAAAGTCCTGGTGACTGGGGCTCTGCCCTACCACCTCGTTCTCTGAAGGCGTGTATAACCCTGAAGTTTCACCTTAATAACCTCATTGTTGTTACTTTAGCAAGAGGCTATTAGGGCAGGTGTACAATCACATCTTGTGGTTATTCGAATATATATTTCCTTGATTACAAATAGAAACATCTATTTTTTTTTAGATATTTGCTAAGTTGCCTCTCTTCCTATATGTAAATTGTGGTTAATATACTTCGCCCAAGCACTTGCTGGTGCTGATATTTTCCTTTTGAATTCGAGTGTTCTCTTTATGTCCTACACATAGGAATTCTCATCTTTCATAGCTGATTAAAATGTTGCCCTTGTCTATGGTTGACTTCCCAATATTTTTAGGCTACTTCAAAAAAATTTTTCATGATTTAAATGTTCCATTTTGTAGCACTGACCATGATGATTTGATTACTCAGTAATGTTTATCAAGACGAATTGAAGTAGATCATTTGAAATTATTTAGGGGTGAACTACCTCAACTCTAACATTCAAGCTCCAGCTTGGTTTGAACAGGGAACATATTTTTGTCATTTCCTATCATTGAAGCCAGAGACACTTAAATAGGCTCATGTAACTAAAACCAGCTTACGCCACCTTTACGTTTTTCTTTAAAAATTGTCACTTACATTTATTTTAAGAGAAACCGGCATTGGCATCTCTGGCTTTTTTTTTTTTTTTTAGTTGTAAAAACATTTAAAAGTGAAGAATAGGAAGGCCATTTCACTTTCAGCACGAGTGAGCTGAGAGGACAGACCATGTTATTAACTCAGACTCAGTGTTCACTGTCCTCTTCCTCTATTTCCCAAAATAGAAAAGAAACTCTTTCTGTAATCTTACTACAGGCTCTGGAGCTACACCTGACTGCCCTTTCCTAACTCTAAAGATTTTAAGGAGGAAAGGAAAAAAAATCTTTAGAGGTGGAAATACTAGGGTGATTTTTGCCTAATTTAAGGTATAATCTCTGATGATTTGCCTTAAAGCTATGCACTTTTGCACACACTAAAACTTTTACAGCTGACTCATGGTGATTTTTTTATTTTATTTTTTCAATCTGCTCATCGGTAGTTACCAAGGCCCAGGAGAACACCCATCAGTTGGAGAAAGAAGTGACGCGATTGGATGTGATCACCAAGCTCATACTCCCCACCCCTTAGCGGCTCTGTCAAAGGCCACCCCTGCAGTCCTCAGTTCTCCAGGTTCCCCCGAGCAGCGCTAGCAGCTGGGCAGCTGGCACCACAGGAAAATCAGGGCTTGGTGTCCATTCAGACCATTCACGTTTTACTGTCAGAGGATATGTACCTTTGGTCATCTTGCAAGTTTCTTTGCTGCAAGTATACAGACATTTAGAATAATCTAAGCACTAGCGAGAGGAGTGAGGAAGACAGCAGGTTTACAAGTAACGCTTTCTCTTTCGGAGGTGTCAGCCTGTGCAGCTCCGCTGGCAGCAGCCACTTTTCCTTTCCAGAAAAGGGCCAGACACAGAGGCCTCTCTTCTCTTGGTGATCAACAATTATCAAAGTTCTGCCAGCAAACATGAGTTTTGTAAAACTCTTCGATGGAGACCGAGGCAAAGTCAAAAAGTTACAGGAAGTGGGGATAAGTTAGGTTTTAATCCCTGTGGATACTAGTTATTCTAAGTACAGTAGCTTCAGGAAAAAGGATATACTTGAAAAATGGAGTTATTCTGACCCATATGGAAACCAGAATACTAAGAAGTGAGTCCTGAAACAGGTTCTCTGCCAATATGCACCAGCTCTTTCCCTGTCTCTCTCTTTTATTCAGGCATTTTGCAGTCTCTCATTTATCTTTTGCCTTCCTGCTCCTGTTCTGACATCGTTACAGTTTTTGTCCTGAAATGTGCCACCCACCTGATGGTGTGCCCAGGGCTTGAAATGTCTCTTTGAGGATCTCAACATGCAAAGTGTCATGCAAAGCCCTTTCCTGAGAAAAAGGAGTCAAAGGGTGTCCTCTGCTGGGTGGTGCATCTTCCTTTGTAAGAAGGCGGATTTATTTTAAATACATGTACTGTTGAGGTTTAAAAATTTCCCTGGTCTTCCTAAATGCAGAGAAGTGGCATCACTTGTAAAGGCCCAGAAAAAGCACTGGAGGGAAAGGGGAGACAACTCATGACTTCAGCAGCCGTTATTTGTTTTATCCAAACAGTTGTATTTTCTTGAAAACACTTTAGCTTTCCACATGCTGGGACAACCTCACCTGCAGTTCTCAGCAATTTTGTTGGGGTTCTGCACAATTCATTCAACCTCTCTGAGGTTAAATTGATAAAAGCATTTTCTGTCATAGGTTTTCTTCAAAACAATAAAGCTCAAGTGTTATTGTACTATAAGATGATTTTTAAAAAAAGGTTTATTTATGCATACAGATTTATTTATGTATAGACCAGAGGCATGGGGGGGGGCAGTGAGAGGATTCACCAGAGACAGAGTGGGGAACAGAACAGGCAGATCAACTGAAATACACTGCTGAGGGGAACAGTGGGCACAGCAGGAGAGGTCTGCCACACCATGTGGGTCCCCCCTGGCCGGCAGCAGGGATCGAACTCTTGCTGCAGTGGCTGCGGTCTGCTTCATAGTGCGTTGCTTAACCCAATGCGCCACCAGGGAGGCCCGAACACCATGTTGATTTAATAGTAGCTTTTAAATGAAGTGGAAGGACCGTTGTTTAATTAATTCAGTCACTCATCCAGTAAACACTTATTACATGCCTGTCCATGCTCCTCCCGGAAGACATCTGCTGTCACTCTGAACTTGCTAAATCAAACGAATCAAACCTTGCCAGCACCGCTGCCATTTATTTGAGCTTGGACCATACATTGAGCTCCGTGCTAAGAACTCCACAGACATTTTATTTAATCTTCTGAGCAATTGTCCAGGTCGGTATTAACCTCATTTTAAACATCAGGAATCTGAGCCTTACATGGTTTATCTCTCACACAAGAAACAGTGTAGCCCAGGTCAGCCCTACTTGACCTAAGTCCAAATTTGGGCTTGGAATCACTTAGGTCCCTGACAAGTTCTCCTTCAAAAGATACTGAGAACAGAATATAGATAAGAGGGTTAAAGCTGAGAAAGTCATGAAATGTGTGAACTAAAGTCATCTTTGTGGCCTTTATTGTCAGTTTCATTGCAGCTGTGGATCTACTCTGCAGATGATGTGATCATGCTCTGTCGTTGCCTATTTACAAAACCATCACTGCTTCATTTAAAATTATAACAGGGGACCACAAACGATGTCAAATATACAATTAAATCTAATTAAAAAATAAAATCATAACAAATGTGTTCTAGGTCTGTAGTCATCAGCCCCTAATGATCTCTAATATTTTGCAGCTTCCAATGCTTTAGTAAAGCTGCGCCACCTCCTCCAAGGAGCTCTCTCTGATCACTCAGGCCAGGCAGCTCCCTCCCATCTTGGTCTTCTTAGCACAATGACCTACACCTTTCACTACATTGTGCTCCTGAACTATTCTCCTCTTCACAACAAGGGCAGGGCCTCTCTTGTTTAATTCTTTGGGGTTCTCTCTGGTACCTTTCACATGAGACTTTCCTAATAAATATTTGCTAAATGTAGGAACACCATTTACTGCTTTAGAGAAATCACAGAGGTATAAAGGGCTGAAGAGTTTCATGATGTGCTAAGTTCTCTGAGAAGAGCAAGACTCTGGCAGGTGGAAAGGCTGTACTGAAAATCACTGTCAGTCTGCTAATCCCCCAAAGAGAACGGTCTGATAGACATGAAGTCCATGGTTCATAAAGACCAGATAAATGTTTTATATGGAAAATAAATTAGCCAATTCACTGTCAAATTCCAAATGGCAAGGAAGCATGGTAAGTCACAGTTTAACTTCCTTAACAAACCTGTCACTGACAGCTGGATGACAGAGCCTGTCAGAGAACCATGTGTCTTTTTGGAAACAGATTGCTGTCTGCACACAGCCTCCATCCCCGAGGCCAGCCCTGAAGACTGGCAGAACAGGGAGATCTTACAGAACCTTTTGTCATTTGACTGTACAAAAGTTTCCCTTCAAATCTTAGGGTATTTTAAAGTGATGTAGATTCCCTCCTATGAGAAGGAGTACTTGTCAGGGAGTCTTTTATGGGAAGTAAAATATATGTGAAATTACTCTGATTACATCATTTCATGTAATTTGGGGTTTTGCTCATGGCACACACATTGAATCAGGCAGGGTAGACCTGACTCATTTCTTTGTTGTGAAGATTTCCCAAATCTGGCCTTGGCTGCTAAGTGTATCACCATTTGATTAATGTAATGGGGAAGTAAGAATTGCCACACTAAAAATATGTCAAAATATTCCATAAGACTGATAGAGCCACAGTGAGGTAAGGGAGACAGTTTGTTCATGGAATAAATGAACTCAGTCACATTTATTGGGCACCTACTGTTTTCCAGGTGCTGTGCTAGGTGCTTTGAAGCAATATAAAGTTCATGTAACGGCTGTTCCTGAGAAGACCAAAGTGGAACAGGCCCTGCCTAGTTATGACGGAGTCAGGTACCCACAATCTTTGAAGAGGTTCTTGAATTTACTTCCAGAAAGCCAGCATCACTGAGTCCTAAAATCATGGCAGCTCACACTTAAGTGAAATCACATGCAAATCGAATATTGATTTTTTTAATTGCTGAAGAATCGCCACCTGGTGTCTCAGAGCAGCCCTATTTGCCAAACATAAGCCTACCTTTTGTTTTGCCTGCTCAAATGAAACATCTACTTACTATTTCTCATGAGTGAAACCCAAGTTGGACAAAACTCCACTCCAAAAATAAAACCTTACTAATGGGAAAGAAAGCTTGACATAAAGAATATATTTAGGCTTTTAATGGTGAACATTATGCTGCATGTTGATTTATTATGATGCACAGCTGAAACTTATATACCACGGTGTTATATCAATAAAAAAATATTAAAAAGAAATCAAAGCAAAGAACTGCCACCTACCAAAAGAGAAAGAATGTAAGTATTAGAGACAGACAGATCTAGGCTCAAATTCTTGCCCTGGCTGTGTGACATCTGGTAAATTTCTCAACTTGACACCTAGGAGCTCATGTCTTTCTCTAGTTTCTTGTTCCTCCTCACTCTGCTCCCACCCCACCCACCACACCCCTTTTCACCTCCACAATCTCTGTCCTTCCTATATTCCAGGCACCATATTAGGTTTAGGGAATAGAGTTGTGGCATAAAACAAATATGGAACCCACCCTCATGACACTTCCAGGCTAATGGGTAGGAGACATTAGTTAAATGACCACACTCATAAATGTAAAATTCAATAGGTTTCATGCCATGAAGACAAGGTTACATGAGGTGCTTAAGAATGCACAAAAGGAGGATTTTTCCTACCCTAATAAAAATCCCCCAAATTCCATGATTAAAATATCACTTTTCTAAATCTTCCAGAACTACCTAGAAGCCCTGAGTGATGCTATTGAATCTCATTGACCAGTAAGGTCAGTATCATAGCACCCTCATCACATCACCATGACCAGCACGGTGGCCCCAAAGGAGGAGGAGGGCTCAAGTTGGTACCAGGATCTGGAGAGGTTTCTGAGAGTTGTATTATCTAGTTAACTATGGGGAATTCCAGTACATGCACTGAAAGATAGTCACAGAGAGAAGGGAAAAGTCCTGGAAAGTTCAGGTGGTACCACTCATCCTGTTTACCCAAAGTCCCAGCAGGATATTCCACTGATGGGATCATTTTCAACTATAAGATCTGATACAACTCAGATACTGTACAAATGTGACATCTCACTTGCTAAGTGAACAATTTAAATATGGTTCAACTTTTTATAAATGATGAACTACTTTTTCTAAGGCATGCCTTTTTCTAAGGCAACTACTTTTTCAAATCATGACATGATGCTGCTGTAGGAAGATGGACCTTCCTTTTCTTGCTGCTTGTCTGTATTCCCTGACATAGTCCCTGCCATGGGACTACCATAGTCCCTGCCCATAAGTATCTGGTCAGCTCAGCTGTTGAAACAAAATACCAACAAAATACTAAGAGGAAATTTAGTCCTCTTAGTTCTGTAAGTCCAAGATGAAAATGCTTGCAGATTTGATGTCTAGGGAAGGGTTCGATTCCTGGTTTTAGATGGTTGTCTTCTTACTGTACTTCGCGTAGTGGAAGGGTTGAGGGGTCACACTGGGATGTCTGATGAGAGTGCTGATCCTATCCTTGAGGACTTCCCCCGTGTGACTTAGTCACCTCCCAAAGGCCCCTTCATCATACTCAGGATTATATTTCAATATGTGAATTTGGGGAGACCCAAACATTTGATCTTTAGTGGTAAATATTAAATGAATGAATGACTCTAAATGACTGGTGAGATGCTTGTATGTCAGGTTGCTATACCATAATAAATATTTCATCTTTCCTCAGCAGCAGGAAGGAGAAACTCATGTTTGACTCAGGATTTGCCCAAATCAGGGTCTTCCTGTGTCTGGGGTCCAAGTGGGCCATCCAGGTCTGTGGTCTGACTTGGTCCACTCTGTACCCATCAGTGCCATTCACTCATTCGCAGGTGTTTAGTAAACACTCATCATGTGCTAGTACTCTGGTTAAGTTCTAAGGTGCCATGGCTGACAGGCACCAGGGAAGTGGGGAGCATGGGTAAAACACTCAGACAACGTCATGGGGAGTAGGTGTGACTGGATAGATGGACAGAGAGAGGAGAGAGTCTGCTGGTTGCTGGGTTCCTGTTCACAGAACTCAAAGGTGGCCCCAAGCTCAGTCTGCTGAGGTACTTAGGCCTTAGTTAAAACACAGCAGAGGGTCCCTGGCTGAGAACCACGGCACCTGTGACCACAGGGGTCCTGGACCAGTGGGTGGAGACCATAGAATGCTTAGTGAAGGTGACTGAAGTTTGTCTCACAGATCAGGCACTGAAGAAACAAGGGGGGAAAATTAATTGATTAATTTTTAACAGAGTACTAAAGCACTGAGATTATATTTTAGGAAAAGATTATGAAAACCATATGAGGAAAAGGTCAGGGGTCCCTCTTTGATGTTTGCATGAAGCAGCCCTAGCTTTCTGGGCTGCTAGGCCTCCCAGAAGTGTTTTATAACTTTAGCAGTCAACATGGTCTCCACTCCCCAAGTCTATTTTCTCAGGACTTTCAGAGACACCCTATTTCTGAGGATATGTGGTTTTCCAGATTGGATGGCTTTCTGTCTTAGCCACATCACCAAAGAATCAGTGAATTGTGCAACAAGCCTAGTTTTATTGAAAAGTTAACATTAGCACACTGATTTAGCACACCAGACACCTAGGAGGTCCTAGATAACTGGAAAATATAGTCGTTGAGGGCATGCGTAGGGTAAATGAAGATGATCAGGTTTTTACGCCATTGGCTTCTGTGGCCATCACCTGCAGCCCTGATCTTGTTACCAGAGAAGGCATGTGGGTGTGGGGCACACGTGCCTGATTGTGGAGCATCAGGGCGAAAGGGTAGGCATCTGTGCCTGGGAGGGAGGGGATAAAAGGGCAGCGTCACCCTAGGGGGAGGGGTTCAAGCTGCTGTCTCCCTGCTGGCTTGTTCCCCCTGCTTACCTCAAAACCTGTGAAGACGGTGCCAAGGGCTCCAGAATTCTCTTTCAAAGCGCTAGAACTGAGGGTGCACCTACCAGGCCTGGGATGGTTGCAAAAGAGCATCTAAGTTATGAGTAAACCACCCCAGGCAGTCACTGGGCTTTGAGGGGGGCCTATGTGAGGTTCTGCTCCTGGGCTCACAGACTCCATGGCAGAAGTGAGGTGGGCTTCCGGGGCCGGGCACGGGAACTGACGCAGGCAGAGGAGAGCTAGGTGGCTGTGACAGGGAAAGCGCCCCTTCCGTTTTTCACCGGTCCTGAAAGGGGCACAGGCTTTTCTCCAAATCACCAAGTTCTCGGGGAATAACCAGAGGGCACAACTCTCACTAGGAAATGCCAGCTCGAGAGTCCTCCCTGTGGCACTTCCTTTGAAGGCGGATTCCCCGAGGACAACCTGGGTTTGGTGGTGCAGACAGCTGGGGACGCAGGTGGCTGGCGTGAGGGAGGGGGCAGGGCCGTGGGCCAGGGCTGCACGAGCTGCTCCTATTTCGCTGGTCATCAAGTGTTAGAGCAAATCTAAATTCGAGGAAGCTGAGGAGCCTGCGTCTGGAGGGGCTCAGCGTGGTCCTTCCCGGGGTGCTGACTAGTCCTGGTGAGGCTCCGGAGGCCTGGCGGATGGATCCTGGCAGGACGGTCTCGTGACCACCCTGGCTCGCTTCTTTCCCTCTCCTCTGTCGTAACTCTGAATGGCAAACAGCTGGCCCACCTCCCTTCTGGAAGGCGGGTCGGTCGTTGATTTCTGCCCTTTTGCGTTTTCCCTCTATCTTCTAGCCCGTCCTCACTGCTCAGCGTCCAAGGCACTGCGTTGAAAACTCATTTCCTGCCCACCTTGTTCTGCCGCCTCAGCTCCTTCATGGAAGCAGGTGGGACAGATACATTAAAAGGAAACCAAACCAAACCACCAACATTCCTGGTCACTACATCAGCTTATTGAAGTTAGAGTCCTTGTTCTAGTTAAGTGTATTCTAAGCCACATGAAGGAGTTTCATGGGTGGAAAGTAATTTCAGCAATTGTCAGGCAGAGATTGGAAAGGAGTTGTCTCTGGGTAAATTAATTAACCAGCTAGGGGAGGTATAACTATTGCCTTGTACATAGGCAAAGGTGTTTTCTCTTCCGGAAGTGGAGAAAGCCGGGTAGTGGAAGTAGATGCATCTAAGAGACCTGACTTTCCACGGAGGGGCCCTGTGTCCCAGGGAGCTGCTCTGGGGGAGGGTGTGTGAGGAAAAGGGAGATCTGGTTAAGGAAGAAACAACTCAGTGGTCAGAGGCGGGGTTGTGGTCACTGGGTGTGGTCATTGCTTTTGGCAGCAGAGATGTCTGCAAGGGGCTTCAGGGCGAAGAAAGAACATTTCTACACATAGTCTTCAACTTAAAATTGATTCCAAAGACTTTTGGTTTATTAGTGTCACTTCCCTTGGGTCCCTCCCAATTTGGACAAAACAATATAGACTATGAGTGAAAGTAGAAGTGAGGAGAGAGGAAGAGAGTGCAATAGAGGACTCAGACATTTGTAGAGTAAGTGAAAAATTACTTGGTGAAATTAGACCAGGCTTCCAGATCTCTCTGACTGCTGGGAAATGCCAGTTTGTACCAGGTCGTTAAGGTTGTTAAATCAACTGTCACTGGATAGTAAAGAAAAAGCCATTTAAATTTTGGCAGCTTAATAGACTTTTTAAAAACCTCTTTTGCCAAGGTTGATTTTAACATAAATCTTGAGCAAGCATAACATGTAAAACACCACTCAGGGCCATTACAGTTATGTTAAGGTTTTATTTTCTCTCGCCAGCAGGATTTCTCTATGCTGGTATTACATGTGCCTGCCAAAACCATATAAAAAGCATTCATGGAGAAAAGTTTCCAGTGCCAGCAGCCAATCCAGTCCTTTTCCAAATTTGAAGTGTAACATAGGGTCTGGGGAAGGGTAGGAAATAGATGTTAGAATGATGCTGAGTGAGAGGAGCTAGACAAAAGATGGGAGCCTTCAGGAGTCAAATGTCCCTCAGAGTAAAGGAGACAGACCCTTCAATTCTTCACAGCTAATGCAGCAAAGAGAAGTTTGTAGTGTTTTTCAGTGACATTTATCATCTCAAGTGTCAGGAGTTGCTTTCTGCCAACAGGAATAAGCTGCTGAAAAACCCAACCCGGTCCAATCCGGCAGTTCACAGCAACCAAAATGTATTTTTTGCACTTTTCACAAAAATTTATGTCAACACCAGCCATTCTGTTCCCCATCCCCTCACTTTTTAAAATTAGGAAGTATAGAGAAGGTCATTGGAAAAAATTTAAGGTAGGGTCCTCCCTGATGGTGCAGCGGGTTGAGCGCTGCACTGTAAAGCATCTGCTGCACAGCAGTGCTAGTTCAATCCCTGGCCAGGGAGGAAACCCACATGGTGCAGCAGACCTCTCCTGCTTTACTTGCTGCTTCCCTCAGCAGTGTACTTCAGTCACTCTGCCTGTTTTGTTCCCCACTTTGTCTCTAGTGAATACTCTCACCCCCACACCTCTGGCCTGTACCCAGCTCTTTTATGCATAAATAAATCTTTTTAAAAAATTTAAGCAACAGCTTCCTGAAATACGCATCATTTATACATCCTTTCCTGTGGCGTTCAGAATTAACACAAAACCGTCTCGAGCTGACAGTCATATTTTTATACTGTGACATGGGTTATACATTCGGGTCCATCAAGATAGATAAGGATTCTGAAGTCCCCAGTGATCAGCCTGCCTGAGGAAGTCTTTGTTTAGCTCCTGGCAGGTTTCACAGGACAATGGGCTGCCCGTGATCTATGCAAATGTGTCCTTTCCCTATTACAGAAAGTGACCTTTATCATTTGATTGAAACAGCAACATCAATTGCTGGGTTAATATGACTTATTGGCCTAAAGGGAGGGAACATGTTCTCCTAGCAAGATTTAAAAACTAGAAATTAGATATGTCAACTTCTAACCTTCATTATAGGGTTAGGATTCCTGTGTGAAGTGAGAGAAAACTTCACACTCGTGGGCCTTGTTTGCTGTCTTTGGAAATCAGGGGAAACCACATTTCCCGGGAGCATTATGGTCCTTTATTAAGTGTTTCACATCAAAGTCAGACGAGATGATTGAAATAATATCAGGACTGATCTGCTCCATACACAGGGGATTATTCAGATTACCCTAAACCCCAGTGCCACGGGCTAATTCAAGCCGGAATTTGACACTTGTCAATAAAAATCATGATTAAATGAAGTTATTGTTTATTGGTAAACAGTCCCAATGTGGCTAAATACAGGAAACACATCACCAAGCAAACTGCTCCCTGTAGCCAACCCCCAAGTCCCTTTGGTGGTCAAATACTTCCCCTCACTTCTGGGAAGTGGGTTTAGTATTGAATAATTCAGTTGCTTTTCTAGTCACTGTTGTTAATTTGCCCTGTGATAGCATACTACATTTTAAAAATGCCGTAAAATAATTTGACCAGTTTCTCCACATTAACATGTATTAAGAACTTGGGGAGGGAAGGGGGAAGTGGTAAGATGGACTAATTTAAAGACACAGAGCAATGCCAGCCATGCAGACAAGTGCCTTATAGTCACTGGCAAAGGAACTGGAGATATTTTTCAGTGAGATTTCAAAGGGAAAACATGAAAATAGTGCTATTGCTTAAAGGAAGAAAGCACCAGCTGTTGTTAGAAATAAGAGACGCTAGACACATTTCTTTTTTTTTTTTTTAAGTATAGACCAGGTTTGTGACTGTGTGAACATTTATACAGGTTACACTTACTGTTTTACAGCTCTGCTAAAGAAGGTGATGTCATCTGCTTACAATAATGTTCTGTGTGAAAGAAGTATTTGGCTGGATTTCCCATCCTTAGAGTTAAATGGGTAGTGTTTAATTGCTTAGAAAGTAATCCTATTATTGCAGATTTCATGCGTAATGAATTCCTTTTCCTAATTTGAGGAATTATGAAGGGAAAGTGAGATTCTCTGGAAAGTTTATTTTTGAAAAAAGCCCTCGACGGATATTGTAACATCTAAGCAGCCTTGTTCAGGAAGAGGATTTAGCTGCAGTTGAGGGACACCAGAGGGTGAGCATGTGAAAACCATGTGACAGTGAAATGAGGTGATGTCTGTCTTTGGTTCTGAGCATGAAATCATCATAAAAAGATGTTTTTTAGAGTGAGAGCCTAAATACATACTTTGTTTTATTAAAGTCTTTCATATTTCTCATAGGAAGTCTCATAGGAGCCTTTGTGGAAATGTCCCAGCCTTAGACATTTAATAGTAAATTTGCACATCTACAAGATATTTGGAGGCGGGGTTAGGGCATGACTTTATATCAAAACTTCTGTCATGAGTGATGAGAGAAGATGATTGGAAACAAAGAGGACAGCTGAGTCAGGTCTGGGCTGAAAGCAGGCTTTAGGGTAGCCCTGAGTTTCTACTACTCAGTGTAGGTGTCAATCAAGATTTGCTCTTTGGATGGATGACTGGAGAGATTGAGGAAAGGTTTTGTGATCGCATAGAAGGGCAGTCAGCACCTTTTCTTGTATGATCCCCCACCTCCCCAAATGCTTGGGAAATGGGGACTTCCGATTAAGTTAATTAATCCGCCCTAAATGAACCACTTCATTTTAATTTCAAAAAAAGTGTTCAAAGGCCTTAATAACATTCACACCACACAGACCAATCCGACCATGATTTATGTGATTCTTTGGTGAGTCATCAAGCCCTTAAGGATATTGCAGTGCCTGGGCCTCATTTATCAACATGCAGTTCAGCAAAAGCTGTCTGAGAACACTTGTTTTCAGATAACTTTAGTTCTTTGTAAGTAGGAATTTATTTTACATACATTTTTATTCTTTTAGGTTATGAAACACTATATTCTTGAAATTTTGACAAGGGAATTTTGCAGTAGAGGCCACCAGCTTGACCTTTGTTGATGGGTTCGACCTTTGCTAAGTGGGATTCTCTTTCAAGGAGCTGCTGGAAGCTCTGAGAAATGAAGCTTCAAAAAGTGAGAACAATCAGCTGATGTAAGATACAAATGAAAAATTGAGGTTTGCATTTTGCATAGTTGATTTTCTCTTAGTGACTTGACCATCTTTACAGTTCAATGGGATTGACATATTTTTTCTTATGCTTTTTAAACTTCTCGTTGCTCTTAGTTTTTGAAATCTAATAAAACATCTATGAATCATTTATCCACAAAATCAAAGAAGTTGGGAATTATTCTCCCTTATCTGCTCACCTGCACACCCACTGACATACGTCCCCTGAATCTTTACTCCAGTAAAGTCTTTTTCCCCCTGAATTGCATTGTCATAGAAGGTTTAGATAACACTCTGTAGGGAAAAATCAGGATGGAAGCCATAAGTCAGAGAGGAAGGTTCAGGAAGCTTTTGAACAAGTAGATAGATGATTATGAGACAAAGTGAAGGTGAAGAGAAATATGTCTAACATGTTGTTATAACACCTTTAGATCAAACCCTAGTCCTAACAGAAAACTCATCAGAGCTCTGTGTATACCAGGTACTACAAAGCTGTTTTTCTGTCACCAGAGGTGAGAGTCTGTCACATCATCTGCCTAGGAGAACATTTTCATTGAAAGATTGGTGTGTAGGGTGAACAGTCGGTAGAAATCTCTTCCTCTTCCTCTCCTCCAGAGCCTGGGCTTCTGAAGCAGGTCCATCCCTCCCATGAATGCACAAGCATTTCCTCCTTGCTGCTTTCTGTAACTGCCGAGTCAGATAGTGATTAGACATCAGTTCATCAAGTGCACACTCTGACCTTGTTTGGCCACTCCTTTGTTTCTGCTACCTGGGAATCTATCTTATTGTACTTACAAGTAAAATAATGACCTTAAAATGTGGACCTTTTCTTGGTATGTTAAAGTAGATACGGTTGACTGTGCTCTGAGACATATTCTGATGAATATATAGGAAAGGGAGTTTGAAAGGAAGAATGACTGGGAGTGAAGGGCAAGTTTCTAGTAACTTGATCCCATAAACAAGAAGTAATGGGAACTGTGGGGGAAGACAGACCATTGACATCTATTACTACTATACCACATCTATGACATTATATTTACCTAACTTGTTTGATAATTGTATGGAAATGTATCCAATTATTTCCCCTAATTAATAAGCTAGGAATAGCCGATGAAAATCCACCAACCTGAGTGGTAAGGGGACATAAAAGTACATTGCTGTGTGCTAAGTAAATCATGTGCTATCTCAGGTAATCACTAAAACCATCATGTGAACTGCATAATATTATTCCCTTCCTGTAAACATGGAAAATAAAGTTCAGAAGCCTGCCCAGGGCCATTCTTGAGAGCCAGGAGAGAAACTCAGATTTAAATGATTTCCAAGTGCATGTTCTTCTCATGATGGGATGTTAAAAAAGAACCTCAAGGCTTCCCACTTCGAAGGGTAATGTGTGCTAGGAAGGTACATATCTACTCACAAGAAGAGAACAGGGGTCCAAACCTTTAATGTGATGGTCACCACGGTATGGTCATACTTCATCTGTGCCCCTTATCCTAAGTTCTGAAGAGATGCTACAGTTACCACATGCTGGCCTATAATAGTGTTCCTTTAGTTCTTGGACTTTTGCACATAAGGCTTAACACATACTAGGCGATCAATACAATTTGTTAAGTGAGAGTATGATGTAAATTCTGTATAAGTTAATCCAAGAGGCCTGCCTTTTCCATTCATCTGGAGATCTTGCTTCTTGGCAGTATTTTCTGTGTCAGGCCTGGGACACCTCCATTGCCTGCCCTCCTCCCCAGCATCTAACAGCCTCCCCCCCAACACAGCCCTCTTTTTTTTCTTTGCTCCTTGTTACAGCTGCTTCCTGCACAAACATCAGGGTTGCTGTTGACATCTGATTCACACATTTCAATTGTTTTTGCCCCTGTGAGGATTCTGGTTGGGGAATAGCAAATAAATGAAAATAAGTGAGGAAATAAAAATGAGAAAGAGGACGGGGGGAAAGCTTCAACATCCTATTTTTCACAAGTAAGGTTATAAATGCTGAATTGACATTCGCTGAGAGAATAATGAGGCAGAGAATCTAAATCTGGTAACACCACTGACCCTTGTGATTCAATTCAGCCACCAGAAGACCCAGTCAATAAACACCTGAGTATTACCTGACTTAAGACATCTGCTCTGATGTGTTAAGAATGTGGAAGTGAGAATTTAACTCAATGTGAACCTACAACATTCTCTGTAAACACAACGGCTTTAAAAGGTGCCACCATTACCCTGTTTGTTAATGCTCAGGCAGCAGTATCTAGAGCACAACATCCGTAAGAAGGGACTGTGTCTTTTACAACTTAGTGGATATTTTCCTACCAGTGTTAGATTGTCCTTTGAAGGACGCCTGACCATTTCCCCCACCCCAGAGAATGCTCAGAGAAACAAAACATTTAATGAGCCTGGAACTACTTGTATCCTCTCTTGGAGGGGACTAGAGTGAATGTAGGTAAAAGTAGGCATAGGGTCAGGGAAAAGTGAACAGGCTTTTCCACCCTCTCGCCATTAGTGTTGATGAAGGACACCTATGGTCCTACACGCATGCCTAATGGTGGCTCCTCAAGTAGGGTGTGGGCATGCGCAAGTGGGCGCACCTAGACTGAGACACGTGGTGTGTAAGACTGGTGTCAGGAGACACCAGCAGAGAAGAGAGAAGAGTCTAGAGACCCCAGACAGTGAAGATGTGCTGGGGGCTAGAAGGCCGTCAGCCTCAGGGCTCCCCCGGCCTCCCAGCCTACAGTGTACCTGGTTGTGTCTGATATAAAGAGCAACAAAACCCTAAAAAGAGCTACTGAGAGCTCCAGGACTCCTCCTTGACCCATCTGCTGGGATCATTAAGAATCTGTTCCATGCCTTGCTTGCTGTGACCCAGGTAACTTCATCTCCCTTACTTATCTGGGGGCCTCATTCTGATTGATTGATTGATTTATACAAGAGCTGGGGTACAGGCCAGAGGTGTGGGAAGTGAGAGGATTCACCAGAGACAGAGTGGGGAATAGAACAGGCAGATCCACTGAAATGCACTGCTGAGGGGAGTAGTAGATGAGGCAGGCAAGGTCTGCTGCACTATGTGGGTCACCTTCCTGGCTGGGGATTGAACTCATGCTGCAGTGGCTGCAGATGTTTCATAGTGCTGCATCTTAACCCCTTGCACCACCAGGGTGGCCCCAGTATGTACTATATTTAAAAGACAAATAGACTTATCCCTTATACACTATTGTATAATATTGTGGGTTTTTTTTTTTGTTTTTAATTTTCCAGTTTTTCTCAGGCTTCTCATTCTTTTAAATTGCTGAGTAGTATTTTCTTTCTGGGATAAGCTCTCATTTATTTAACAACTGCCTTCTACCAGACATTTGTTTTCCATTTTTACTAATATAGTGCTTCAGTGACTGTCTAGGTATTACTTGGTATATGCTTGAGTACTTAGGTGGGATAAATTCCTTAAGAATTGACACGTCAAAGATATATCATCTCATATACAGGTACATGGGGTGTGCTGCCCACCTCATTCAACACCCTGTCTCCCCATGGCCTCTAACTCTGCACTTGGTCACATGAAGCCAATTGAAAGTGTTATGTTGTCCCAATCCTCTCTAGCTACTGTTTTTATTTTTTCAGCAACACCGCCCCCCCCAATCTTTGGAACATATTCCTTTGGATCTCAAACTAGAGAAAACTGGTTCCTTCCAGCAGCCTTCAGACCTCAAGAGAGGGACACATGCCTTCTTTTATGTACCCCCAGCATCCACGCTTTCACATTATAGCAGAAAACACGCAGAAAACTGAACATGGATTTGCAACCCCAAAGCACATGAAAAAATTAAAGACCATCAGTGTGAATGCACTTTATGCTCCTAAACTGTACACTTAAAAATGGGTAAGATGGTACATTATATGTTATCTGTATTTCACCAGTTTTAGGCAAGGGAATAACTGGCACCCTCAAAATGAACTTGGGATAATCAGCTTTGAGATATTCTAGTGTAAATGTTTTCTATGGTGGTATAACAAATCACTCCCAAACTCAGCAGCTTAAAATAGTGAACACTTATTACCTCAGGGTTTCTGTGGACAGGAATCCAGGAGCAGCTCAGCTGGGATCTCCTGCCTACAGGTCTCTCATGAAGTTGCAATTAAGTTGTCAGTCCCAGAACTCACCTGCAGGCTCCACTGAGAGAGGACCTCACAGCTTCTGGCAGGCTGACATCCTCGCGGGCTGTTGGTGATAATCAGTTCCTGGCCAAGTTGGCCTCGACACAGGTCAGCTCACTACATGACAGCTGGATTCCATCGAGCGCATGAGCCAGCGAGCAAGTGAGTGAGAGAGATGGAAGCCAGAGCTGTTTTGTATCCTAATCTTGGAAGTGACATCTCGTTGTTTTGGCCACGTTCTATTTGTTAGAAATGAGTCATGGTTCCAGCCTACACTTGATGGGAGGGGACTGAACAGAGACTTGAACGCTAGAAGGAGGGGGGTCACTGGGGTCTGCCTGTCAGGTCTAGAAAATAGCTAGACTTATACAATAAAGTAGAAAACTTCAGTGACTCCAGGCAAACAAGATGAGATAATTCTCAGAGCAACAGTACAATAGTATTCAAGAAAATTAAGGAAAGTATGAATAAGAAAAATGATATCCAGCCAAGACAGCCTTCAAGTAGCAAGGCTGTCAAAACAGTTCTGAGTGTTCAAGCTCCCCTGCATGGGTGCTTTGCCCAAGGTGTAGTGGAGATCTTCAGAGTAGCAGAGCCAACAAGATAGGTAGGAAGAGATTATAAGAAAGTGGTTGACAAGTCCCACAATCAGCAAGTGGGAGGCCCAGGAAAGCCAGTGGAGTAATTCAGGCAGAGTCTGAAGGCCTGAGAACCAAGAGCCTCCAGGGCAGAAGACCAATGTCTGCCCAAGAAATCAGTCAGGGCTGCTTTCTTTCTCTTCCTAGCTATTCTAATGAGGCCTTCAAGAGACTGGATGATGCTATGCTTACCTGCGCTGGTGGGGACCAGCTGCTTCACTGAGTCCACACATTTGAATGTCTGGTTTTCTCCTAAAGCATCACAAATTACCTCCAAATTTGTAGCTCAAAATAGCAAACAATTACTACTTCTATATATTTTCTGTTATTTGAATTCTATATATTAGAGCCCCGATCTCTTATTACTTCCATTTACCTTATAATTTCCAGCCTTTTATTTTTCTGTCTTTTGGAATCTCACTAGAAACAACTAGAGATAATGCTTAGCCAAATATTGGGGCATCCTGTGACCCAGTGAAATGGACACATGAAATTAACCATCACAACAGGAAGCAGCAAACCACAGCCATGAGGCAAATCTAACCTGCAGCTTGTTTCTGTAAATAAAATTCAATTGTATCATGGTCACATTCATTTATGTATTGTTTATGGCTGTTTTCACACTACAATGTCAGACTGAATATTTTTGACAGATACTCACAAAGTCTAACATCTACTATCAGGCTTATTACTGAAAATCTTGGCTACCCTCGCACCAGGGAATAAGAGATGATCGGGGAAATTGACAAAAGGACTGATGTAGAGGCTTTCCTAGGCTTTGCAGAGCTAATGCTAAAGTAGAGAGTATGTGTGTCAGAATAATAAATGTTATCTATTCTGAACAAGTAGAAAGAATGCAACTCAAAATGGGATGAGAAGAAAGTAGAATGCAATTAGATGTTGTTATATACATACATATATATATTTCTAGACAGAGGTTTAAGGAATAAAAGGGGAGGTTAGGGCATTATAAGTTATTGATACTAAGGCAATCAAGAGACTAAAAATGCAAAACTTCCAAAATACTCAAAGAAAATTTAAGATGAGAACACAGTAAATAGAGAAAGAGACACAGTAAATATGATACATATAGAGGAACTGTAACATGAGCTATGAGAGAATTAAGACCAAACTTTTTGCTCACATAAATAAATGCAAGCTGTAGGGGCTTTAACTTGCCAATTCAAATTGGCTTAAAAGTAAGACACGACTCTATGCTGTATAGAAGAGTCTCACCTGAAATGCAGTGATCCCAAAATATAGTAAATAAAGGGCTGGAAGATTTATCAGGTAAAAGGAAATAATAAGAGATTAGGATATTCCTGGTATCCTATAAAATTCAAGTAACAGAAAAGCATTAAATAAAACAGAAAATAACTTTATAACACTAATAGCCACATTTAAAAATGAATACATAGCAGTATCTATGAAACAAATAATATAGCAAGTACCTATACAAAAACAGAAACCAGAGGAAGTTCAAGGAGAAATAGATACAACAACATCAAAAACAAATAAGAGAATGACACAATTCTCAGTACAAAGTAGGTTGGATTAGGGACAGGTCAGGCAGACAAAAAATTAAGATATAAAAGATCTAGAGCATGATAAGATAGATCCTTTGGATAAATATCAAACACCACTCCCTGATAATAGACTATCTTTCCAATCAACATTCCTGAAAAGTGATCATATATTAGGGCACAAAGAAAACACTGATAGGTTTCATCAAAAGGCAATATTACTATCAGCTTTTTAGCACAATACAATAAAGTCAAGAACTGAAAACTTAAAAACCAAAAGGCATTTCCACCCGGGAGTTTAAAAAAATTCTATTAAACAACTCGGGTTAAAAGAAAAATATAAACAAGAACTATAGAATTTTAAAAAACTGAAATAAAAAGACTATATAAATCAAGAGTACATATATGAAACAATGATAAACAGAAAACCCCAGCCCAAAATACTTAAGTAAACTAAAAAATGAAAATAAACAAATTAGATTTCCAATTCAAAATATCCAGGAAAAAATCCAATAAAATAAACCAAAAGAAAACAAAGATAAAAGTGAAGATTGAGATTGAAAACAGAAAAAAGAGCAAACCCATGAATCAAAATTCTGCTTCTTTGGAAAAAAATGTACAAGACATACTACTAGTTAATGCAGTCAGGAAAGATGTGATAATAGGAGCAAAAGGGAGACTTGAAGATTCTACACTGCTGGTTGGAAGGTGGCAGGAGGACCCACAGGCCCATAGCATGGAAATGGTTTTTCCTGAAATTTCCAAAAGGAACACAGTCCTTCTTTTGGGTATATACCTGGGAGTGGAATTCCTAAGTAATATGGAAACTTACTTTTGATGATTTGAGGAACTGCCAGATTGCTTTCTCAAGTGGCTGCACTATTTGACATTCCCAGCAGGGTTACAATTCTCCCACATCTTTGTCAACACTTATTATTGTCTGTTTTTTATTACATCCATTCTAGTGGGTGTGATTTGTGGTTTTGACTTGCATTTTCCTAATAACTAGTGCTCTTGAGCATCTTTTCAAGCAATTATTGACTATTTGTATCATCTGTTTTGGAGAAACCTATATAGAAATTCTTTCCTCATTTTAAAACTTGTCCCATGTTGAACTATAAAGGTTCTTTATGAATTCTGGTTACAATTCTTGTTCTTTCCTTTGGAATATCTCTGATTGTTCCTTTTCCTCGCCATGTTAGTATCTGTGTATTAGATAAAACAGGACCTTCTCCCAGTCCTCATGGACTGGCTTTAGACAGAAGACCACATCACTCATCCCTATCAGGTTCTGCAGACCTCTCCAAACTCTTTCCTTTCTTGGGGAGAAGCAGGTAGCTGTGGTTTTTGCTCTGTGCCGAACAGTGGGTGGAGTGGGGTGGAGACATGATGGTGTCTGTTTTCCAAACCACAGTCTGTTTTTACACAAGCCATCCCAAGACTGTACCAAGTCATCACATATTCAAAACTGATAAAACAGATACTTGTTTTTGACTTGAAGTCTGTATTGTTTCCTAAATAAAATAGTAAGGCAAGCTCTAGTTAATGAAAAGTTCCATCTTACTTTACTTCTTCAAAGATACTCTTAATACTGAGTGCTTAAAATCTGTTTGCAACAGAAACACAATGGAGAGAAAAACAAAGGCTCCCTGTGAGTCATCAAAGTGCTTTATTGTAAAGCCTGGCTCATGACTGGAGTATCTTGTTAGCACTAGGAGGTACAAGGCAAACTTCCTCACTCTGTCCAAACAGTTTATCCACAGAAAAGAATGACAGACAGAGACTCTTATAGACAAAAATAAAGCATTTTGTAAACTTCTAAAAGCATACGTAGATTGGCCACAAAGGAAATGGTTACTCAAATAATGGACGTGTACATACATTATCTTTACTTCAGTCTTTCATAGGACTTTTGTAGTCTGGGGTGAAGAAACCACAAAGTAACTCAGAACACTGAAAGTGATGTGTCAGAACGAATGGTACGGGCGTATGTAGGGGGCTGTAAATCAGTCTCAATTAACTTAATGCATAAAATACAGATATGGACAACCACATCACAATGATGTGATATGATCACCTGTGGAGGAGAACAAATCCAGGTGGAGTCTGTGGACAGAAGTGGGGTGTCACTGTTGCTTGTTTCCAGAGGCACGGACTTGCCGTCGCCTCAAGTTTTCTGAAGTAAACCCATGAGCACTGAGTGCATTGGGTATACCTGCAATCTGGAGAAGCCCTGAAGTAAAGGTACTGCAAGAGGCAGAGCGCAGGGGATATTTATTGAATTGTAAGTAATTATTAAAGAGTGGATTTTTTCCCCTTTCTGAAACTGCCTACAAAAACCATCCCATTTTAAACTAAGAATTTTAAAGGCACAGCTTTAGCACAGTGTATAAGTTGTAACCTATTCTAAGCTAGTCTAATATCTTAGCCTGACGCCTTTCAGAAAATGCTGGAAAGTTGGTAAATACATGATCGATGTTGAAAATTTATAACTCGATTGAACACAATCAGCACAGTTTAGGGCAATGAACTTACATAACCAGATTTGGGTTAAACATTGAAAAAATCATTAGGGTGATAAATGTACATCTGGAGGAAACAAAACAATCCTTTTCCTTCACTGTAAAAAGACTGCCTACCATGTACTTGGAATAAAACATTCACCCCAAAACATGACTGCAGGATACATTTCAAAATATGACAAACATTATTTCACCTACACTGTAAAATGACTTTACATGTAAACTTCAAAAATCACATGCTGTACATTAAATTTTTAGATTCAAAAATATCCCTGTTTTCCTAATAATGTAAACAGTAAAATTGAGGGTTTCGGTTAAAGGGATAATTCCTAACAAAATACCACTGTTTAAACAATGGTCAAACATGAACATCTTGTAATTGAGAGTTGCGTTGGTAACAGAATTATGATTTCTAATGCTTTGCTCACCTTCCCACCACGGGAGATGTAGATACCATTGCCCAAAACTATGCACTTTTCAGGTAAGCTTTATTTTTATTTTGTAGCATTAATTCCTATCTTGCAACATAAGAGTGTAACAGTGAAGAAGCTCCAGGCAAGAAAAGAGAAGTAAGCGGCTTTCCTGGACATGTTTACTGAGGTGAAAATGTACAGAGAGAGTCACTAGGGCATCAGCTTCTTGCTGGAGGAGGAGCTCTGTCCCTGGGCACTGACGGTCCTGACAGGCTGCAGAAGCAGGACCCTGAGCTAGAGCACACAGGAGATGCCCATGCTCTTCCCTCTAGTGCCAGGGGCTGGAGGAACAACTATCAAGGAGTGTCAGCGTGCGTGGCAGAAGTGTAACATTTGCAGTAAGTTTTCTTTTAATCACCATCATTATTATTATCTTCATTATTATTATCTTCATTATTATTATGAATACTGTCTCACATCTTTCAACTCCAAAAGATAAACTGATCCACAGTTTATCCCGTGATGCCAACATGGTTGGTCTGACATGCATTTCCTTCTACCCTCCCCCACCCCCGCAGGTGCAATTCATTCATTCATTCATTCATTCGTCCACAGCTGGAATCAGAGGGCTGCTGCCCAAACATACTCTGATTGGAGCTGATCAGTTTCATTAATTAATTAATTAATTACTTTTAAAGATTTGCACACGCACACAGGCACAGGCGCGCGCACACGCGTGCACATACATACACACACAAAGTCAGAAATAGCTAGAACGATGCTGGGAAATATCAGGTAGCTGTTAAAGCAAGTAGCCCCCAAATCAGTCATCTTGGCCTGAAGATGTAAACGAGGAGGTGTGCTCCACTGAGTTTGGTTTTCAAATTTCTTACACCAAAGCCACCTCTGTCCTTCCCACGCCTGTGTCTGTCCAAGGCTGTGTGAGAGGTTACGTCAAGATGTGGCCAATAAAGTCCAAAAAGCGCTTTGAATACTGTTCCGGGTTCACGGTTGAGATCTCCGCACCAGCCTAGGGAGTTTTAAAGGAGAGGAACATTGATGTCATTATTGCTCAGTATCTACAACCACTTCTGGTTTCAGTGGAGCATCAAGCTGATGATTTTCAAATCTGTGCAGCATCTACTCATAAAATATAATCCAAAACATCTTGGATACTGTGTCTGAATAACCAATGCTCTCAGGCATCTGTGGTGAGAATGAGGCTAAGTCACAGAACAATCAATGAGCTCAGCACATACACTTGACTGCTACAAATTAAAAAAAAATGAAGCAGCCCTGTCTGCGCCGTACCTAACAAACAGAGGGTCTGTGCCCCTGTGTTTAGAAGCCACAGGGACAACAATTCTGTTTTTCAAGAAAGCAGATAGGAGATACCTTAATGACACAATCATCTACCTTTGGGTAAAGGGAGGGGACCATGACCTAGGACGGTGTCCATCTTTCGGGACACAAGCAGGAAGGCGAAGTGCCCAGAGGCGAGCAGTGGCGGCAGTGGTGGGGACCGGGTCAGCTGCCCTGGGCTCCTTCCTGACACCAAAACTGGGTGTAGCGACCCTGCTGACTGCCTCCCCCCAGAGGGCCAGGGACTGCTGCCCTCTGCACATGAGCACAGGGTGCAGGGCACAAGGGCGCCATCATTCTCCTTTACAGAGACCTGCCTGAAGCCAGGCCCTGGCAGAGGCTCAGCCGGGGCTTCCTATGAGCAGCACAGTGTTGGCGAGCAGGCCCGGCTGGGGTCCTTACTGGGCAGTTTCCTGAGTTGCCAAGGGTAAGACCAGAGCTTTCCTGAGTCACCAGGTACTATTTTTAGATGCCCATGCTCACCAGGGAGCCTGGAATTGGTCTGCGTCTCTAGGATCTCCATGAAGGAACCCAGGCCTTAAGGCAGAGAGTGTTTCCCAGCAGCATCTTGGCACAACATTCCTTTGCTAAGAGTAATGTTGTGTTTCTGCAAACTGCACATAGTTTTAGGCCATATGGTGCATTACGGAGCTGAGGTGGTGACTGATAGGGGAGACTAAAATGAAGCCATGTTTGCTATGGAACATTTCCAATTCTGCATGGTATATAATCTTACAGTAAGTTTGAGGATGGGAACAAACATGAAGCATCTCTCTTGTGCTCAGCCTGTTCATCTCATCCTCACAGAACCACATCAGCTAGGCCCCCTTTATCAGCTGGGGAAACCAAAGCTCCACAGTTTTTCCTCGTAGTCATACAAGAGGGAACAGTAGGGATTCCAACCCCGTTCCGTCTTTGCAATATGCCCGTGGTTTCAACCGGAAGTGTGCACTGGGAACACCACGAGCCTTTTAGCGTCCTCTTCCCCAACATGAGTGGACTCAGAATCAGGGAAAGGACAAAGGGCATGGTGCATTGACACACACGTATTTTACAGACAGTGCTCAGCAGGATGCAATGTGAACTGCAGGGTGACCCACTGTGTGCCCCCTCTCTTAATGACATGGCTTTCCAGTGTGCTCAGTGGGCCTGGTGAGGTCCTGGACCATGATCTACACTCAGCAGGGCCACTGGATATAGGTGCTGAAATTTTCTGTGGCAAATGGAATATGGCTTCAGGCTAATTCTATTGTTGGGGTGAGAGCCTATTTGATTTTAAAATAGAGACAGAGTCTTTAACAGATTTTGACGTTCTGATGGGTCTTGGTTGGTTTTATACACTCTGCTGGAGAGGTGCTTCTCATTGCAGTGTGAACGAGCAGGGCACAAGTTCATCTGTCTGGGATGGGCTCTACGGTATGTTGGACATACCTAGAAGGTCAAAGTGGATCCTAACAGTATAAGTATATGGTTATTCATGATTTGTGAAGTTAACCAAGCAAGAGGGGTTCACCAGTGGTGCAGGAGGTGGGCATAAGAACAAAGTAGGGGACCTGGCTAGGTTCTGGGGGGCCCTATCTCCTCCACTGCCTAGTGATGTGACCCTGGCAAGTTATCTCTTAAGTTTTCTTCCTTCAGTTTCTTCTACTGATAAGTAGGGGCGTGTTAGTATGGTTCATAAGTTTGCCGGGGAGGGAAGGTCCAACAATTTGGCATTGTGTATACAACAGGGATAATTCTGAGCAAGAACAATGAAAGTGAGGAATTCATATTATTATTAAACTTTGACCTTGCACTCAAAAGACTGTAACAGAAGACAATGGGTTGGCCTATACCTCTGAATCATAGTGTTGTGAGCCAGTGTTACCTCAACAGAAAAAAAAAATACAGTTCATTGTGAGAAAATATAATACAGCCCATTTTGGAAGTGTCTGAAGCAAAGAATATTGTTTCAGAACACTTAACTATCTTCAGTGTTTTATCTTTGAAACATGAAGAAGTTGTATAAAATTCTAATGATGCACGTGTCCATTGCTATCCCAGTATGTAAAAAGAACCAAAGTCAAGTTTCGAGCAACGTTCGTTGAGCCAGGGAAGCAGGTGTGAGGGTGGCATCCTTTGCTGGCTGGGGTTCTTCACTCTGAACACGACCCCCTGCAGGGAACCAGCACCTCCAAAGGACACTGAACAGCTCGGAGGGAGCGGGGAGCTCTGAGCTATAGGGACCAGGAATACTTACGCCATGTTTAACAGTTTTTGCAGCGTGGGCAGCTTTCTTTTTTGCATCATAATGAGTCAGAATGTCAATAATGGCCATAAAGTACACCTCTTTCCTAGGTGAGTCTGCAAAGGGATGAGAGCAATGATTAGAGCATAAATAGCAATACCTGGCAAGGCCTGTGAGGATGAGAGGCAGATGCTCGGCTGAGACTGAGGGATTCATGAGGATCAGGACTGAGTTGGGAAACTACGATGAGAGGAGCTTTCAAAAGGCCCATGCAACTCCTGCACGTCCCCATCAAACAGTCTAACTCTCTGAACCAAATTCTCTATCAATTTGAAAAGTTTTTCAAAAAGGACATCAGTCCAGGATGTCAACAGCAGAGATCTAAGGATGAGCATGTTTTTATTTTTTGCTAATCTTCATTTTCTTTAACTGTTATATATTGCTTTGGTGTAAAGAAAAATTCCATTTTTAAAATTTATAACAAAGCCAGTGGAAATAACTATGCTCCGTAATCTTTTTCTGTCATTATCTATTACTGTTCATAGTTTTCACTGGCTCTAAAATCAGAGCTGGATACAGCAACTATTCTCTGTAAGACCTATCACCTCCACATTTCCACAAATATGCTTCAAATGAGTAAGAAAAGTACATTTGATTATTTTTCTGTGTTGAACAAACACTTTCGGTGAGTGAAATGAAAACTTAAACTGACTTGACAACATATCACTGGAGACTTTTAAAAAACACTATGAGTTACAATTTTTATTACTCAAAAAAAGGCCTGCTTTTATCATACCCCTAAAACATTGTCTTTTATTTTTCATGTATAAGTATATATATAGTATAAATAGCATATAATATTCCTTTAAAGAGCCAATCACCCAGATATTGAGGATGAGGCTTGTTCCCATTCTAGAGTGGGGGGGGCAGCGACAGGCCCTTTAGCGGGCTGGCAGCAGAAATTCACCCCACACCCTAGGCCAGCTCTGCGCACCCCAAAAAGAAAAGGGCTGGGAGTGATGAGATGCCTGCCTTGCAGGAAGATGGCAGGAGGTGCAGGCTGGACCACGCAGGTCCCAGCTCATGGCAGATTCATGATGCTTTAGAGTCATGTAGAGGGAGCTAACTAAGGAAAAAAAAAAAACCTTTAAGACATCTCATATGTTACCTATATTAATATAAGTGTGTCTATAGGTGTGTTGTCCATGTAAAATAGTTTCCCACCTGTCACTCTATACCTCAACATCACAAGATGTAAAAACCCCATCACGTCACATTTCAGTACCTTTAACATACTCCGGTCTCCAAGTCCATTTCTTAGGACTCTGGAGAATGAGTCTTTCAGGGAAGCATACTTTTTGATGGGGATTATGGTTCTGGTAGATAATAGCACAAAAAGCAAACCAGGTAAAAACGTGGATAATAACTCAGCTTACTTTCATGGCATTTAATTCCATAAACATCAATGCTGGGATCGAACTCTCCCGGGGCCAAGGGAGGCGAGCTGTTCAGTGTATTTCCAGGACTGTCGGGAGGGGTCCCCACAGGGTGGGCGCCATCACTCTCCCCTTCGTCCTCCCCGTCCTCGTCACACTCCACCTCTTCCTGCTCCGCTCTCTCCACGTCGTGGATTCCCACCAGCAGGCTGTAGTCCATGAGCTTCAGCTGAGTGAGAAACTGCAG
This sequence comes from Galemys pyrenaicus, assembly GCA_019455555.1. NCBI lineage: Eukaryota > Metazoa > Chordata > Mammalia > Eulipotyphla > Talpidae > Galemys > Galemys pyrenaicus. Next base: position 3,324,707 of record JAGFMF010012284.1, on the reverse strand, counting down.
GGCAGGAGACAACATGGTCAGTTTTGCCTTAAACCCCAGATTTAAAGAAAACAAGCTCAGAAAAATGCATGTGGGAGGAAGGCTGTGAGCTCGGGGGCGGAAGAATCAAGGAGCCTGGTGTATGATGTGCTCCACGTCCCAGGACGAGCCTCTCACGTGGGGCTGGCGCAGAGCTGGCACTATTTTCCCTGAAAAGCAAGGCTGGAAGCTGAGAGGCATGCATTTTTTACATCCAAATTGAATTACACCAAAATGCAGATAGCATGACTGGTAAGAAAGATCAGGGGAGGGAAGAGAAAGTTTCTTTCAACAGTCAAGACAGGCTAATGGGGAAAACCAGGGACCTCCTGGTGACTGCCAGCACACTCAGAACAGCTTGTGCAAGTATGCTGAAATTCAGCACGCTCGCTGCAGAGATCATTAAGCAGTCTGTCACAAGTAATTAAAAGCCCCAAAGTCCCCACTGACCAGCAAATGCCTGTGTCAGAGTTCTGGCCAAGAACGCAGTCCTCCTGTCCAGGACAGGCGCCTTTGTGATGGAGGCGGGGAGATGGCACAGGCTGAGGGTGGCTGCCTCCAGGGGAGTAGCACAGGCACAGAACTCCCACTAGCCCTCCCTCTCCTGCTAGAATGCTGAGGTGGGGCAGGGCTGAGCTAAAGATTTGGCTATTCCTGTCTGCCAAGCTCTTTGACTTTTTGTTGTGGTTTTTTTTCCTCTCCCTCTTTTTCAGTAGATGTTCCCAGACACATGATCTTAGGTATAATATCCTAATTGATCAGTTAAAATATGGATGGTATTATTGAGGGCAAAATGAGGCAATCCATCTGTCGTCTAGAACTAAATAGTTTCCTAGTCCCAGCTGCCTGCCTCTGCACGGGCTCATTTCCACTCTGACCCTGGGCTCGTGGTCCAAGAAGTGCATGACCCTTGGCATCACCCTCCCTCAGGAGCAGAGCAGCAGCGTACGTGCTTTACACAAAGGGCAAACATGACACCACAGGTCCCGACGCTCTGGCTGAAAATGAAATCCATTTGCCAAGACCTGCGGTCTTCTCTTTCTCTTGGGTCTGTGGGGAGGAGCCAGGCTGTCTATGTTGCAAGGGGAAGGAGAAGCGATGTTCCCTTCAAGACAAGAAGAGGACTCTGACCTCGGCTGTTTCCTAAGACCTGCGGTCCCACCAGCCCGCCCCTGCCTGCTCTTCCTGCCTTCTCCCCCTGGTGGCCTCACCGCCACCAACCCCTGGGGCAGGCATAACCTTCCCCATTTGATTTAAGTTTAGAAAAGCAGAAATCTTTATGTACAAATATCTAAGTAAGGTAGGTGAAACCTGTTTATTTAAAAATACCTTTATTGAAAGAGTGCTGAGTGGGCAACAGGTATGCGGGCAGGTGCTCAGTATGACTGTTCATCAGGAAAAGCCATAATGAGGTATCACCTGTCACTTGCTAGGATGGCTATCAAAAGCACAGGGTTATGGAATGGGTGTGAGGATGTGGAAAAAAGGGGACCCCTGTGCACCACTGGTGGGACTATAATTGGTATAAGCAGTATGGAAGACAGCTGGTGGTCCCCCCCAAAAATTAAAAATCCAAAGAACAGAAACCATTATCTGGAAGAGGGATCCGCATTCCCACGTGTACTGCAGTTTATCCTCAACAGCAGGACATGGAAACAACGTAGGCACCCATCCACCGGGTAAATGGATAAAGGAAACACGGTTCCATTAAGTTACACCAGCGACCCTAGATGCGGGGCAGGTTACACCGTGCAGGTTTGCGGACTCACACTTTATGATGTTACCACCACAACAGAATCACCTAATGATGCGTTTCTCTAAATAGCCCAGTGATAATATGTCATTTGCAATAATATGGATGAATCTGGACCTCATTAAGTGAAATATGCCACACAGAAAAAGACATGCTGCATGGTTATCACTTACATGTGGAATATATTTACTTTTTGAAAAGCAAACTCAGAACTAGAAAGCAGAAAGGTGGTTGTGAGAGGGGCTGGGGTGGAAATGAGAGGTTGGTAAAAGGTAAGATCCTGCAGATGAGCAAGGTCTGAGGGTACAGTGTAAAACATGGCGACCATAGTTGACAACCGTATTCGATGACTGAAACTTGCAGAGAGAGTTGGCCTTAAATGTTCTCCCCAGGAAAAAAAAAAAAAGGTGAGGCAGGGGGAGGGCTAAATATGAGATGATGGATGGGTTCACTCGATGGGGAGAATACTTTTATAATGTGTGCATAAAGCATCATGCAGTACGCTTTAAATATCTCTCGCATTTCGAGACAACAGTAATACCAAGGACTGCTTGGCTCCCACGCCAACATAGTGCTGGCCACATAGCCAGGCAGCGAATCTGTCTCCTGCTCTGCTCCACACAGGTCTGCGGCTATAGCACTAGGAGTTCTGAGACAGGTAATCTGGCAGGAGGCCAGCATTAGGCTCCCTGTACAGTAAACAGACTCAGGAAGACTGGAAAACAAAAACAAAAACAAACTTGCCCAAGGATACAAAGCTCAAAAGTAGTGAATTTAGGAGCCCCTATTCAAAGGGGCTATTGATATTTATACTGTATCACGCTTCCTGTAAGAGCTGCATCCAGGTGGCTTTCCCCAAGTCTTGTTCTTTACTACACGAGTAGGGACATAGTGAGTTCAACAAGATCGAGAGGCTTCTGAGGAGGCCCTCCCAAACTTGCTGGTGAGTCCCTGGAGGTGCCTGCCAGCAGCATGCCTCTTGCTGATTCGCTCACGGAATCCATGGATCTAGTGTTTCAGAATCAAAGCGCATTTGTTGACTTCTGCATGGAAGCACCCAGCCATCTCTCTGACCCCTAAAAGGTACAGACAGGGGGCCTCCCTGGTGGCGCAGTGGGTTAAGCAACGCACTATGAAGCAAACCGCAGCCACTGCAGCAAGAGTTCAATCCCTGCTGCCGGCTAGGGGGGGACCCACATGGTGCCGCAGACCTCTCCTGCTGTGCCCACTGCTCCCCTCAGCAGTGTACTTCCATTGATCTGCCTGTTCTGCTCCCCACTCTCTGTGGTGAATCCCCTCACCCCCCCACACCTCTGGTCTGTACCCCAGTGCTTGTATGCATAAATAAATAAATCTTTTAAAAAAAAAGTACAGACAGGTGGGATCCCCACTTCTGCCCCTCCTAGGGTTCCACAGCTCCCAGAGGCTTGTGCTGGGGCTGAGCTCAGCCTCTACACCTCTAGAGAACAGAGTGAAGATCCTTTTTCTCCTCCCCTGCCCCTCTCAGGGTTCAAATGGGGCCGCTTATCTAGGGTGTTTTCATCCTGCTCCCCACAACCCATTGCCTATCAAGGAAGCCCTGCCGAGGCTGGGACACGGCTGGAGTTTCTGCACGGCAAGGTGGCAACATTTCCCCAGACCCAAGACCCAAGTGTTTGTGTGGTAGGGCGTGCCTTGGCCAGGCTGGATCCTGCTCAGTTTGTGTGCTGGCAGGGAAGGGGCATCCCAGTTCCCTCCGCGCTTGGGAGGTCCCAGGGAAATGGTAAATATTGAATGCTGTCCAACTTTCCCCTCCAGTCCACTGGAAAGGAAAGAACTTTCAAAATACAAATTTGACCCTGTCATGCCCCTGCTTAAGACCTTTCAATGCTATCCCATTTCTTCAAGGGCAGAAGCAAATTCTAACATGACCTAGAGGCTTGGAAAGCTTGGCCACCCATCTCTGGGGTCTCTTAAACCCTGTTCCTGCCTACCCTTCTGGTCCTGTCACTGTGCCCTGGTCAGATTGATGCTTAGGCTCTTCTTCTAATAAAGAAATGTTTGCATCTGATTAGAAAAGTATAGCTAGCTCCCAACGCTACCACTAGCCACCAGTGAAATGGAAAATGCATCTCTAGTTAAGAAGCTATTCTGATATACCCAAAGAGATTGAGGAGACCAAATGCAGTCCCATCTTGGAATTAACTATATTTTCACATCTATGAAACTAGAAAAGACCAAGGACAGCCAGTGCTCAAGAGTCCAGGTTTTGCGGCAAAGAGTGACCCATATTTTTTTCTTTAACTAAAGTATTAATTTTTTTAAAAGGTATAGGTTTTAGAGTGAGATGAGAGATAAATTTGATTTTTCTCACTGACTCATTCTGGGTCTTGACAATGAACCCAATGATTTTTTTTGAGTCTCAATCATTCTAATTACAAAATGGGATAACACACCCCACGGGTATTGACAGAGAACGGAGGCAATGAACACGGTGACGTGTGTAGGACAACTGAAGCCATTCAGATGATTGTCCACGGTGTCATGATTATGGGAAAAAGCCTTTTTGCATCAAGCATGCAACTGAAACTTGGGAGAGGGTTCCTGTTAGGTGGGCCAAGAGGAGAAATGTGTGGGAAAGGCCGTTGCTGTTTTAGCTTTTATCTTCACAAACTTTATTTTAAATCTCTTGAAGTAGAGTGAACTGAGGTATTGTAATGAAGCTAAGATTCTTGTTAGATAAAATTCCTGGTGGGACTTGAAGCTTCTGGCTTGAGAGGAGAGAAAGGGGGTCAAGGGCCCTTCTTTGTGTTTGCCTCCAGCTAATGTTAAGAACTTAATACATATTTGTTCCTTTTTCTGTTCATCCTTTTAAGCCTCTGACTAAATTTATTGATTTTTTTCTTAAGTACATAAGATTTCAAAGCACAAAGATTTTTAAATCTTTATAATTGTTAGGTCCCCTGCTTTTGGCTTCTTAATAACTAATTACCTGCCAGACCTTTGATCTGCCTCTTTTTCCCTCAGAATATCCCATCTAATCTGATTAATTCCTCATTATGCTTAATCTTCAAGCCAGTATCTTCCTCAAAATCTTTATAAGCCTTGTCACAAACTCTTCCAGAAAATCATGTGGCAAAAGAGCAGTTAATAAATTCTCCTTCACAACAGATTTAAATTAACTTTACTTGATAATTTTATTAACACGTTTGTTCTTACTGAATTACCACCTACCTCCCAAGACATCTGGGATGGAGAATTAAAATTCCAACCAGCTCTATTTAACAGTCAGATTTTACCACTTGTTAAAAGGTATAATAATCCTCCTTTGGAGCATTTATTAGAAAACAAAGTCTGAACTGTGCTTTCACAAACATTTTAAATTTGCATTTTATATCAGCACAATTAAGCATGCAGTTGCCGATGAGCTGAAATCCCAGTCTGAATTTAGTGGCTGTGTGTCTTTGTCACCGGACTTGAAAGGAGTTTTCTCCTTTCAAACTGGGATAAAGTAATCATGATACTCATCCTCAAGGCACTGTTTTAAGAATGAAAAGACGAACTTGGGACTCACTTGCTCCCTAATTGTTGGATGCCAGCATCACCGGCAGGGCCACCGTCTATGATTGACACTTGTAGTCTTGTACGCATGCCTGATGGGGGACACCTACCACCCTACCCCTCTCACCCATTCCCAATGTTGTTAGACCATAAATGCGCGAGTGGAGAGGTCCTAAGACAGGCCACTCCTGTCTTAGGACACAGGAGAGCACAGTTTTGTCCTGTGTGACACCTGGATCTCAGTGTGAGTCACTGAGAGGAGAAAGCAATGCCAACCCCCCATGGTCACGATCAGTGTGCACCATAAGCAGTCAGAAGGTGATAGTGACTTTCACTCTCCACTTATTTTGGAAGAAAGGGATCACATGATTTAGCTATGTGCAAAACTATTAAAGTACCCTACACACAAACAGAACAGGATCTTAAATCCAGAGAAAAAGCTGCTAGATTCTCAAATGACAATTCTTTTGTTTTTTCAAATAAAGAAAAAAAGATGGAGCTATAAGAAACTCATCTTTTACTTAAGCAGAAAAGAAACCACAAAATTAAAAAAAAATGTATTTGAACTAACAAGCCAGTCAGCTAAATTAGAAAAGCATGGAATTGATGAAACTAAACTAGATTAAATTCTAGCCTCATTATCAAGATCAGATGTCAAGCTACTTCACCATAATTACTTGTTTAGAAATTTAATGATGCTTCTGCATGAATTTCAAAACGAAAGAGACTTTTATCAACCATTGAGAATATTTTTTAATAAAAGAACACTTTATGTCCTGTCTCCATTTCAACAAACAGCTACATACAAGAGCCATGTATGAGATTAAACTATCCTAATCTTCTAATCAACAGCATTATTAGAGACAACAAAAGAGCTAAGAGGATCCTTATGTAATTCAGTTGTAAATTTGAACTGCTTCAGTGACATTATTTCTGGACTCTAAATATCATAGTGGTATAAGCCAACAGAAAAAAAGATGAAAACAATTTCTTTGGCAGTCACAAATAACCTTAGGTTATTTACCTTATTTACCATAACTGCTAAAACAAGATTATTCAGGATCAAAGATTTGCTGAGGAAAAAGAAATGATTATTAATGAGACCATAGGAAAATATTATATGATAAAAGCAAATACTCCATCTCCTTTAAAAAGAAGTAGACAGCTGCATCCTTCTACAATAACAATATTTAGGTTTGATGTATACCATGTAGATTAAAATAATGTGAGAAAGGAGTCAAAGCTGATAAATAAATCCTGGGAATGTAATGCACAGCATGGTAGTTACAGTTTATAGTACAGTATTGCATATCTGAACGTTTCTAAGACAGTAGATCCTGAAAATTCTTGTCACAAGAAAAAAACTGCTTGTAAAACATGTGGCGATGGATGTTAACTAGCTTTATTGTGGTCATTTCATAATATGTGAACATACAGAATCATTATGTTGTACACCTGACACTGAACTTTAAAAATGTAAAATTTTTTACTCAAGTTAACATGACCTAAAAATAATTATGAAATGATTTCATCAGTCTGAGTGTCTTACAATAAAAGTGCTATCAGAAGATTACAAAGGAAACTGTGCCGCTGCTTCTGCCCTCCTGGGGAATACAGTCTAGTGCACGACACTCATTCTTTGGCTCAAGTCATTTAATTGTTCTTGTTTAATGACACAAGAAAGTCTCTTCACAAAGCCTTCCTCTACGCATCAGATCTGTATTGGTACACGGAGAACACTATTTCAAAGTAGAAATAAAATGAAAAAAGCATACACAAAGGGACAAAAATAACAGCCAGGAAAAACTTAGCTCAGTAACTGCCGAAATCAGAATTCTCTTGGCTGTATCTTGTAACCAAACTTTATTCTGAATTGATTCCTAAAAGGATTAAACAGTGAAGTTCAATAGGAGAGCTGTCATACCTTTACAACAAGCAAAAGGACAAGAGAAGGTTAATTTTAAACAAAACAGACAAAAGCAAATTCCTTCCTTATGGTCTGAAAGCCCATTTCCGCAGAGCATTTTATTTTTCACCACCTTCCTTGTGACCCCCTCGGCTGTCCTGGTGAAGAGCTGGAATAGCTGGCTCCGTGGGCATGATGACACCGATGTGGTGGTGGTTGGTGGAAATATTAAAGCATTAAAAGTGACTTGAGTCTGGGTTTACCAACATTGAGATGTGGTTTAGAAGGAAAAAATTCCCATTCAAATTTGTTTTTGAAATGCTGCACTGTTTGACAGAATGAATCATTCCCTCCCACCACAACTGTTTGCTGTGCAAGGCCAGTTAGTCTGAATGGGCTTTAATTATGGATACCCAGCAGTAGACAGCAGGCAGTGTTTGTTTTGTTCTCTAGAATACAGAGCTGCTGACCCACAGCACTTCTTTTTGAAACATATAATATGAGACACACCTGTTTATAACTGATTTTGATCAGGTGAAATATATAGTTGCCTTTGGTTGCAGATTTAAATAGACGGTTCCAAAAGCTCCTCAAAACCAGCAGTGTTGACACTTTTACAATGGGGCGTTCCTTTATATTGATTTTTCTTACCTCCACATCCTTCTTTAGTTTTTCCAGGAACACCTTCTTGTTGTTGTCATCAATATAAATCTTTTGGCCCTCATTGATGAAATCATTATCTTTTAAAGTTGGCAGTTCTTTGGCCTAAAACAAAATGAGAAAACGAATGAGAAAGAAGCCTGAATAAAATCTAAAAGATGTGTACGTTTTCCAGTCCTGGAGATTGTTTCCACCCCTGGAAATTGAATTTGCCCTATTTACTGCAGGGGTCTTAAGGCAACCCAATGTGAGGCGGTTTGGATACCGCAAGGGGGCGCCAGTGAACTACGACCGCTGGGAGCACTCCACTAGGAAGAGGGTAGACAGACTCCATAGCACCAGGAGGTTTTTGTTTTTGTAACACATTGCGTGGTTTTTGTAAGAATGAACCTGACTGCTTTCTTAGATTCACTTTCTTACAGAAAGCCTTCTAACTATAGAATTTATATTCTTAGAATTCTTTGTTAGGAACCCTCAATTATCTTACTGGTACAACAAAATTCCACCCCTACTTCGCTTTCTGGGTAGCCTTTGCTGGGTTCATGTTACAAACAACATGTTATCTCTTCTCCAAAAGAATCCTACCCATAATCATGTCTAATTTATGATTCAGGGAGAAGATACAGCCAGAGGTCAGCCATCTGTCTTCCCATGTCTTTCTGTTGACCATTCTACTAAGGGGAATTCTGTTCTCGCTTGGACAATGTCAAAGGAAAATGTCTTAACATAAAACATATTAGGATGAGAAGTGCAACCCTTTGCAAATGAATAAGAGGGTAGTGAGCTGGCAACAGAGTTGCACTCACAATGACCAATGGAAAGTACTGGGCAGGTGTGAAATATGGACACATAAGCAGAGAAATCTAACTTACGGTGTAGTATCTGGGATAATAGAGGCATACACCTTTTAAATTATGTGGACTGTTTTATTTAACTTCATGTAGCCTGCATTCTAGGAATCTGCAAGAATAATCAAAAGACACCCCTGCCCTCTCCGCTTTCTGCTCACCATGCCTTATTTCAGGGTAGCACATGCACCTGAAAATTACAGACAGTGATTCCTGAGGGAGAGACTGAAAAAATCCTTTCTAGGATTTTTATGCCAAGACATAAAGTCCTGAGGAAATACAGTGCAGTGCCACTCTTCACAAAAAAATTGAGGAGCCTGCTAGACTCGTTCCCTAAATTTGTCATGAATAATTTAAAAATAGTGTAATAACGCAAAAGAAAATGCTGAATGTGAAGATAGTATATTCAGATTACATGTGTGTCATCACACTAGACGTTGGTTCTCAGAACTATTGATACCGATTTCATGTTTATATACATAATTAAGTTTCACAGCAAATACAATGCAAAGATGTGAGGTTGCACAGACTCATTCAGAGAGCAGTCAGAAGCACTGCTTAAAGAGAAGAAATTGGAATGACTTAGAACGTTGAAGCCAGATGGAGATACAGAGACGGAGAAGGATCGTGACTCTCCCAGCAGACAACCTATATTTTGGGGATGGTGGTATGGCTGTTAAGGATTAAGATATCTGCCTAAGCTCTGCACCTCATTTTATATGTGTAAGAAAAGGAGAGAGCTATTTTGTGTTTTTGTGTGAGTGAGAGAAACCTGAAGGCAGAAATGACAGAGCACAGACGAGACAGTAGTTGACACGTTTGATACGTGTCTGTAGTACCAGTTGCTTTAATGAAGATAGATGCCATTTCAGGTTCACCCCCACAGATCTACCCCATGTGGCAGGGTGAGCATAATCCTGCCTCATAAAACTGAGCACCCTGTACTGTAGTACTAAGCCTTACTTGCGAATTTCATAGGTACTACAGGTTTATTTAGGTTGGATCAAGTTCAAAAAAGGGCAACCAGATTGGTTAAAAAGACTTAAAAGCTTACTGAAAGGATCAAGAGGCAATAGTGGATCCCCAGCAGGGCAGCTGTTAGAGGAATCTAATACAAGTCTATAAATCCCCGCCACGTCCCAAGTGTTCATGGTAGGCAGAGCACACAGGAGGGTCAGGGGTTTAGAGACATGACTCTGAGACCAATGGTGGGTCCTAGATCTCACCAGGCTACTTGCTTATGTGTTAAATGGGGGAAACAGCAGTAGCTGCATCAGGTACTATGCTAAGCACCCATGTGCGTGAATTTACGTGCATCATCACATTTACTCTTCACAACGTTTACTGATGTCCTCATTGCACAGAAAAAGAAACTGAATTTAGAGAGATTACACGATTTAAGTTCTCACAGTCTTGGTAAGCAGAACTGGTAAGCTGGTTCCCACAGTGAGAGGGGAACCCTGGCTGCCTGGCAGTCTTTCTGCTAAGATTGGGGAGTTCTGAGATTTCAACAGAAATCCATGTGAGACTTGTTATCATTACTTACCACCACCACCACCATCATCACTGCTGTGATCATTCAGTTGGATTTTAAAACAGGTATTATAGATTGAGACCACATGTAAAAAAATTTAATAAAAAAAAATTTAATAAAAAAGAACTTTAGTGAACTGTTCTTTTCTACTAAGAACTATATGAAAAAGATGAAGTCAGCCAACAATGAGTCCTCCTCAAGAAAACCTTATTTCTTGATAGTGAAAGAACTTTGATATCTCTTTAATAGGACCACCATTAATATTCAAAACAGACCATTATTTTACAGTGAGGAAAACTATTATGCTATCAGTGAGTGACCCTAATGGACACCTAGTGTAATACTGTCCACAAAGGTGACCTCTGAGGGCAGCACAGATTTAACAGTGGTCATCAATGGATTTTTACCCTTTGCCTTGAAACAAGGGATTATTTGCATTCAGGGAAGTTTTGAAAGCCTCAGATTCCCTGCGTCTGTTTCTTTTATGGGTATCTTAACACACTTTCCACTCCAATGCAAAACTAGCCAGAGGCTGGAGGAAACCACCCAGGCTAAAGACAATTGCTCAGAAATGCCTAATGTGGATTCCCCAGGGCTGGCTTCTAGCCAAGTCAATCACCTTTCTGAAGTGGTAATAGGTTACATCTTTATTTGCTCTGAATTAGGTTCTCCTGGCCAGTTTTCTGTAAATTGGGAGCCTCCAAGAGTGACAGGAGCTTCAGGAGCTTCTTCGGTGACACACACAGTACTTGCTAGAAGGTGACACCAAACAGGAGGCATAGGAGGGACCAGCTCTTCCGACAGCACCCTCCCCAGTCTGCCCAGCCTGAGGGCAGCCCACTTGGGGGCTTCCCTAAGATGTTCCTGCCCAGGTCAGGTGGGGCTGGAGTGTAGACAACCCAACTCCGCAGAACTCAACAAGGAGATGCCATTTTCCCCTTTTGCATGAGCTAATTCCACGGGGGGCAGGTTGGACATTCATTACTCATAATTTGACATAAACCTCACTGAAAATCTCTTTCTAACTGAAACCCAAATGAGAATATATATATATATAATAAAAAACAGTAAGTTAACTTCTTGAAGTAAAACAAATTTTTTTTAATATATGGCCAAATATAGAGATTTTCTGACTCTTGTCTCGCCTTTATTTTCTTTGGGTTCGTTTCCCCAGCCAGTACATTATAATGGTGGGTAATTAGAGAATGCTATTTCATTGATCCAAAGCAAAAATCTTACCAGCCAAGAAAACATAACCAAAATACAAGAAGGTAATGAAATTGGGAACATTTAACTTGCTATGAGCTGTAAAAAGAAAATTTTCACTATTTTTTCCCCCTTTTAGTACCTGTGTTGTTAGGTGAAAAGTGTTTGGTTCCTTTTAAAGCATAGTTTATAGGCTATCCATCATCAAGTCTCTATTCTTTAAAAGTAAGAAATATATGATGTAGTGTTCATGGGTCAAAATGACTTATAACTCATACACAGACGGACATGATTCTACATGTATAAACTTCTGAATATAAATATTAATTTTTTATTCCCTAGGGTTCAACAAATGATATAATTGATCTCCATGTATAGATTTGGCCAGGGGTTTGAGATAAAAAGGGAGAAAATATTCAGAATGAACCACTACAATGGGAGTTCTCATTTGAATAGAAGAACATGCCTCTGTGGCCAGTTCAGCAGACAAAGACCAGGGAATGACGGCAGTGATCAGAGAGAACAGTGAACCCTGGGAGGGCAAAGGCGCCACAGACTCTGATTCTTCCCACAGAGAAAAAAAAAAAAATAAAATAAGGCATTAAAATTTTATTTCTAATATAAAAATACTTATCATTGTGTACTTTTATGAGAAGGTAAAAATTCTAAATTACTATGTCTTTTGCAGATTCTCTAAGAACCAAACCCACACCAGAAATAAATGTTTACCAAAAGGATTTTGTTTCAAATGAAAATTGACCTATTTGTAATATTTGCATGCATAAAATTTGTTTATAGTTATATATGATTTACTTCCTTAGATCCCATGATTTGATATACAGAGTTTAGGAATAATGGCTATATTAAGGGTTAATAAAGCTGGAAATTTTATTTATGTAAGATTTATATATCTAACCTTTTAGGAAACTCAAACACTTAAAAAATTCCCAAATATTTAAAATCTGCATTGAAGTAAAAAATGTAACTTGAAATACCCAGAACTCAAACTATAATAACACTGGACCCTACCGTTAATCCCACAATTACATTAAACTGCACAAAAATGTCTATTGTATTTTAAGTTGTCATTAACAATAGGAAAATTAAAAGTACAAGTGCACAGAGCCAAAATCTATATAACACAGAGTCAAGTTCTTATTTTAGCCTGGATGGAACCTTAACAGAGAGATGAAATGTCCTCTTGTCACACTTGAGTGTCTAATGCAAACAGGGTCTTGGCACCAGAAGGTTTCAGTGCAAAAGATAATACATCACATAGTACTCTGTGATTAAAAGACTTGCATTTCAGGGGGAAAAACGAATTTTTGTTCGATGTGCTCATTTGGCAACCCATGTAAAAACAGTCTAATTGTAAGGCTTGATGTCAGAAATTGCTGTCTGGTATTGCTTTGATGGGCTGTTATGGTGACACTAGGCTCTGGATACACAACATTAAACTATGTACTAATTACTGTCTCATGTTAGGTACTGCTTGTGTTTCTGATTTACTTGTCATTTCAAGTTCGCCTAAATGAAAATAAACTTGTAAAAAAATGAATAAAGCCCCTTTTCACTGAGATTGCCAAATTAAAAAACTGCATAAAACGCAGAGTCTATGGGTTGAAAATATACACCAGGAATATTTTCATAAAGGAGAGAATTTTAGGTAATCCTTAGGCTGGAGCTAGGATAAAGATAATTTGATTAAATAACATCTTATAAGTGGTGTCAATTTTGGGGTAATAGGAGATGTTAGAGATTTATACTAAAATCAGTTTTGCTTTTCAAAACACACGAGATACAAATTTGATACATGAAAGCTGAAATAAATGAATATGGACAAAGTTCACACAGCAAAGATAACAGGTGTCTTCTCACAAAAAGTGCATCTAATAACCTTCTTCAGCAGCACGAGCGGATGTCTACACAAGTTCATGACTTGGGAAATGATCCAACAGGTCATTAAAAACTTGTAATCTCTTCACCAAGAATGGATGCATTGTGACAAGCATCTAGATATAAGTTTCATGAATTTTATTTTGACTCTGTTTATGTATAAGCTATGTGCAAATTCTACAAATGGGTTTGTTACTATCTGATGGGAAAAGTCTGTTGCATGGATGTCTATGCAATCTAAGAACCTAATCTAAGAAATGCCAATGTCAGAAAGAAGTTTGTTAAGTTTCTGAATAATACTAACCTAGTGAACATCGTAATTTTATTATTTTAGTAACTACATCTATACCACCTTGGCTTAAATCAGGCCATGTACTACTCCAACTCTTTCTGAAACTAAGTGTGTAAGAGTTGTCAGTCTTAAAAAAAAAAAATCTCATATCTGTGGGTGCTTGGGCTACAGCAAGTTGAGTTCATTCCAGTGAAATAAAAGTTAATCTATGGCAACTGGGAGTTTCTCTATCTCCATAACCCAGACTGACTCGAGGACTTCAATATTGTCATCTGGGAGATGTGCTCTTCTCTTTTTCACAAGTCTCTATTAGCAGCCAGGAAAAATTCCAGATGAATTTAATCTTAAAAACTTCATTTCCCACAATAACCCTTCTGGTTTACATTACAGGGTTCTCAAGTCTTGCTCAGACATCTGCTGATATGATGGTTCAGAACATTTTTTTCCATGAGTAAAAGCAATCACCTTAACCAAAATCAAAAACAGACAGAATTTTAGTGATTGTCCAGTCCAGGACTTCTTCAAGTAAGGTTCAAATGCTGAAAGGTACCTCTGCAGGAGGCTTCATTTGAAAGAAGATAACCTTCCAAACACTAAAGTATGAAAATTGATGGTAGGATCAAATCCTTTAATTTTACAAATGAGAATGAAGTCAAAGGCCTTAACCCCAAACTTCTATTAAAGGCAGAATGGGGACAGGGAATTAGCTTCTCTCATTCCTCTTCCCTGCTTTTACAAAACATCTTCAAGCCAAGAGGCAGATGTCACTGGTGCTAATTTTAATGTCCGGTTTGAGACACAGGCTCTTGTACCCGACAGGAAACTGTGTCCTCCTCTTGGGTGCCGGGTAGGTATTCCTAATGATGGTCTGCAGGGGAATGATTCACTTCCATCTTGGGAGAAAGGAATTTTACAAAGGAAGGTTAAAAGAGTTGAGCTTAGGGCCTAAAAACCGGGGCAATCTCTCCTTAAGGGATCAACCAGACAGTGGGAAAGGAAGCACTCTTTAACTGATAGCCCAGAAGAGACCCCCCAAAGAACACACTGCTGTGCTTTTACATCCTGGGCTCTGAGTTTGCCATCTTTGTCACCCTTTCTTTAACTGCAGCCTGAAAAACCAGATAGGGGTAGTAATTAATTGTAATTTGTTACAACTTAAAGATCACAAAAGAAATGCCGAAAAGTGGTTTAGAAAAGCATTTTTAGATGTGAGGGTATTAATGATGAATCCTCCTGAATCTCCACTGCGAATAGGTAAAATGTCAGAGATGGTGACAGCCACTTAATTGCTGGTGCAATTCACAATGCCTAAGAATCGACAGGACAGCTTTTTGTGGCCCATTATCAAAGTGTCAACAATGATTATTGCCAATATAGTTATACAAATGCCAATTGCAGGGCAGCTGTTTTCTTTCAAATGGGTTCCAGGGAAAAGGTTATATGTTAAAAGGAATCTTCTTATTGTGACCCTATGACTCCATTAGACAGGTTTTACTTTACCTAATAAAATCAGACATGAGTTTTAAGAAGAAATGTGCAGAACGATGAACAAAATGCATAGTTGTGTAAGCCCCAGGACTCTCACTGAAGAACATGGATTTTTTAAAGAGTCAGGTCAAATCCCCTAGAAATCAAGTGAGTCCAGTTATGTTTTCTTTTACTTCCCAGAGCCCCTGCTGAGTAGCTTGCTTGCTGGCAGCATGCTAAGACTGTCATTTGTAAAAAGCAGACCGCTCAGCTATAATTACTAATTTGATGTCACACTGGAATTGCAGTGCAGCTGTGAAAAGATCGACCACCAGGGAGATTCGCATTTCTCTGTCTCATTTAGAGGAGGCTGAACTGCTGGAGCCATGAATGGAAGATGCCCTTCCATTAAAGAGGAAAGAATTAAGGAATAAAACAAGTCATAGCAGCTGTCAGAATTTGACAGCAGTTTAAAAAAAAAAGCACTCTTCCGCTTTTTAAAATTTTAAGACATCTGCACTTGCATGTTCTGATACTGTTGCCATGAAAGCAATCCCATTATTGTTGGAATATAACTTCTTTATCTCCTTCAGCTCCATCTTCATTATTATAATAATGCAAGTCACACTAATTATGTGTCAAGCTGAAATCTAAGGGATGGAATTTGTCGTCACCTATATTACTCTCTGAAATAACAGTTTTAAAACTTGTCTCAAGAAGCTAAAAGTATGGGAAATTAAAACTAAATTAAAAACTAAGAATTCAGATGACTCATTAAGACCTTTCAATGGAGATTCTCTAGGAAATTCATTCTCTTTGCACCAGGCTTATCTTTTTGTACAGAAGATCCCATGAGAGCAATGAAATTAATATTATTCTTCCATTATTTCAATGATAAAAGGCCAAAACATAGAAAATAAACATTTTGCCTTTTCTAAACAATGATTATTTTGATAACATGTATAGTTTTATTTGTGATGACAAAAAGTAGCGTATGCTTTTTGGAAGAGTGAAAAATATTAACAGATGATGGAAAGAAAACCGGAAAATTGGCAGGAAAGGGAAAACAGAAATTTCCTAGAACTCAAAAAAACCTCAGTATTTTCCTAATAGTTCCGCTCCATTAATACATTTCATATATTGCTGCATTCTACCTTAGTTATCTCGAGTGTCGCTAGATTATAAACAATCTGTCTATCAGAGAGATGTGATGTTCTGTTGTGGAGGCAGTCTTCATCAGTTACCAATTTTAATTACTGTTAGTTTCCATAGCATCAGACTATTGCCTCTTATCCATTCCCTTGTAGTTTCGAAGGGCATGCAGGTGGCCTTTCATAGCCATACCTTCTGGAAGAAGAGTTGTCATTAATCCCGAGCCCAGACACGAGGTGAGAGCACGCCGTTCTTCCTTGGGGCAATCGTGCAGACAATTTTGGCATTTACATTAAAGTGTAAGCTGCAGTGACGTAGACTTACTTGCAAAAGTGCTGGAACTCCTCAAATGGAGGAAACACGAATGATTGTTTGCCAGTAGAGTATGAAATCAAACTATTTCACTGCTTTTTAAAGTTTTTATATCAAGACTCAGAATAAATTGCTTCAGTACCACCATTTTTTCTATTTTTAACTCCAAAACTGCTTCTGTCGATGCAGTGAATGTTTCCTTGTTCTTTACTATGATTCATGGGGCTAGTATGAATTTTAGTTAATAAATACCTCCTTTAAAAAAAAAGGAGAGTGATTCCAAACACCAAAGAACGAAGTACAGCACAGTGGTTAGAAATGTGAGCTCTGGTCTATGAACCCAGCTCTGTCACTTCCTCAGTGTGGTTCAGTAGAGGAGTTGCTGAATCTGGCTTATTGAGTAAGTCGATTGATTCAAAGGAAGTAATAACAACACCCACCCATAAGGTGGCTGTAAGGATTATATGACCATATTTATGTAACATTTAAAAGTACCTGGCATATAGTATGCACTGAACAGATGCTAGTAATTACCTTTATAATCCCAATAAATCAAGATTAATATAAAAAATAATATGCTCCAGATTAGGTAAAGTTTTGCCTCTGCCACTAACTGTGTGATGGTAGACTGGAATTTAAGTCTCTGGGTCTCAAATCTGCCTTGTGTGCGGTGGAGACACTGGACTCTGATTTCTCGGGGTCCTTCCCATCTCTGCCTTCTCTAAGGCCACCTCCATGGGAAATGTTCTGAGGAACAACTGGCATACCCTCTGTGTGGGACAAAGCATCTTAGCAGAATCCTTAGAAAAGTGAGTTTCTGCAAAACAAATCTTATAATCTAAGTCTTTTCGTAGAAATCTACACCAATAAAGGGGCTGAATATTCTGGGGGAGGCTGGCAGTGGAACTGTATATTGTATATCTGGAAAGTATATGGTTCTACGGGCACTTCAGATAAGTAACTGAACGTTCTGTTTCCGGAGAAACATTGCAGATACGAAAATGCCAAGTACTTGTGGTTTTCCTTCACACAGTGTCCTCATGACTTAATCAGCAGCTGCGGCCACGCTCTTAGCTGTACCTGTCTTTCCTGGCTTTGCTTGTCAGCATACCAAACCCCGGTGACTGAGGAAATAAAGATGAACAGAGAGGGGAGAAGGCTACTAGCGGTAACCTCGAGGGACCTGTGAATAAGTAAAACATAACCGACCAGGAGCGGCAGATCGCGGGGGCTCACTGCTTACTACAATGCTCAAAAGGCTGTGTGGCCTTTAAACAGTCCAGATGTCTCTAGGAGAATATCCCAATGATACTGAGCCTCTGTGACATTCATGGACTAAAACTTAAATACGTGTTTGGGTCCTGGGCACCTGGAGGAGACATTTCATCAGTAACATGGCCTTGTTGCAAAGCTGGGATCTTCAGGGTGATTGGTTCGCATGGAGGTTGGAAGTGTAAAAATATATTCACCAGTGCACAGTAAAAATACAAATTGTCAAAGACGTATTATAGGGTAAATGAATTAATCAGGCTTTTTATGCTACTAGCTTCTGTGGCTATCACCTGTGGCCTTGATGTTAATGGAGAAGGTGTGTGGGTGCAGGGCCTGATTGTGGACACCTGGAGCATGGGTGCATGCACACCTCAGCCTAGGAGGGAAGAGCTAGAAAGGTGGCGTCACCTGCGGCAGGTGGGGAGGGGGCTGAAGTTGCTGTCTCCCTGCTGACTGGTTTCCCTGCCTATGATTAAAACCTGTGAAGATGATGCCAAGGGCTCCAGTTCTCCTTTAAACTGTTAGAACCGAAAATAAATAAAGTGTTAGAACCGCTGGTGAATGTACCCGGCCTAGGGTGGCAGCACAGCAAGTACACACTGGGTTCTTTTTCCCTCTCCTGCTGCTTAACTACCTGCAGCCTGGCTTCTGCTCCACCCATGACCTGGTGATTTCTGTTGATAAGCTCAAACGATAATTCTCAGTCTTGCAAAGGCATCTGAAACTGGGAAAGTCTTCTAGATTCTGGGTGTAGATGAGAATGCAGGTTTCCTAGGAACAGGGGCGTTTTTCACCGAGGGATTTCTTATAATGCTTTACTCAGAGCAGAGGCTCAATCCATACTTGAACACGTGCGCCAGACGACTTCCTGAGCTCACCTCCTCTCTTTTAGCTGTTCTGGTGCAGGGCCCTCTTCCCTCACCTTAAATGATTTTTTTTTTTTAGGGCTGGTTCTAGAAATGCTCTTGTGCTCTATGTTGCTGACTTTTCATATCAACAGAGGTCAGTTTTAGTCAGTTTAGTTTGGTACAGAATGTTATTTCTTAAGCACACTGATTCTTACTCATGCTGACTTAAATTGAGTCAGTCTAGAATCTTGCATAATAAACTAAATGTGGCTCAAATATTACCTAATGTCCAGTGATTCACAAAAAGATTAAAAACTGTTGTGTCCTCTTTCCTAATTCTTTAAGCAAAAAGCATTCATAATTATCTTAACATTTTAGAGTTAGAAAGGAGTTTGAAACTCATCCAAAGCCAATACTTTATAGGTGGAGTTGAAGTGCCACAGTCTCACTTTATCGGTTAGAGGTGAGGAAACTTAAGCCAATAGCTGCACCTGGAGTTAAGCTGTTGCACTGTGCCTGCAGTTTAAAGCCTAAATTACTACAGCTAAATTTCAAGACCATGGTGCACGTGAAAGAGTTTTTCAATCCCACTTAAAACTAATCAGTACCTGGCTATGCCACTGAGGGGCACGTACACCTAATGTGAGGAGGAGACAAACAGCCGACACGCCTCACGGCAACGTGCTTCTCACGGGGGCAGCGAATGGGGAGAGGAGGAGAATCATGGCATGAAAGAGAATGAAAAGCAGAGCTACGCAGATGAAAGGACTGTCCGCGGGATGGTGAGGGACACAGGGGTGAGGGATACAACTGGACTGCAGTAGTGAGCTCAACGCAGTCTATGCGATGCCAGTCTGTGATGCCAGCTGAACTTATGTAACAATGTTGTGTCAATTAAAAAAATTATATTAACAAAAGAGAAGAGGGACACAGTGAGAAGAGAATACCCACAGAATCACAGTGTGTGCCGGGTACTTACTTTTTCTTTGTCACTGGCTTCTCTAGCCACAGTGGAGCCCTGAAACACAAAGAAATGATAAAAACCTGCATGTTGAGGCACTGGGGCTAACATGTCTAAAAGATGCAAGAGTTCCAGAGCAGAGCACAGGAATAAGCACCGACATGACTTCAGCCTCCTCCTGAGCGACTGGCCCTCCTGACGGCTGCTGCGCATGCAGGGGCTGCTCCCTCTGTAGGGGCTGCTCCCTCTGTCTCCAACCCTGCCCTTGCCACATCCCTGTGCTGTCTTCGCCCTGGTTCTTGTCCCTCTGCTGGAAATCAGAAAACTTGACAATCACTGAAGTGATACCTTATTAATAAATACTGGATCAAAACCATGCTTTTCTCCTTCCATTAACTGCCAGAAATAGTCTTACGATCTTCAAAGGTAAAGTGGGCCACCAGCTGGCTGAGTGTCCACGGAGGCATTAAATGCCTCTTTTCCCGCTTTATGTCTTCCAGATGTAGGAATTCCCAGCCCTCTGACTGCCTTTCTAGAGTTACAGATGAACATGTTTTCCTAACTTACTATCAGTAAGCCCCTTGGGTACTTTCTGTCCTCCTGCAGTTGAAGATTCCCTCCCAACATGCTTATTTGTGCCTTTCTGTACCAGGCCCTAAGTGGAAGAAATAGTTCTTGGTTTCAGCAGTTCTGACTGGCTTGCAAAGCTATGCTTGAGCACTCTGCCATGTGGAAGGCAACCAGGGTCCACCTCACATGTCAACAGGGAGCTTTTGGGATTGAGTTCAAGCAGAGAACCTTTGTTTGTGGAAGATTTAAATGCAAAAGATAACGCTGGGAAGCAAATGGTCCAGTAAACTCCTAAGTATGTCAATACAATAATGACTATTTATTCTTTGGGCTCCTCGGTGACCATCTTTGTGTCTCTCGCACAGTAATGCCCAGTGATGCTGAATAAATGTTTGAGGAAGGATCACAGACCAATTTGCTGGTTTCTCTTCCCCTCCAGCATCAGATACCCAAATTACCAAGAGGTCAGCAGAGGAATTCACTCAGCTGATCACCTCTTAAATAGACATTTATTGCTCTGGAATATTTGAATTAGTCAATTATTAAGAGAACTGACATGTGACTTGGGAAAAGTAAAAGAATCTTCTAGATTGGTCATTCTTTGAGAAGTCAAAATTTTTACAGTTTTCATTCAGGCAGCTCAGGCACTGATTAGGATGTGTGCTGCCTGTTAACTCGCAGATAAGGAGACCCCTTGCCATGGGGAAGGGAGGGGGTAAAGCCATGTTGGAGTCTCCTCAGATCAGTTAGCCCACTTTGAGTCTTGGGGATATGCTGGGGAACACACGGCTGACCCACCAAATGAAGATGGATGCTGTGAATCATTTGCAAGGAGAACCTGTGGACTGTTCCTCCTGCTAAGCAGAAGAGCCTTCTGCTCAGTTAAGTCCAGCAGTTATTACTTGCAAGATCAGTTTTTTCTTTAGGGATTCCTGCACATGGGTATCAAATATTTTCCTTTACACACTGATTTCTAATAATGTTCCTAATTTAAAAAAACTTGGGGGGATATTTTAATACTTGAGCATTGCCTATGCTGTAGGCAAAGGAAGAAACTCTCTCTCTTTATACCCCTAACCAAAGATTTGGGTTTGTGTATGTTTTTCCCTTCCTCTACCTTAGTTTTGATTCTCAGTAGAGCTCAAAGATAAACAAAGCTGCTTGACTGGGCGATGTCACAGAAAATGACATTTGTTGCCAATGATAAAAGTTGAGCTTTCGAGTGAAAATGGTGATTTTCTAAAACTTGGATCTACCATCATAAGATGGACAGCTTCTCAGTACTTAAAGGTTTTTCTAATGAGATCAGCAGTAATATTATAGTGACTTACTGATACTACTTAATGAAATGTGTCATTATTTGGAAGAGCACATAAGTCTGTGCACTTATATCTTCCAAATGACCCAAGTATAATGCATTCAGACTAATGCATATAAACAGGAATTCAATAAAAAGAGCACAGATGTGATTTCAGATTCTACTGAACTTTGAGAAATGACTACTTGTCAGGTTTCAGTGTAGTATCAAAGAATTTCTCCACTTTCTGAAAAAGTTATTAAACCACCCTCCCCTTTTCCAACTACACGTTTGTGTAAGTTAAGATTTTCCTCATATACTTCAAATAACTAGTATATGAGAGAATAGCAAATAATCACAAGAGAACAGCAGATCTCGATACGACTTTCCAACTGTTTTATATTAAGTCAGGCATTAAAGAGATTTGCAAAGACATAAAACAATTCTCTTTATCTTACTACATTTTTGAGGACAATATAGCTAATTTTATATATGTAATATAGCTTTTTCATAAAAACATAGTAATTATAATGATTTTATTATTTTAAGTTTTTTTTTTTAATTTCTCATGTTAACTTCTAATATAAGTACCAGTAGACATGTTTTACATAAGGAAAAGCTTTTGGGAGTTCTCTTTTGAGTGTGAAATAATCTAAGATTAAAAAAAGGTTGAGACCCACTGATGAAGACCAAAGGTAGGCAAAATATTTTCTGAAAAGGATCCAGAGGGTAAATGTTTAGGTTTTGTGATACATAAGGTCTCTACTCAACTCCACCATTAGAGTGCAAAAATGATGGATATGGTAAGCAGGTAGGATCATAGCTTGCAGGACCCTAACTTGGCCATTTTCCCTCTAACTCCATGATCCTACAAATCAGATCATGTTACTTCACCCTCAGAACCTCCAAGAGGTCCCCTTTCCCTCAGTGTCCCTGAGCTATGTTGCCCCAGGGCCTTTGCACTGCAGGCTCTCTTTGCTGGGAATGTTCTTCTTCAGATCATTTCCTTACCTATTTTAGGTCTGCTCCAATGTCACCTTCTCAGTGAAACCTTTCCTTAGCGCTTAGATAAATTTGTATCTCCCAGCCTTCCTTGTCTGCTTCTATGCATAGCACTTATAGTACATAAATGTCATTGAATGACATACGACTATACTCTGTAATTTATTATGACTTTACTTACTGTCTGTCTTTACCTACCAGAATGTCAGCTCCTTGAGTGCAGGACTGCTCTGTTTGTTCATCATACTATTCCCAGTATGTAAAATAGTGCTTGGTACATAGCTTGTGTTCAATAAATACTTACTGAATAAGTTAGAGATAATATCTCTAATATGTGCAAGGGTCTTCTGGGAAAGTCAGCAAGTGATTCTTTCGAACACAAAGGAGTGCACTGCTTGTGGCACGGTGGATCACTCTAGCGTGATCAATCACAACACTAAGGATTTGGATGAGCAAGCTTACTTACGTAATAAAAATAAATCTCACCTTTAAGTCATATTTCCTATATACAGATAACCGGTGGCTGAAGACATTTCTTGTAACAATCACATATATTTCGACTCCATCAACATTAAGCCGGTACATGCCCAAGAACTGGGGGAGAAGGGTGACCCCATGACACTCCACTATATACTGCATGGGAAACACAAAAAAGGAGAAAACAAATATTCAATCAAAAGCTGCTTTTTCAGATGTGAAATACAACTCTTCTGTCTGGTTTCATGCAAAGTGAAACCATGAAGGTCTTATTTGGAGAAAACCAGATCTATGTTTGCCATGTGTATATATATGTACACAGTAAGAAAATTCAATTTTACTGTTTTTTTTTTTTCTAAGATTCCAAACTATTTTGTAAAGTCAAATTTTGGATGTAACAATAACAGTGTAAGGCAAGAAGACAAGGAACTGGTCCTTTCATAATTCCTTTAAAGTGAAATTACACTCTACCTAGGGCCTCCACACTCTGCAGAAGATGAGGATTTTACAAAGTTGAAGCTGAGTCATTTGGCTACTAAGATCAGCTCCTTGATCAGTGTTGAAGATGAGATGAAAGAGTTAGTTAGCAGGCTGAGAAGGCTGGGCACAAGCCCTAGCTTTTTATTCTTCATGAGACCCTAAGGTCTCGAGCAATGGTGTGAGTACAGATGCAGTTACACCAGGTAGCCTGGGTATCTGCTCTACAATGGAAGAGGTTCTCTGGTGCCTTGCTGGATCTCATTAGGTCCATGGACTAGTCCCAGCTTTGACCCCATTTCCAATTAGGGTTGTAAGAAAACACAACGTGAATTGGGAAGTCTTTAATGACAATACTCTAAAAGGCCACCAGATGGAGACACATCTCCTTGAAAGTAGATACTTATGAAACAGGGGTCCCCCTGCATTTTCCAAAGGAAAGTTAGCTTTTACTTTCTTTAAAGTGAGGGAGAAAAATTTCAAAAAGGCTCTTCAATGCTCATGACACAGGTGTGACATCTCTAGACTATGAATGGCATGACTAGCATAATTTCAAAATTGTGAAAACACACAATTGTAAATATTTACAAAGAGGTGCCTGGAAGAATGGTAACAAAAGGGGGATGGATTTGGGGT
Source organism: Galemys pyrenaicus (assembly GCA_019455555.1). Taxonomy (NCBI): domain Eukaryota; kingdom Metazoa; phylum Chordata; class Mammalia; order Eulipotyphla; family Talpidae; genus Galemys; species Galemys pyrenaicus. Next base: position 3,300,583 of record JAGFMF010012284.1, on the reverse strand, counting down.
GACTTTGCTTTCTTTTTTTTTTAAGTACTGCTACTTGTATTTTTTTTTTCTTTACAATGAACACTATTAAAAAAGAGAACACTTTTATTGATAAGCACTATCAACAATTAAATCTCAAATATTTGACCATAAGTCAAAGTATCCTTTAGAACCGTGGGTCTATTAGTACTGTAATGCAATAATAAATCCACGAGTTTTAATCAAAGTTTTTAAAACATAATGTGCAATTGTCACAAAATCTCAGTTTGCTTTGCTCTTAGGGGCTCAACAAGAATAGTAAGTATTATGAATACCTGATTTGCTGTTCTTCTCAAGCAAAATGAAATGCCATTAAAAGATAGATTCACAGTTGACTGAGGCTTTAGCAGAGAGAAATCTAAGTGATGCACTGAGACAGATAAATATTTATATCTCCACTTGATAGTGTGAACCTGGGCTCTGCCTTTGGGAAATTGCTGTTATTATGTTTTACTCAATTTTTTTAGGGGTTTTAAGTGACACTTTAATATAGCATCAAATTAATCCTTCGATGTAAAGTCTTGTTTCATTTAATGGTTTTGAAAGGTTAAATTATCTGGGACCCTTATTGTGCCTCTGGCTGTATTACAGATCACTTCAACAACACACTTTACATAAAGGGAGGGAGGGGAGGAAGCAAGAAAGGAATGGAGTAGGAAGGAAGGAAAGAATAGGAAGGAATGAAGGGAGGGAGGAGGGAGGAGGGAGAAGGGAAGGAGAATAGAAAAAAAGTAAGTTTGACTCAAATTAAGGATTGTGTTTCTTCAGAATGACCAAACAAATAATCCAAAACTTTCTTTGCATTGACATTTTGGGATAGTGGTCTCTAAGTGTTAGTTAATAACATATTTTGGTTTCAAACAGTTTTGAAGTAAAGGCATATAAGGATAACTACATTTACAAATATAAGACTTCATTACTTTTCTTAGGAAAGTCAGGCTTAAAAGGAACAAGCATTCCTCTGCAGTGTTTACAAACATTCTTAGTACTGAGATAATGCAAAATATACTGGGAACCTTTCATTCCATTTGTTACAGTATAATAAAGACCCATAAATAACACTGTTATTAAAGATGAAATGACTTTGTAAGTAAAACTTCAGAAAGCACAGATGACATCCACTAACTTCTGACAACTAAAACGCAGCACGGCTGTTCCAAGCAGTGCCCTGGTTAAGAGGCCTGAGGTCTTGCTGCCTGGCTGTGGGGCAGATCTACGGCTTCTCTGGGTCTGCTGTCCTGAAACTCTGGCCCTATAGCACAACATCTTGGAGAGACAGTACCCCCAGAGAGCCCCAAAAGTAGGCTGTGGCTTGGCTAGTCTGCATGGCGGTTTGACTTCTCCCTTGGCCCAAACCTCCTTCTCTCCTATTCCTTACAAGGCTTTGTCAATCCCCAGTCAGTGTCTTGACCCTAAACTGTGTGGGCTTCTACTTGAAGGGAAGCAGAAGTCAGTGGACACAAGAGACAACAGGCGGCCAGGAATCGAAGCGTTTAGGATTACTGGAAATAGAATTTGGACAGTGATGCTCAAAACATTTAAAGAAATAAAGGAAGCATTTCAGAGATGTACATATACAAACTATCAGTAATGAACAAGTACATTAAAAAGCAGAACATAGGACCTCTCTGATGGTGCAAGAGGTTAAGCACCACATTCTGAAGCATCTGCAGCCACTGCAGCATGAGTTCAATTCCTGGCCAGGGAGGGGGCCCACATGACGCAGCAGACCTCTCCTGCCTTGCCCACTGCTCCCCTCAGCAGTGTATTTCAGTAGATCTGCCTGTTCTGCTCCCCAGTCTATCTCTGGTGAATCCTCTTACCTCCTCCCCACCCCACACCTCTGGCCTGTATCCCAGTTCTTGTATGCATAAATAAACGAATCTTAAAAAAAAAAAAAAGCAGAACATATAGAAGGAGAAATAAAACCCATGAAATAAGAGAAAAAAATCACTGGGCAGATGAAAAGACAAATTAGAACAGTTCAACAGAGAGTTAGGACTGGGTGAAACAGTTGAGTCATTAACCCAGGATAGAGCAGAAATGTTGAGAGATGGGAAAGTGGGAAAGAAAAGGTAAGAGACACGGAGGACAGAATGAAAACATCAAATTTATAGCTTTTGGAAAGATTCAAGGAGAGAGCCCGTGATGTGTTAGGAAGAATGTTGAGATTTCTAGAAACTGGAGAGAAACTACTGCAGGCAATGTGTGCTGGTGAGTGTGTTAGACATCTCCTTGGAAACCTGGGGAACAAATGGATCCAAATGTCCCCATTAGCAAGAGATCTGTCCATTAGTTCTGCAAAGTAGGGCTTGACAGGGCACTCCCTAGACCACAGGGACCCGAAGACGGCAAGTCTTCCTAAGAGAAATGAAGAAATGTGCTGGGAGGTCATCTGTGGTTGCTTGGTTCTATGGGGCTTACAGGATTTAGAAAGTTAACAAAAAAGCAAGAAAATAAAAATGTTTAATCAATAAAAAAAAAAAAAAGATGCTGGGGCTGGGGGTGCGGATCATAACTATTTATGGTTCAAATCTTTAGAAGTTTGCCTCAGTGCCACACTCTACCAGAAGCCAGTTCTCCTAGTGGATTAAAAGAGTTAATCATTCCAATACTGGGATATAGGAAACAGTAGAGGGGTGTTATGTAGCTATTTGATTCAATCACTTTTACATCAGTTATCATCTACCAGGCACTATTCTGAACAGGTTGGAAATGTCAATTTGCTTAAGCAGCACAGTGCCAAATGAAGAAGGTTTTAGTGTCAAATTTTATAGATGGAAAGGCAGGTGTGGGTAGGTTAGGTAAGGGCACAGCTAATCAAGGGCAACACTGAGATCTGAAGGCCATAAACCAGCTTCAGAATCCATGCTCTGAACCATCTCACATCTGGGGGGGTTGTCTTGTCACAAAATGAATCCCAGAGAGAACTGAGGCAAATATGAGCCACTGCTCCACAGACTGGCTTTGGGGTAATCTTAACTTTCCAAAATATAGCTGCAACCCTGGACTTAGTTTATTAAAACAAGCAAAGAAGTAAACAAAAGAGAAGGAAAAAAGAACAAGCCAAGGGCCTCTGAGTAACCAGAGATGTCAAATTCATCCCAGTTACTCCCTGGGAGATGCCGGCTCTGAAGAGTGGTGCTGTTTGCTGGTATGCAGTGTGAACACGCAGAATGACATCTTCAATGGGCAGCTCAGAAATAGAAAGTCAGGGGGTTAAAGCGACAAAGGATAAGAAGAAATAGATGAACTGATAGTTGCTGCCAAAGCAGTCAGGAAATTTTTTAAGACTGGACTTAAATACTGTCTAGTACTACCCATGAAGTAGAAAGAAAAGGCCTCACACCCGTCTCAAATGCCTCTGAGCATCAGTGACGAGAACAGAGACAGACAACGCCTGGAAGTACCGCTCCCGGGTTCTTTTTTTTTTTTTTTAAAGATTTATTTATTTATGCATACAAGAGCTGAGGTACAGGCCAGAGCCCAGGGAGGTGAGAGGATTCACCAGAGACAGAGCAGGGAACAGCCCAGGCAGATCAACTGAAACACACTGCTGAGGGGAGCAGTGGGTGCAGCAGGAGAGGTCTGCTGCGCCATGTCGGTCACCCCCCTGGCCGGGGGCAGGGATCAAACTTGTGCTGCAGTGGCTGCAGTTTGCTTCATAGTGCGTAGCTTAATACACCGTGCTACCCAGAAGGGCCTACTCCTGGGTTCTGTGTCTGGTTGAACAGAATAGCCAGGCCTGAGGATGCACAAGGCAGAGCTCAGCTCCATGTAACATGCATCAACGCCTTGTCTAAAAGTGCTTGCAGGAAGAGCAACTTGAACATTCAAATCCTGCCTAGAGGAAGCCAGGTGAGCAGAGTTCCTGGGAGCCCATGCGTGCTGTAAATGTAAATTATATGTAGATGTGGTTTCAGCATTCCGCACAATAGGCCCACACTTATCCATGTGGCCTAAACTCTAAGGCCTCCAGTGAACTCCTGAGACCACGGAGAGAATGGAGTGTTAAAACATTATAGAGTGTTTTTCCTATATATACATACCAATGACAAAGTTTAATTTATAAATTAGGTGAAAGATTAACAAGACATACTACTAATAAAAAAGAATATCAAAGCAATATATATTGTCGTAAGTTATATGCATGCTATCTCAGAGGGCAGTTCGTCTTAGAAAGTGAAACTGTAGATGGGGGAACTACCACATAGATTGACTTTTAAAGTTCTCCAAAATTCTTGTGTGCTATGTGCTGGTGACAAGGAGGATATTTATCATTTCTTGTCCTCTCAGCAGGAAACTCCTGAGAGAGAACCCTGTCTGATCTTAGTTCCAAGAATAGTTACATTCCTCCTTTACAAAAGACTCACTTGAATATGCACTCTCTGTTTAACTGATTTATTCAGCATTTCTTTTCCATGTGGCTCTGGGGACACTCAGGTCCAATTAGTGAATCTCAAAATAGCAAGCAAGTTGGTCACTGTGATCTGAATTTTCAGGTTCACCTCAGGCTTCATTTTGTGTCTTCATCCTTTCTTTCTTTTTCTAGTTTCCTTTTTTTCCAATTTATTCTGTCTTGTTTTTCAAACTTCCTTCAAGTCACCTCATTAGTTCAAGAGTAAATACATGAAAATGAGTAAATGAGTGAAATGTAGATGAGAAAACTGAGATTCAGAGATTGCCTGAGTAACCAGTTCATAATGTCCCTTACATCAATTGCCTCAATAATCGTGTTTTCAATCATCATGACACTTTAAATTATATTTAAAATACTATTTCTAACAAGAAAGAAAAATACAGATGTTGGGTGAGACTTCTGTATAAAGACCATACCAAGGAAATAACTATTTTGTAGCAGTAAAATCAAAGGAAATCTTAAGCACTGTGCAGAATTCCTAGAGTCAAGAGACTTATTTTAATTCCCAGGACACTTTGTGTAATACTGATGATATGTCAAATCTGCATATAAGGTTACAGTAATTACCCTCCAGACAGCATTTCAAACTGACTTCTGTAAAAGCAAAAACTTCTGAACTCAGAGTTATCATTGGAATAGATAATGGAATCAAGTTGTATTTTATTAGGCTAGTATTTATCAGAATACATTCCAGAGGTGGAAATTGAAGTGGCAGACAGTTTGAAAAGTGACTTGTTAAAAACTCCGTCCTGCAACTCCATTCATTCACAGAAGCCAGTGCCTTTGTGTTTTCATCATTACAGATTCTGCCCTGGAACTTTAGGTGTACTTTATAGCAGCCAAGAGTGTAAGCACTGCAAAGCACATTTCAGGAAGGAATAGATGTTATAAAAGATTTATGATATGTTAAATGAATTAGAGGCTGGCTAATGTTTTTAGGAAACAAATTAGGGGCAGTCCTGAGTTTCCAGAAACAGGATGTAGCTCAAAGATTTTTTATTGACTTCACTGTAAGCAAAATACAATTGATTACATTTGCAAAGACTGGAATAAAAAGTAACTGCCAAGAAATAATCCACGCTGTTGGAGCATAAAATCATGACCAGAAAGCAAGGAAGCTGACTTTTAAATAGATGTCTAAAAGCTCACAAATCCAAATGAATATTGCCTTCAAAAGTATTCACTTTGAGAGACCAATAGTTAATAATGTATTAGCAATTTTAAGAATCCTTCAGTTAACGTGGGGTTAAAAAAAGCAAAACATAAAGCAGGACTCTAAAGGCAAGAGTGTTTATGTGTGGGAATGGGGGATGGATGGGCCAAATACCAGTTCTGAATGATTGCTGAGGTGCTGCAAGCAATGGTCAAAGATCAAATAGTCATGTCAAAGACTAAAATGTCTCAAGATATTGTTGAGTACGGTTTCTCAATACAGCTGTTATTGTGTTATTGTTGTATGACTTGATGATGACTTCTACCACTCTCTCTTGAGTGCTAAGCACTTGATGTACCTTCTTCCCCATTTAATCGTCAGGACTTCATAGTTAGGTGTTATAGCTCCATTGTGTAAAGGAAGACATTGAGGCTTCAAAGTCTAGACAGCACATGGCTATGAGCGACAGGGCTGGGACTTAAACCTGGAATTGTCTGACACTGGACCCACTACTTCACAGCAGGTAAGGCCTTTAAGATCAGGCCTTGGGCTGGGACCTGGGCAACTGGACTCAACCAGGCAAACTTGAAATTTGTGCTGGAAAAGAGAGGGCGAGAGCGCGATAATTCACTGCTCCTAAGGGAAATTTCATTTTAACCTCAGGCCGTGATGCAGGGATAATGGCTGAAGTGTAAAAAGAAGGCAGAAGTAGACAGCCACTTCCTAAAGTCAGAGAATTTTCTCAGAGTAAAATGTGAATGGAGATAAGTCTTTTTGGGGCCAGGACAGGATTAGGTAGTGCAAGTGGATAAATTCTCAGAAATCAACACCTAATTTCTGGCATGGTCAAAGTTCAAAAGACTTTTGAAATGTTGCCAAATCTTAAGCCGAGTGATTTTAAAATCAGAATGGCACTCATGGAAACTATTACACAGAAGTGTTACATAATGGTCTCCATAGCATAAGCACTCCTAAATGTAAACTGTCAGTAACCTGGCCACGGTAATTTTTAAAAGCCCAGCTACAGGAGATTTTTATATCAAATGTGCTCTCATCATTTCCTAACTGTATACTTAAATCTTTGGCCTTGATGATAACTCATAAGTATAAACCTTCTCAGTCTCAGATAAAGATAAATTACCTGGTGGTATTTCTTTAGGATGTTGTGCATTTCAGCTACATCTTCGCTTGTGATGGTCTTGATGATGTATCTTTTGTCGTAGGAAGTATGGAATCGAGCTCCGCTGCGTGCCTGGGAGTCGTTGGGGAGGGGCGCACTCCTGGTCAAGGAGTTCTTCCCATTGGGATGGGGGAGGAGAGAAGAGAACAGGTTAAGAATGGGGCTGTTTTCTGATGATTTTTCCTTGTCAATATAAGATTTCAGAAACATTTGTGTTTAGAAGAAACTCGTATGTTGGGTAACAACATTTTATAGTCATCATAACTGAAACTGCCAATCTTTCAAATAAAATGTAAATAGTTCAGATCTGTACCACCAGCCTAATGTCCTTAAAGTGGCCATTTTCTAGGTTGATAAACAAAGTTATATGTTCATCTTTTTCTTCTCCAAGTTAGGCAAGAGCGCAAATGAGTTGTTCTGAATAAAAATGGGTTCCATTCATGAAAAGAAATTTACATTCAAGGAATATTTCTTTATAGGATAGCTATTCTGGCAAGAGTCATGTATAGAGTACTTCCTCCCACTCTGGGAACATTGCCATGAAATATTTACGCTAATATCATCATTTTACAAATGAAGATATGGGGAAAGAGATATTTAATAATGGGTCGAATGTCATACAGAGAGAAGGGAAGTGCTATAATTCCATCTCCAGTGCAGCTGACTTAGAGCCAAGCTCTCACCTAGAAACCAATCAAATAGTAGATGCTCAGCAGGTGGTATACCTTGGGAAGGACCTGGGAAGGTGTATTCTCAAAAGCTCCTCAGAAGATTGTGAGCTGGTCCATCCTCCCCTTCAGCCTATTTTTTGAAAATGACTAATCTCCTGGGGGGTGGACAAGGAGAGGTCTGGACAGGGGCTCATTTGGATTCACTTTGAAACTAGAGACCCCCGTGTCTTGGAGCTCGGGCAGTCAACCCCAGACGCTGCTTGTGGAAAGTTGCAAGTAGCAGCAGGTGACCAACATGTTATTGTCCACCACCAGAGGCCCCACTGGGGCTCAGCTCAGGCTGCAGGCAGAGGCCAGCAGTGGTGGTGGGCAGCAGAGGTTCCCCTACCATGACACCCCAGGATAGGCATCCCCTGCACTGGGCTGCAGAGAGAGCCTAGGAGGCCTTCCAGGCCAGCCTAAATGCCACAGCCTCTCCAGCTGCAGGCAGTAGAGCGGCCTATGGATCTGGTGCCTGGATGGTGGAATGGACCATCAGGTGCAAGCTTTAAGCAGATGGGTAAATGCTCCAATCAGCCAGAGGACTGAAAACGGCCCAATCAGATTGGTAGGTGGGGAGCCTATAAGGCAGGGCAGTTGCCAGCTTGGCCTGCAGGCTCTGGCTGACTGTTCCTGACTCGTTCTGTTCCTGAGAAAGACTGTTCCTGACTCGCTCTGTTCTAAAACTCTGTTCCTAACCTCCGAAAAAAGAAGCATCATCCAGTCACCAGCCACTAAAGCAAGAAAAGCCAAAAAGCTTTGCAGAGACGCCAAAGAGCTTTGCAAAGGCTGGTGCCGCCACTCTCCGGCCCTGCCTCTGACGAAACGCCTGAAAGGAGCACCAAAGGCCCTGGGCCAGGTGTCTCCAAGACCTGTTTGTTGGTGTGGGCCAGCAACTCACAAAGATCTGCTAACACGGTGTTTGTGACACCGCTGCTTCCTTCCGCCAGCCACTGACGGGTGACTGGCTCTGTCCGGGCCACCTTTTGGAAGCTGTTATTAATCCAGCACCACATTCCTGCGTGCTGCTGCATCTTCTCAGAGGCCCTAACTGTGAGCACCTCCAGCTCACACTAGGAAACTCTAACCCTCCTAAGTGGGCAAGAAAACTCTACGTGAAAGTTCTTCTCCTGTACCGGCAGGGTAGAAGGCATTCTTCTATCACCAGAGGCAGGGCGCTCAGGGCTGAAAGGCTGCAAACATCCTTCTGTTCCTTCTCAGCAATGGACTAGCCAAGCTTAAACTTCCTTGTCTGTTCTTCCGAAAGTTTCCTTTTTCTAAAATGTATAAAAGCTGCTGTTTGTCACTTCTCTGAGCTTCCTCTGTAGCTTTGTGGCTTCTCTATGAAATGAAATTTTTCTTCTGTCAACCCATCTTATGCCAATTAGACCAGCCCGAGCACAAAGACAGAAGGGAAGGGACGAGTTTGCCGCCACTACAATCTCACCCCAGTGTGCTCTTCAATACTACTACCTTTCCTGTCCTGTCTGGCCTGACTGAGCTGTATACAGGGATTCAAAGGCAAAGACTATCCTCTCCAACTTCATCTCTAAAAGTGAGCATTCAAACACTTCAAGGAACCAAGCCTGCCCAGTGCAGGAGACCCAGCTGTCTCTTGAGGCTAGAGCTAATGTCGCTGCATTGTGGGTTTTCAAGGGTTCCCTTTCTGTCGAGTATATTGATCTTTCCTACCTTTCTAAACGAAATCCACAGGATCTTGCCATGTGTGATGACTGCAGGGGTGTGGCAGTGCGGGGAGGCCCTTCACTGGCTGGGTGAAGCAGCCCGTGAGCTCATTCTCATTTCCAGGGATGGGCCGTGGTATGGCTGCAGGGGCTGCTACCTTCTGCAGCCCCACACCTATCAAGTGCAGGCCAACACTGCCAATTACCTGAATTTGCTTTCCTTAGCTAATTGGCAAATGCGAGAAGGAAGAACAAAAATCAGTGTAACTCCCAATGGCCTCAACTAGCAGGATTTGATGATGTTAAAGCTCTTAAAAGAACTGAGACTTATTAGACTGAGAATGAGTTTCAGCATGAAATGGTCATGTTAACAAGAGTATACTTCTCAATTATGTTTCTCAGAAAAATTCCTTCATGCTACTTTCTACTAAGACTAAAAATTCAAAGCGAATTCCTCCTTTGGGGGTTTTAAACACTAACCAAGAGAGGCCACTGTTGCTCTTGGCGAGTGGTCCTTCTTTTTCCTCCCAAATGTTAATCCGTGAAAGGATATTCCAAATAAAACAAGAACACTAGTAATTGCAAGGTTACAGGTTATTTTTAGGCATAAGATCAAGGCAGTAACTATCAACTTTAAGGAAGCCAGGTGCGACACATTATATAGTTGCAAAATTGGCAAATCATGTAAAACATTTTTGAGGGGTGGGAAATAGTAAAAGACTGCATTTAGCAAAGGGCAGAATGACAGCTGCATTCAGAGGTTTTCTCAGGTACCGCAGATACAAAGGTATAACAGTCTATCAGACCAATGGAACAGATTAAAATGGAGAATTGCACAGTTACTGATTTTCAAACTTTAAAGAGCAAGTTAAGTCACCCGGGGATCATGTTAAAAGGCAGTCTGCCCCAGCAGGTGGGGGGGGGGGTGGGTGGGCGGGCATCTGAAGCAGAGAATGTTGATACAGCTGGCCTGCAGGCTACCTGTGAGCATCCAAAGTGAGCAGAACGTGGTTCCAGTGTTCTGTGCTGAGTCTAGTGCATCAGCTGCAGACAAGCCTGTATGAATGTCTGTATTTTGTCCAGCTCCAGGTTGGTTAAAATGGGGAGGTTCACAGTGAAGAATAATCCATTGCATTAACACTATCAGTACTGTTTAAGGCAACCTATAGATTGCTAATGGGCTAATAATAACTCCTTGAGACAGATGCTACCTCTTTTCATGATCTTTGCCTTTCCTTTCAGTTTCCCTAATTACGTATTAGCACTCGGATGCTGATTGTCTTAACCTGGGTTTTACATAAAACCCAGCCAATTCTAATCTTGATTCTGCCTCAACTCAGATTACTTTAATCACTCATGTAGTTCCAACAAACAATATCTTCTTTAAACGAAATTATAAGGCTATTAAGTAATCAGTGAAGAATATACTGTCAAAATTTAGAATGTACCTTTCCCAATCACTAAAAAAATGATCAAATTCATTGAGGGTATCAGAAAAGTAGAATACATGTAACTTGTTCACAAAACACACGATCTCTGGATTGACTTTCTAAGGCACTGAAAAGTCAAACTCCATCTTTTATATTTCACAACATTCCCGTGAGGTAAAAGCCAGGGGCATTTTCCTACCAGGAGATAAGGCAACTAGAGTCAAGTTACTTATCTCATGCTCCTGCCTCAAGCTTTCTCTGGGGTAACCAAACTGGGGATTCACACAGACAAGACTAAATTCTTGCTACTACCTGGCACAATTGTAAGGCTTTCTGCAGCCTTGGAAGAGGCAGAGGGAATGTTTGTAAAGGCTGCGCGGTATGGTGACCAGCTGCTGGTCTGGTACGACGTGCGGGCTACTCAGCACTCAGATATGTCCTCCTCTTGGAGCCTCGGTTTCTGGGAGTGCACAGCAAGGGAGAGTAAGCCCAGGGAAGAGGGGAATCTGAATTAGATTTCTCCCTCAGGTCTATAACTACAACCATAGCTACTCAAATACACGGCACATTGCTCTGGGCACTGCCTGGCATAGACATTAGAAGGTAACTTAAAAGCCTGATCAGAAGCACCAATATCGTCTCAGCATCCTCTTGATTAAGGACACCTAGGCTATGATGAAAGAGAACATGGCCGTGGTTCTTAGATGAAGTTGAGCAGACTGCAAGTCAGTGAACCACGTCCTGAATACTCTATTCCCATCGCCATACAGACAAGCCCTGGGTGTAAGGACTTGTGCTCTCAGCGTGCCATTAACCTGTCCTGAATGGGGCGCTGCTGGAACCTAGGGCAAAGCAGCCTGTGGCCTACAACGCTGACCATGCACCTGTTCTCTTGCTTTTCTGACTTCCGTTTGCACCATGGCCCCAGCTCACACAGTACTGCTGTTAGGGCAGACGGAGGCCAGCCGTGTGCCAGGCAATTAGCTTTTTCTCTCTCCCCATTTCTCTTAGAAATCTTTCTCATTTCTCTCTGCTTTTGGGTTTTTTGTCTAAGTTCTTCAGCATGTGGGTGAGGACTTGCAACCTAGGTCACCCCTAGTTCTTAGAGGAAAATGACAATAATCTGACAGGTTATACCGCAGATCTACTCAGGACAACGTGGGCAGAAGGTGAAAAGCTTCTGAGGGATGGAGGTTATGGCTATGCATTGAAAGTAGTCATCAAGAAGCCTGCAAACAGGCCACTTTCTAGCAAAACTCAATACTCAAATTCCTCAATGTGCCACACAGGAAAAACGAACACAGCTGTGTGTAAATAAACCTCGTAATTGGAGAATGTTACAGTTGAGAGCAAACTGGGGATTCCTCTAAACCAGTCAGTTTACAGAGATTTAGAAAACAGACCCAGAGTGGAAATGACTTGCCCGTCCAGGTGGGACAGTGGGCCTTGCCTCTCCAGGCGCTGTTGGCCTGCACCCCCCACTGCTGCCTCCACCCCCACTGCTGCCTCCCTGCCTGGCCTCCGAGCCAGGTGGGCACTTAATGGGATTGTTTTTTCCACAGTGACGAACACCTTCTAGTCATTTAGAGTGAGCCAGCTGGCACAAAACCAAACCTGTCTTTGTTTTCAGTTTTATCAAGTAAAATGTGTAAAAATAATCATTCATAACAGCCTCCACGATGCTGCTGTCCAAAGTCCCTCAGTGACGTGGTTGTTAACACATGTACCCACCTATCCTGACTCCAGGTCTGCTCGTTACTTGACTTTACCTGGGCGGGCAGTAGCAGGTGAAGCTGCTGTTGGCAAGAGCAGAGACAGGTGTCTGTGGAACAGGCCGTAGGGCAGGAACATTATGGGTGGCTGAGCCCTGCTCAGAGCGAGACCTCTGTGAGGTGCAGACAGGGCTGAAGGGTGTACTTGGTGTCCCCTGCAGGCCTGAGGGCTGAGACTCCTTCACATTTCTAACCATGTTGCACACTTGATCTGCCAGTGCCAACTAAGTGTTGGTGGTTTTCATTCTGTGCGCATTTTTATTTTCTTTAGACGATTGTCCCAAACGCTCTTTCCCTGCTTAAAACTGGGTTTTCTTGGCAAAGGATGGCAAAACATACTTATCAAATTGGCTATGGCTTTTTGATAGCTTCGTATTATAAACCATGTAATTTCTTCAACTTTTTGTAAATGGAAATAAGGTTAGAGTCCCTTACAGCTCAAGAAAAGGCCAAAATCAATGGCTGAGGGAAAAATCTCAAATGCATATTTTTTTTTTTAAAGATTTATTTATGCTTACAAGAGCTGGGGTATAGGCCAGAGTCTCGGGAGGTGAGAGGATTCACCAGACAGTGTGGGGAGCAGAACAGACATTTTATTAAAATACACTGCTGAGGGGAGCAGCGGGAGGCAGGAGAGGTCTGCTATGCCATGTGGGTCTCCTCCCTGGCCGGCGGCAGGGATCAAACTTGTGCTGCAGTGGCTGCGGTTTGTTCATAGTACGTTGCTTAACCCGCTGCGCCATCAGGGAGACCCCTCAAATATACTTAAGCTCAAAAATTCTTTTTCCTAATCTAAGAATGGAACTTCCATATGATCCAGCAATCCTACTCCTAGAAATATACCCAAAAGACACAAAAACACTGATTCAAAAGAATACCTGCACCCCTATGTTTATAGCAGCACTCTTTACAATAGGGAAGACCTGGA
>JAGFMF010012284.1:3210206-3287237 GCA_019455555.1 Galemys pyrenaicus | reverse complement strand
TCATTCATGGGAACATGGATGGATCTGGAGGGGATTATGATTAGCGAAGCAAGTCAGAAGGCAAAAGAAAAATACCAGATGGTTCCTCCCCTAGGAGGACTATAAGGGAACCACAGGAGGATCAAGGAAAGGAATAAGAACACTAATAACAACAAAGACACAAAAACCAAAAATGAAGAGTCAAGGACAAACTGGGGACACTTGGTGGGGAGGGAAGAGGGGAAGGGTGGAGGGCAGACGGGAGCACAGGGGACTGAGGTGATGGTGCACTGGTGATACGGTGATGGGGAATACATGGGGGTTACAATTGATGTCAAATAAATGTAAATTTAAAAAATCTATGTTAAAATGTTGAAAGAAAAATTAAAAAAATTCTTTTTCCTGTGCAGTTAACCAAGATATATTTCATTAACTATTTAAAATTTACAAATTGGTGGGTTTTAATATATTCACAAAGTTAAGTCGCTATTACCACGATGAATTTTCAAACATTTTCACTGCTCCTCCCTCAAACTCCGTATCCATTAGCAGACTTCATCCTACTTCCCAACTAGGAAACCACTCACTCACTTTCTGCCGCAGATCAGCCTATTCTGGAGACTTCACATAAACACAAATACCACCCAGGTGTCTGTGGCTGGCACAAACACTCCAGCAAGTCCCCTGAACACACTCAACACCCTGACGTGACCCTGAAGTAACCCTGGGCCAGCTGCAGGTGCTGGGCTGTCTCCGCAAGTGAAGGGCAACTCAAGCAGTCTGCATTCAGACAGCACAGTGGGCAGGACAGCCAGGGAACGTTGCTTCTTAGGGTGGTCTTGGGTTTGTTGTTTTTATTTTTGGAAATCTGTTTAACAAAAAAACTTAAAGTTCTAGAAAAAAAGCTATTTGATGCAAGGTTGTCATATTCTCACCTATTACTTGGCATGCAACTTGGCAATAAACTTATTTTTCACCACTTCCCTCTTCTATAGCAACTCTTACTGGTCTATTATTGGTCTTCTAATGCCCTATCGCCAACGTCAACAGCTGTGTTTGAAACTCTGGTGCCATGTCAACCCTTAGCAAGTAAATGAAAGAAGGCAATGAGATGAGTCGTTCTTCAATGGCCTTCTTACACTTGTAATTAGAAATTTATCACCTTTTCCATTAAAAAAAGGATTGTTTCTATCTTCCCTCCTCACTCCTCTGAAAGTCTTCATTGAAGATGTTTGTTTCCACAGTGGGGGGTCCAGGATTAGTAGGGCTTCCAGAAGGGTGGAGGAAATGTAAAGGTCAACTTAATTAGCTCCTTCATACTGCCAATCTCCCATACCACTCATAAAAATGTCATTTAGTAACCATTACATCCCTGTATATTTTCTAAATACCCAGGCATTTTTAAACAATGACTTACTTGACATAGATATTTTTAAACTTGACTTACTCAACATATATATTTTTCCTGTTTTGAAACCAGCCTGTATAGTTGCTAAAAATCAGATAACCATTTAACATCAACACCATGTTTAAATGTAGAAATACCATCGCCTTACATAGGGAACATGTCAGTGTTGTGTACAAGAACCTAAGTGACAGTCATTGACTCTTGGTGACTTAATGATTCAGAGACTTGACAGCTGTCAGGGCCTCACAGCATTGTGTCCTTCTCCTTCATTTCACAGATGAGTAAAGTGAGATCTACCAGGGCTAAGTGACCCGATTAAGTCATAGTATCAGTCATTGAAGAGCCAAGACTCAAATCAGTCTCCCAACTGCTAGAAAAGTGTTTTTCCTAACCCAGACCACCTATTTTATGGCCTTGAAACCTGGAAGTCAATTGCTGCCCTGCTGACAACTCAGGATTATGATTACATGCCTCAGCTCACATGGCCCGGCCCCAAGAGTGATCACCGAGACCGGTTGCTTTCTGGGTTTGCATTGGACATAAATGAGCACAGATGGTTCTCTGACCTCATCAGAGTTAAAGACTAACATGCTATCTTAAACATGATCATCAAGGATTTATTAACTGCCCACTGTGTTCAAAGCCCTGTGCTAAGCTCCCGGGGAATTTCAAAGATATTCTGAACTGTGATCCCAGTCATGGAATGGATTTCCTTAGAAAAAGGAGTAAGGCACAAGGCAGTTTAACACCTATCAATAATGAAACAACTTATCAGAAAAGAACACAAAAATGGAAGGTAGTGACCAGCAGAGAAACAAGCCCAGTTGCAGGAATTTCAGTGTGCAATGGATTTCCTTTGAAAAAAATTTCAGGGTGGAACTTGACTGAAATGAGCAAGTCAGAGAGACCTGGCCTCAAGGCTCCAAGTGAATGAAAGTGGCTCCTCACCTAGACAGAAGCCCCCATGAGACAGGAACCACTGTCAGCACTTGGTTGAAAAGGATGAGTCACAATGTAACATGGTTTTAAGGGCTGGATAGGCAAACAGGAAGTCTTGTGTTCTCAGTTGGGCACAGTTTGTGGTGGGGATAGTAATTGATTTCAACTATCAAGAAGAAGCAGAAAAAGCACCCAAGAAAATTTGTTACTGGGTTGGGAGAGTTTTTCCAAACTCCTGTCCAGGTTGGTCCAATAGAACAAGAGGGCCTTTGGTTTTCAGCCCATGTGGAGTTTCCTCCTACTGAATACTATGAGCTGACTACTGTGAGGAGAAACTTCTAAGAGAGCGGGCTGAGCAAACCCGAGATAACAGACAGCTTCAAAGGAAAGCCAGCACTTACACAGTTCAAAGAAGAAGCAAACTGATGACAGAAGCAAACTGTGACAGCATTCCACGTGATCACTCTCAAGGCCCCTGTCCTGAGTCCCTCCTAAGATGGGACTGCAGGAGGACCAGCCACATGGTACCTCAAGGTCGCCTCCACATTCAACAGGGGAAAAACTGAACTTCACCTGCCTCTGCTCTTCCTGAATGCCCAACCTTCCCTCCCCGGGACTGGCACCTCTGCGGTCCCATTCTCTGAGGCTCCAGCACCTTTGGCTCCTGTGGGCCCCCAGCCGCAGCAGCTGTGAGTTGACTCCTCTTGTCTTGTCAAGTGCTCTGCTTGGCCTGGTTCGGTGCCAAGTGTACTGGCTGCTGCCTCTTCACTTGTCAGGACACTTCAGAGCCTCGTAATTTCTTTGTCTCCCTTTTATGCCTTCTATCCATAAATACCCTAATTCTCTTTCGCAAATCCAGTTGTCATCACATCACTCTCCTGTGCAAAACCTGCAGGCTGCAGAATCGTGTTAAAATCTTTAGCCAGGTTTTCGGTCTCCACTTTCCTCACTGCTTACAGGTCTGCCAGTGGATCCACAGTTCTGAACTCTGCAGCTTCCATTATGACCCTGAAGGTAAAAGCCTCTGGGTTTTGCCTCCTCAACCCACCCTCCCCTTCTTGCAGGAATGTCTTCTAAGTGCCGATAGACCAGTCTGACTTCATTTCTGCCCTTAGACTTTAAACTGCCTATTTGGGAAATTTAAAACAGTGGTACTAAATATATTCTTAGAGATACTGGCAGAATTTATTTCCCCAAAGTTTAGTATACTCTGAAGGTCTAATACTTTAGAAGTTTTTTTTAAAGAGCTGGGTACAGGCCAGAGTTGCAGGAGGTGAGAGGATTCACCAGAGACAGAGTGGGGAGCAGAACAGGTAGATCGACTGATATACACTGCTGAGGGGAGCAGCGGGTGAGGCAGGTGAGGTCTGCTGCGCCATGTGGGTCCCCTCCTTGGCCGGGGATCAAACTTGCGCCACTGTGCCGCAGATGCTTCACAGTGCGGTGCTCAACCTGCTGCACCACCAGGGAGGCCCTAGAAGTTTATTTTTAAATTTAAAACAAGAACATGAAAAGTTTAAAGCATTAGCTTTTAAAATTATTTGAAAATTAGATTCTGTTACAAATAAAATGAAAATGTATCAAATATGAATAGAGATTCTAAGTCAGGAGATGCAGTAGGGGAAAAGTAAATCTGATACTATCTTCCGCAAAGAACAAGAGGGCTCAGTTTCAATTATATGGTGTATTAAGGTTTAACAGCAGCATCTCCATCCTCAAAACTTCGTGGTTTCTGGTGGGTAATCCTCTCCTGAAGCTCAAACTTTACCTGAAGCCTCCATTTGACTTCCAGGATTGTTGTAAAAGACTGGTATTGAGACAGAGGGGGTGCAGACTTTCTTGAATATTAAAAATCAGTGTCTGGGTTTCTATAAATCTCATTAGCATCTGAAACATAACCTGGCATACAAGTTAAAAATACAGCTGTTCCTCTTACCCACGAGGGATATACATCCCAGTGGGTGCCAGAAACCATCCAGTGTCATGTCCTGCAGATGCTGTTTTTTTCTATAGACACATACCTACGAGAAAGTCCAGCTTATACACAAAGCATAGAAAGGTCAACAACACAAAGTAACAGTAGAGCTATAACAATATACTGTAATAAATGTTAGGTGAATGTGTTCCCTCTCAAAGTGTTGTGATGTTTTTGGACCAAGGCTAACTGAAACTGGATAAGGGGAAAACTATGATTCCTTCACACCCTTCTCTGCTTTCCCTATGTCTAGCAAAGAGCCTGACACACAGTAAATACAAATAAACACAGAGTTGACGATTTAAGCATGAAATTGTCTACCTCAGCAGGCCAGAACTGTGGTATCCTGACAGCAGACCCTAGGAGCATTCATCTTGAAATCCAGAAACCTCTTAAAAAGTGCAGTAATGAGGGTCACACTGACCCATCAGTGATCACAAGAACGTATTCAACTGTGGGCATCTTACAAACCAATGATGTGAATTTTTTTTTTTTTTTAAAGATTTATCTATCTAAGCATACAAGAGCTGGGGGCCAGAGCCGTGGGGGGTGAGAGGATTCACCAGAGACAGAGTGGGGAGCAGAACAGGTAGATGAACTGAAATATGCTGAGGGGAGCAGTGGGCGAGGCAGAAGTAGTCTGCTGCGCCATGTGGGTTATCTCCTGGGTTGGGAATCAAACTCGCACTGCTGCGCTATGGATGCTTCACAGTGCAGCGCTCAACCCGTGGGGAGGCCACAATGATGTGATTTGAAACACTAAGTATCTGGAGCATTAGGCACACACCCCCGTGCATTTGCATGCATCTAGTAGTGCTAGATGGTGCTACTACTGAGTGTTCTAGAAATAAGGCTTGAATTTGCCACTAACAGCAAGAAAAGGTTTCTTTTTGAAACGATAAGACATCAAAACAAGAGAAAAGATACAGGTGTTTGTGGTGGTGGCAGAAATGCTCTCCTGTTCCTTTTAAGAATTCAGGCTAATACAGGTCAACCAGGAAAACTAATTACTAGGTCCTACTTCTATCAGAGTGGTCTCTATTGATCAGTACTGACTTTCCTCAGCTGCAACCCACAGGTATTCACACATACAAGGCAGGTCGAAACCTTTTATCCATTTGACTTAATGTGAAGGCTTGAATACGAGACGAAACACACGATGGAGCCCTTCAATTGATTCCAAACCATGTGTTCAACAGAAAGAAGCACAGCAAGACAAGCAAAGCAGCTTGAGACCTGGTGCTCCAAGACACAGCACCAGACTCCAGGCCACTGAACTCACTTCTCAAATCGAATCGTGAAAGTATTCAATTAGAAAGTAATCGATTGATACCTGTTTCCTGCTCTGGCCATGATGATGAAACCAGGCTGTGGGGAGTCAGTGTGCCAAGCAGCCCAGGTGATGGGCTCCCTGGTCCTGGCCTATTCCCACTGCTGTCCCTTATAGGACCCTGGCTCTTCAGCCTCACCTCTGCAGCGCGCAGCGGTCTTCGAGGCACCAACCAGCGCCAGAGTTGGCACAACTGCTTACACCAAACCAAGGAGCCAACCAGGTGTGTTGAGCCCCAAGGGTATGGCCTTGTCTTCAGCTTAAACTCAGGGGTTCTGCCTCTGCTGAAAGTCTGAGGTAGAGACATTGGGAAAGGAATAGAGCACTAGGGGAGAAACCAGTTCATCTCTGCTTTACTAAAGTTAGTTTGAACACCCACTTTTTTTTTTTTTTAATAGAAATACAGTTAACAAAGAGAAAGCAGCAATTTAAATGCCAAAAGCACCAGGCATTGCTAAGGAAAGGAATGGTGTACAAATGATTAATTACACTCACACAGGTTCTCTATACTGATCACTCATGCTAAGAATTTAACAGACTTGCCAATTAGTTACTTGTGAATCATCTTCCACTTGCCTAATTTGCCTTCAAAGTTTGTACTCAGCAATTTGCACTTAAATATCAACTTACAGGGGTGGGGGGAAGGGAAGAAGAAAAGGAAGACTTCTCATGATTTCAGCAACTGGACATTTAAGGAAATTTTGAAAACCACTTCTACCTGGTGCAGTATAGAAGTCAGAATGCAAAGGGTCCAGTTTAAATGTCACTTAACAGAACTATGAGAAGAAACAGTACTTCATTACGGTGATGAATTGACTCAAACAAGATCCTATAGCTTGAGTTCTCAAAAGTCTGTTTCTGTGAAATGTTACTGTAGTTATTACTTTTTTTTTGTGTGTGTGTGTGTGTGTAAAAACTGGGGTGTAGGCCAGAGGTATGGGGTGGGGTGTGTGTGTGAGAGGACTTGCCAAGACAGAGTGGGGAGCAGAACAGACATTTTATTAAAATACACTGCCGAGGGGTGCAGCAGGCAAGACAGGAGAGGTCTACTATGCCATGTGGGTTATCTCCCAGGCTGGGGATTGAACTCAGGCCATAATGGTGAAAGAGCTGAGACTTAACACCTAGGCCACAAGGGAGGCCCCATTTTTCTTAAAGGAGGGGGATGAGGAGGAATACATTTAGATTTGCACAAGAGCACCAGACAAAGGAGAGTTTCTTAGCATGTCAGAATTAACAGCTGTTCATTCCTGTTAAAGCACTTAGTGTATTTTTATAGGGCCTCTTTAAACATAGTAACAGTTCTTAAATAACACAAAATTATTCCTTTTGTGCTTTACAAAAACCTCTTTTGCTATCACAAAACTTCTTCTCTAATAGCCTGAATTTGTTCTAAAGTCTCTTAAGTCTAAACCTGAGCACTGGCTTCACCAGTTTGTAAAAGCCACATCCTCCTCAAACCACATCCCCTCAGCCTCTCTGGAGTACACGAAGCCTCTGCTCGGAACCTGGAAAGCTCAGCCCTGGTCCACAGGAGGGAATGCCACCCAACACTGGGGAGCACCACCCTTCAAAACATGGCAGCTCGGAGGCTCCTCAGGATTAAGAAATTCTTGGAAACTTTCAACAATGAGGCAGGTGAGGGAGGCCCACAAATACTTAAGAACCGTAATCTTTGGGAAACTGGATTTGCCTTCAGGACCCTATTCTCTAAAGGAAAACAAAAGGTGAGCTGTGCCAACATACACCTCTTAAGGTCACTCAGGAAAATAATAGGACCCTTTATATGGGATAAATTAGGATTTCCAATTTAGGGCAAATTGGAGGGAGTGCATACTTGGTTTGAAAGGATTTAAAATAAATCCATACTCACTATAATATGAATTGACTGTCAGGAAAGGCCAGAAAATAGCCTTTGTTTTTCCTAACTTAGATTAATTTTTGCTCTTAAAAGTGTCGTTGGCTTTGAATATGGCTGGCTCTATGCAGGTCAAAGAAACCAGTGTCAGATCCTTTCTCAAGAGAAATAACCAGGAGCAACAAGTCACAACTACAACACTATGATCTCCATTTTAAAAGCTAGGCTGAGAATCCATGCAAATATGGGGAGGGGAGAAAAGGAAGGTGCTTGTGTTTTATGAGGTGGGTCCCAAAGGTAGAGGCAGACTCTAGAACTGTGCTGGGCTGTGTGCCCTGAAGGCACCTTCCTGAACTGTAGGGCATAAAGTGGTCAAAAACAGCTGTGGGCAAGGGTGAGGGTGGGACAATCTGAAAGGCAGCAAATTGGAAAGAACAAAAAGGTTTTGTGGGCAGAACACTTTCACCTGGACATGAAGGTATTGTATAAAACTCTCATGACTTTTACTGAAATCATTGTATCAAGGTTCCTACCTGAAAAACTTCAGAAAGAACATGAAAAATTCTTATAAAATGAATTACCATTATATAGTTACTTGCATTGACAAAATAGCAATCCTATTTTGCAGAACAAAAAAAGTATGATGAAACCCATTTGAAGCAAATGTTACAAAAGTAACTCACCTGGAAATCTTGGTCATCGATTCCAAACCTCTCCCGCAGGTTACGAAAAACCATTGGGCAGTATTCCTTAAACTTGAAATGGCTCGGCATGTTTTCTCTGAAACAGTCAGATTGTGGAGCAAAGCTCAGATACACAGGAGTAAACCAGACCTGAACCTGCTGTCTAGTTCTATAAGTAGCCAAACGAGTGCTTGGACCGAGTTCATAACCCACGCAAGGCACAGGTGTGCTTCCTGGAACCAAGTACAGCTCACAGCAAGGTGGGGGACAGACAGAAGACATCTGCTCCCTCCATCGCCTAGAAACACTTGGCCTCTATAGCTTTCTTAATCCCGACCACACGCAACAGCTGCTTCCCCAGTGAAAAAGCTGTGGGAAGAAGCCATGTAGAGAGAAACAGTGAAAGCAAGGCAAAGAACATGTAGAATTCTAGAAGGGCAGCAGGGGGAGCCACAGAGCTCCCCACACTTGCCCTCAGCTCTAGATGATTATAACTTAAAAGGGAGTTTGTCTCTTCTCTGAATGTCCTATTTTCTTACATACATATCACATCCTAAGTTCCTACAGAAGATTTCCCTCCAAAAGGTCAACCTCTAGATGGTTAAGAGAATGAATATGCCAGTTTCACATTAGAATGATGGCTCTAATACGAAATGTCATAATTGATCCTCACATGGGAGGCTTATCCCACTCATTCAGAATTGCTTCCTGTTTTGTGT
Organism: Galemys pyrenaicus; assembly: GCA_019455555.1. Taxonomy (NCBI): domain Eukaryota; kingdom Metazoa; phylum Chordata; class Mammalia; order Eulipotyphla; family Talpidae; genus Galemys; species Galemys pyrenaicus. Next base: position 3,278,346 of record JAGFMF010012284.1, on the reverse strand, counting down.
TTCCACAAAAACACACAGCTACACTCCATTGTGGTATTTTGCATGCCAAATCATATGTGAGCCCACTGAGGGCAGGCCATGCTTGATATGTGCTGTACCTCTGGTTTTCAATGCACTGACCAACACATACGGTGTTCCATAATGCTTTCAAAATTAAATTCAAATGGAGAACTAGTTTCAAAGTCCAAGATGGCATCCTTTTTCTGTTGTTCTTTTCCTAGGAAGTCATTTCTGTTTATAAAGTAATCCTGATCAGTTTTGTATAAAATAGCAGAGGTCGATTGCTGCTCAAAAATCCAAGCAATTTATATCTTCAAACATTTAAATTGTAATGAGAATATCCCTTTTAACATGTAAGATATTCATGGAGAATAATATGCCATATGGTAAAGGGATATTACCCAAGAGGGCCCGCTGTTGCTTTTCTGAAAATGACAGATGGTTATGTTTATCACAGGATTAACTTCATCAGCAAAACTTTACTCCCACCCATTGGGGGGAAAAAAAATGTGATTATACAAATTCACAAAAATCTTTCTCTTGGCAGCCCCATAAGTTCTGTAAAAGTTGTACTTACTTGTTAAAAAGGTGATTGTCCACCTTTATCTTCGAATAGGCTTTGAAGTCATCTGGCATCAACATAACAGGGATTTGAACATGGCTCAGTTCATTGATCTAGAAAGACATAAAGTAAGTGTCTCAAGTTACTATGTAGGTGAGAAGTCCTTCATTTGACCATGTATCTTATGATGAAAACTGCAACACCAAAAATTCCCCACCCATCTTCCTCCTCCCTCTCTACTCCTGTCCTAAATCCTCTTTTGCTGCTTTCCTCACTCCCTCTGCAGACTTAGCATCAAGTTCCAGCCTCACTGCTCATGGGCCTGACACTGTCTTAAGGGGCCTCCAGGAATTCTGGAGTTAACTAACTCACGGCCACTGTCCCTGCTTCTCCTTCCACTTCCCTTCAGCATAAGCACATAAGGCCACAACTAAGGCATCTTCCCTCTGTGAAGAACACCTTATCTGAGAAAAGGTTTAATTCCTCATATAAATATTTGTTTGAATAACAGATAGCTTTATATATATATATATATATATCTTTGTGAACTTAAAGGATATCACACATGTGGTTTTTACCTTCCTCATAGGAACCAAATGTGAACAGAAGTATTGGAAGAGGGTCATGAATTTACCAAAAAGAAAGGAAAAAACATATGGCCCTGGAGCTATATTAAGGAGACTGGTTGGGCAGGGCACAAAAAGAAAAGCAAAGATGGGGTTAAAGAGGACAAAGGGTCAAATCAAGTTCTTTTACATTTCAATGAATGGCAGGGGCACAGGTGACATAATTCTGAAAAACTTGAACTTTCTCTGGGTCATTTTTGTGTCTTGGTTCCCAAGCTATATTTCCCTTGTTGATAACAATAAATTCTTTAAAAATGTATACTTCTAGTAAGATGGAAGATAGGAAGAGTTCAGTTACAAAAATGTTGAAGAAAAAAAAAACCAAAACAAAATGGGTTTTTTACCTAAAGGAGGTCTTTAACCTCCTTTTTAAAAAGTTTTAAACACATTGCCTACTCATGTTCATTGAAAGCAGAGGGAATCGGGCCTCCCTGGTGGCACAGGGGTTAAAGTCTGAGCACTATCAAGCCATTGCTAGCCACTAAGACATGAGTTTGATCCCTGACTAGGGAGCTGACCCACATGGCACAGCAGACCTCTCCTGTCTCGCTCTCTGCTCCCTTCTGCCATGTATTTCAGTAGATCCTCGTGTTATGGTCCCCACTCTGTCTCTGGTTAATCCTCTTCCCTACGTCCCCCTCCCCACACCTCTGGCCTACACCCCAGTTCCTCTATGTGTAAATAAAATCTTTTAAAAAGTAGAAATCAAGACACCTTCCTCCTAGGGTAAATTTAATCTATAGTGGGTATGGTAAAACATCAAGTGAGAGTACAAGAAATTTTTCTTAAATACTTAATTGGGTCAAAGGAAATCTGGACAGTCAAAGACTCCAAGACTAAACTAGGACCCTTGAAGGTAATGAAAAGTGGTCCCTGCGTCAGATGAATGAAAATGCAAATGGGGTGTCCAGAGGAAAGTATCCCCAAGACAGGCCTCCAGGATTCCCAAAGATCTAAGATCAAAGAAACATCAGCTCACAAATATAACAAGAATAGGAGCCAGCAGAAATTAGTTACTTGTTGGGGCCTCCCTGGTGGCACAGTGAGTTAAGCAACACACTATGAAGCAAACCCGCAGCCACTGCAGCACGAGTTTGATCCCTGCCGCCAGCCAGGAAGGGGACCCACATGGCGCAGCAGACCTCTCCTGCCTCACCTGCTGCTCCCCTCAGCAGTGTGTTTCAGTCAGTCTGCCTGTTCTGCTCCCCACTCTGTCTCTGGTGGATCCTCTTACCGCCCACACCTCTGGCCTGTACCCCAGCTCTTGTGTGCAGAAATAAAGAAATTTAAAAAAAAAAATAAATAAATTAAAAAAAATTAATTACTTGCTATTTTCAAGATTTCACCTATTGATAGAATGATCAGATACAAAACGAACTAAAATGTCTGAAGTAAAAGATGGACCAAAAGAGCAAACTATGTGACTTTCCAAATGACCAATCACATATGAATAAAAGTTTTACAAAATGAAAACTTTAGCTGTTGAACTGAAAGTGAAACAAAACTTCAAACTTAGGTTTTATGCAACACATTGGGTAGCTGGTACAAGAAGAGGGCAAACTGAGATAGTTTCCTAGAATACAAAAAGAATGGAAATGTAAGGCAGAAAAGACTATGGTAAAGAAGAAAAAAAAAATAGGCTAACACTGGGAGCTTGGAGTGAGTTTAAATGAAATCTTAAAAGAATAGAGAATATGGGGAAGAGATAATGTCTGAAGATAATGGCTGAGATTTCCACAACTGAAAAGTTGTAAGTCAATGAATGTACATAAAGTGATCTAAGAAGGAATTCACACCTAGATAGGCTGCAATTAAAGAAAAAGAGGTAAAGTGGCCAGAGAGATCAGACACAACAGAGGAACGACAGCCAGAAAGGATAGTTAGCTTCTCACCAGTAAAATTGGGAGGAACAGAAAAAATAATAGCACAACAAGTTGCTGAAAAGAAATCTAGCTTACCTTCTTCAATAATAGTTAAACTAATTACTAATACAAAAGCATTAAGGGTAAAGAGGGTATATACATAGAGGTTCAATTAACCACAAAGATAGGATTTGTTTTATAAGTACCTAATAAACCTGAAAATATAAAGCAAAAAATTTAAGGACCTCAGGGAAAAAGGATAATCCATTGAGAGGTTTTAATATGCTTTTAGTGATAGTTCAAACAAAAATTAAGAAAGTTTAAATATACTAAATATCATTCCTTCAGGTGATCTACATCACAGCACAAATTTTCAGAGTTAGGACCAGACTAGATACTCCATCCTCACTTTCTGTTCCACTTTGATTTTCATATGGTACTTTGCTTTTTTGACACACCAGCTTCCCAAAGTTACGCTGTCTTTCAAAAGAACACTGTTCCATCCAAGTTGCCACAGTGAACACTCTCAAGCTAGTCTATCACATAGTGTCTGACAGATGTTGAGTATCGCCAAGTTTCCCTTGAAATTTTTAAAACATCCCTTGGTAAATTCCTGGTGAATTTACTTACTGCAATGCCCCAGGGAACAGCGGCACAATTTAGGAAGCACAAATGTTTAAAAGAGCAAATATAACCTAACAAGATAATCAGGGCAATCCCTTAAAATGTACTGCAATGGATTACAACCTTTAGTTATTTTATCTTGATCCCACACAACTTTACTACAAATATCTGTTAATCCTTAACCTGCAGAACTGATGATGGAATGGGGCTGAACAGCAGCCATGAGGCCCTTAAGAGGCTATTGTGGAACTCCATTAGGGAGACATGGTAGCCTGGCACAGGGTGTAGGCTGTGTTGATGCTGGAATCTGTCGTTTATTTCCTTCAATATTGGGGTGGTAAAAATATGGGTTTGCATGACAGGACAAAGTGTGATTACACTGACTGAGAGAAAGCATTGTAAGGGAAGCATTTAGTTTCCAACTTGTAAATTGGGGTCCTTGAGAGACCTAAGTGTCAAGTCTTAGGTTGGCATATGGATCTGAAGTTCCCAGAGAGGGGAGGCAGGGGCAAGACACAAATCTCTGTATAAAGACTTTAGTTTCCCCTACAGGAGTGAATGAGATACCCTAGAGAGTAGACAGATCGAGAGGTCAGGAAGGCTGGGAACAGCCTTGAAGAATATCAAAGCTAAATACCTTGGAACCAAGAGAAATCTGCAAAGGAATGAGATGTGCCATAGGGGAAGTAAAAGCAAAGTGTCACTCTTGGAAATGACAGTGATTCAAGAACTAAACAGGTCAACAGTGTTTAATACTTGTGAGCAATCAAGTGGAATGACTCTTGAATTGGCAACATGGCGGTCTTGGTGACTGTACTGAGAGGCTGATGGAGCACAGCAATGCAAAGCAGACTGAAGTATGTTGAGAGCAGGTGAGGTGAGAGATCAGATGCTTCATCTCGCCAGTTTTTAAGGCGTTTGAAAGGGAAGGAGAGAAGAGATGAAGAGGCAGGAAGGGATGAGAGATAAGGGATATGGCAAAGGTGGGAGGACAGGGAACCCAAGCGTGAAGGAAATGATAGAGGAGCCTGCTCCCCAACACAAGAAAAAGGAGAGTCAGTCTTGGCTGAAGTGGCAGAGTAAGATGGAGGGAAGATCCCACCTGCTGACTGACTTTTGGAAGTAGGAGCTGTGGCCTTTTACTGAGTGTGGGTGGTGAGCTGAGGAATTCAGAAGTTTAAGAACACAGAACTTTAAAAAGGGACTGAGAATGTGGAAGAACGAGTTTAAAGACAGATGTGGCTGGCTTTGGGGCAGAGCGACAGTTCATCTGCATCCATGATGGTTCATTTATAAAGAACCAAGCAAACTTGAAGAGCTACATTCCAGAAGAGCTTGACCGTGGGGGCACAGTGCAGATGGAAGGCGGCTGGGATTGGTCAAGCCGAAGGTTTGCTAGTTGTGTGACATAAAGAGCAATGGAGTTCCAGCATAATCACTTGGAAATGGAAAGTTAGTAGAAAACACTATCTCTGACCACAAAGAATTGTCCATACAATTGATGGGGCAGAAGTGAAATACAAAGCAGCAGAGAAGAAAGGGGGTGTACAGTAAGTGCCCAGGAACAGAGCAGGGAGCCCTCTGTAATAGGGGTGGGAAAGGGCTCTTGGAGAGAAGCCCAAAGTGGCTCTCCATATCTGAAGTGAGGAGAACTAGCATTTCTGTAATATCTAGGCAAAGCACACTTCCGGTTATTTCTACCAATCCCGTCTTAAATTGGAGTATTCCAAGAAACAGGGAATGTTTGGTCTTACTATTGGAGAAGATGAGAAATCAAAGTCATTACACTTGCACCTTGGTTGATGAAAATCACAAACGATGGAACTAAAATGATCTTAGAGATCCTACAATCTAATCTTTCACTTAAGAGGTGTGAACCTGCCCCCCCCCCAAATCATGTAGTATTGCAAATCAATGTTATATCAACAAAGGAAAAATATTTTTCATTTTGTAGGTGATGGTATATATATGTGTGTGCCTTTATAATCAAGTAGCTCAATACTATGTTATATTAAACAGGTATTTCAGAAGTATTTTTCCTTCCAGATTGCCTTTCATTCACAGTGGATTCATATTTCCTTTGTTTCCCTTTTCCCAAAAATTTCTCCCCCCTAAACATCTTGGTTTATAATTATTTGTTGATTATATCCAGATAAGATTTTTTAACAAAGCATTATACTTTGTCTTCCTTCATAGATACATAGGAAAAAAATACATATATGGACTTAATGATATTCATAAACTAAAACAATTTGGCTCACCATTATTTTGAAGGAGGGATAACACTTATAGGAATAAACATGCATTATGAAATCCAAATTGTTCTTAATCTATGGAGATAAAAGTGGCTTTGGAGCTTATGAAAATGTTACTAGCTTGGTTAAAAAACAAATTGGTTTTGGACAAAGTGCCCAAAAGTTCTTGATTGCATTGTAATTTAAGAGTTGGGGAGAGGGGAGAGTGGATTTGTGGAAGGGAAGCAAGCCTTGGGAGGGGTGTAGGGATGAGGATGAGAGTACTGAGGTCTAGACTCAGCTTTGCCTTGACTCATTTTAACATGAGGCATCACCCTAGCTGCTAATATTTACTGGACACCTGCCAAGTATTACATTAAACACATTAGACATTGCATCTTATCTGATCTTTACAATCAGAACGGAGCAGGTTTGCTAACCTACTCCACTAGGCAGTCGCAGTGGCCACTATTACTAATGGCACAGGTACCCATTTCCTAGATAAGGAAATTGGGGCTTAGTGTGATTAAGTAAACTGTTCCAGCCTAATTCCTCTTCATTCAGGCAATTAGCTCAAGTAACCTGGAACTTAAATTCAGGGAGCAGAACTGTCTGACCCTAAGATCTTTTGGAGTTTCTGGTAGCTTATGAAATAAGATTCACAGCATATTCCTAAAATGTCCATCTGAAGTTTAAGCATTCATTGTGTTAACTTCTAAAGGATTCCTTACTTTTTAAAGAAAAGGGGTAATAGACGTTTAGATAATGAAAATGCATGTTTAACTGAAAGTACTGTAATCTATAACTGTATCTGCTGTGATTTCAAGAAAGTGATGGCTAAAAATATTTGGAAGGGCTTGTATCACTGAAAAGCTATTTTCCTGATGTTCCATGTCATTTCAAAAAAGGGGGAAAATGATGTACCCCTAAAACCTAAAAAATGTTATAAACCAGTGTTAATAGTTTTTTGAAATCAAGGGGGCATACTCCTCAAAGTTCCACTAATCTTAATAAATCATGTAATATTCTTGAAGGAAATCTATTTCCAAAGTAATTCTTATTAAAGCAAATATTCCTTTGCTAATTTACTTATTAAAGCATTTATTACAGAATTCACCGAAGCACTGTTTCTTTATGGAAAGCATAATTAACATCCTACACAGTGAAATTTGTGAACTTTTCCTTTTAAAATACTATATACATGTTTTGATTCAGAAAATGTATCTTGATTCCTCTCTTTAGAAAACACTCACATTTCCATCCATTCATACTGCCTCCAACACTGTAAAGACATTGGCTTTTTTTAAGTGAGTTCTCCTGATTGCATTGAGTATGACTCCTGCAGAAATAACAGAGTTCATACTGGCAAGGAACTAGCTTGCAATTTAGCTGCAAAAAATGGAATAGCTACTGGACAAGGAATAAATGAGACCCCAGCTGGTAATGGTTCTGAAATTAAGGCATACTGAGGTCTCCCCATAAAGCCATTTCACACAGTGACATTTAAAAATAAACTTCATTAATTTATGATTTAAGTTAAGAACATGTGCATAGACTGTGAGCCATTATTAATGACACTTAATTAATTCAGATATATTCACCCAGAATACTATTCCCAGAGTAATATAATTAGTAACTGGCTTTCATTCAGTCAAGCATACACAAAAAGGACTGAAAAAAAAACAAAAAAGAAAATCTCTCATATTTAGTAGAAACTGAGATATTTAATCTGATTAGAACAGACAATTCATTATAAACTTTGCCCTGTTGAGAGAGAAAGGGGCCATCCAGCCCTGGAAGCTGCAGTCTGCACTACCGAGTGTACGGGTTTCCCCCACTCTCTGAAAGTAGAACGCTCCTATTTGGTATGATTTGGTAGGTTCTTTTTTGGGTCTGGAACATATTACCATTAATTTATATGGAAAAAAAATCTGAGCAAACAACATTCCTACCACTTAAATGAGTGCATATTTTAAAACACAATTTGATAATAAAAATAAAGTGAGCTAAGCTGCAGAGTGATAAACCTGGCCAAGATCAGCACAAAGGATTCCAATCAGTGAGGACCCAGTGGGAAAAAGAATTGCAAGGCATAAGGCGGCATCACTGTTGTTTTGGATACTATTTTAACTTTAATTAATTTCTTAGGGAAATCAAATAATAAATGTGTCATACCAGATTCCCTAGACTTTACAAGTTTTTCAGTTTCTGGATAATACAAAAGGATCCTGGATTCATAATAGAAAATGTGATACAAGTTCACCAAAACTTCTCTCTTTTATATCAGTGTCTGAAAATAAATACTTCCAACTTACTGGGACGCATCCTAAAAACAAAATTCCTTTGAGTTCAGGGTTAAGAGGCATAGATGGATTCCTTCCCCAGATGATTTATTTTGAAAATTCCTGCCCTAGGGTTCATTGGTTTTAGGAGGTGAATGAGTAGAAAATTAAAATTACCACTACTAGGAGCTAAGAGATGAGGGTGTTTATTCTGTGAGCTCCTGGAAAGAATCCCAGCAGGAAGTTCTGACATGGGTCAGCAGAACCGGTTAAATGTGGATCAGAACATACACTGGTTCTCCTTAAAGGTGCACAAAATGAGCTCAGGCACAAGTCCAAGAAAATATTTCCCATGATGTGACCTAGAAAAGCTCCTCACTCTTCTCCAGAGCCATCAGTGCTGGCTGTGTCTGGAGAAGGTGTGTCGTGAGACCCTAACTAGGAGCAAGGGAGAAGGAGACATAATAACTTAAGTTTTATAACACTTGAATTAGGTAAAATGCCTGGCTATATATAGAATTATCCAAGTTAGGAGCAAAATCTAGACACAACCCTTCAAATACATGAGTTGGTTTCTAAAAATTGCTTGTTACATGTTTGTAAAACACTATTTATATACCAAAAATTATATTTCATGATTGTAGCGATCTGTGGATTTTATGATTTACAAGAAATGCATTTTGGTCATTCAAATGACAAAAAAAAAATATTCTCATATATATTTTGTCTTTATCCACAGTTCCTGGCTCAAAGATTCACAAAGCTGTTGGGATTTCCTAAGTGTAGTAAGTGATAAAGGTGTCTCTGGTTATGTTCTGGTGCTTCCTGAAGGCTAACTTAACCAGAGAGCACCAGATGAAGGGAAATAGTTGTAAAGAACCAACAAGTTATAAAGGCTGAAAGTTCCAGGCCAACCCCGGACCTCTGGGGAAGGAAGAGGGACTGAAGTTTGAGTTCAACTGCCAATGAGCTCATCAATCATGTCTATGCCATGAAGCCTCCCCATAAACCCAAAAAGATGGGCTTGGAGAGCTCCCCAAGATTTGAGAAGATACACCAGGAATGGGCATGGAACCACCTCATGCTTTCCCCATACCTGCTTTCTTTCTCTCTCTTCTAACTGGTTGTTCCTGAAAAATATCCTCTGTAATAAATCAGTGATGTAGAGAGTAAATGGCTTTCGGAGTTCTGTGAGCTGTTAAAGCAAGCTAATTGAGCCTGACTTACAAACAGTTGATTAGAAGCAAAGGCAACAACCTGGGCATGTTGTTACATGAAGTCTGAGGAGAGGGTCATGGGAATTTCCAATCTGTAGCTGGTTGGACAAACCATCTGGGGCTTTTGACTAGCATCAGAAAAGAAGGGCAACCTTGAAACACTTGTAGAATGATGCTACCTGATTTGCGTTCTTGGACACACTACTGTGGTCTGAATTGCCTGGTGTGGGAAGCTTACACCTATACCACAGTTGCAAATGATGTGGAAAACCCCCAACACATATCTGTAATGCCCTGAGAACAAAAACTATAAAGGCAACATTTTTTATTTTGGGAGGAGGGACTAATATTCTTAGCAAACATGGGGGAGGGGGATTACCTATGAATTTTACTACTTGATCCCTATTTCTTCCATATCAAACATAAAATTGAACATTAACTTATTCAGAAATTACTGTAATGAGTATAGACTGAAGTAACTAAGTAAAAAAAAATGAAGTCTCCATGAGTCAAGTACATTGTCACCTGGGGTGGTATGATTCTTATTACAACTTACACGGTAAATTAAATAGCACTTTGAAAAGTTCTGAGGCTTCAGAGGGGCAGAAGAGCAAATTAAGAGTCGAGTACAGAGAATGTAAAATCAGGCAACTGAAAGTGTGAAATATGCTTTTACTTGTCTTGAGGCCAGAGGTCAACTTTCCACAATTGGTCTATTGTCCATTTTAATGACCATTCTAATAAAATTTATATTTGTATTTGCAGATAAGGCAAAGTTAAAGACACAGGTATACTTTAATAAGAGCTTTCTTTTGAAATGTGGGCTACCTTCAAATGTCTTCAATAAAGGCTCTATTTTGACAAGCCAATCCAAACTATTCTGATGGCAAAGCTGAGCAGAGGCATGAGTGAAAGCACATAGGTCTCACGTTCCTAAACTCAAACCAAAATTAAAACACTTAATATCTCTTTTGAACAAAAATCGCTTAGTCAATCTGATTAATGACGACTTGACTGAAATTAAAATTTCATCAGAAATATTTAAACTCTTGCTTAGAATCTTCCATTTATAACACACACGCTACCAAAGACTGTGAACCCAGTCTTTCTAAGCTCAGACTTGGAGGGCTGTTCTTGTTGGCTGGCCCACTGCCTGCTCCATCCAAAACATTGGGGGCACTGGTGGTTGGCATGGTATGAAAACAGATTTGTGGAGGTTTAAACTTGTAACCCCCAAAATGGATATGATAAAAACCAACTTCAAACACTTTTTGAAAAATCTTTTTTACCACCTATGAACCAGATTGACATGAAACTACTAAATCAAGGGAAACACTTTACAAGTTATTTCAGAGGTAAAATTGCTTTTTAAAAAATCTTCCAAAAATTTGCCAGTGAAAACATGATTTTACAATATGAATGTGGTCCATTCAGAAAAGACCCCAGACTTGGAGAGGGGCTGGATAACGGAGCCTTGGTCTTGCCACGGCACTCCGCCTAGTCCTGAGTAGATCACTCCAGCTCTCTGCCGCTGGATCACTCAAATGAGTCCAAGAAGATGAGACTGCAAATGTAAACTGTTTGGCCCGGTGACTTAGAATATGCTTGAACTACCACTTTTTCAGACTTAACAAAATGTACATAGAGATTTGGATTTCTAGTTTCTTTGGGGGGAGGGGAATGGAATTTGCATCCTGCTTGGCACCACTCACCTGGTGCCAAGCAGCAGTGGGGACGATCCTCAGCTGGGCACCAGTCCTTACTCCTGTAATCTGAGGCCTAGATGATTGACCCATTCCGGAGTTCCACTAGGTCCAGTGCCTGCACGGGAGAGGCAGACCCACAAATACAAGTGAATCTCAAAACAACTTTCCAAGAGATTCTTTTGAGTCCCAGAAGAAAGATGCCCTCAGTGAGGGTTTTGTATATAAATGGGCAGGGAGAAAGGTAGAAAAAGAAAGTCACAACTCCAATTTTATGATTGCACTGCATAATTTGATAGACACAGAAAGGATGCTAACCTGAGGAGTCATGCCTGCCGCCTACTAAGAACCAAGTCTTCAGTCTTTGGAGGGGTCTCAAGGTTGACACCCAGTACAGCCAGGAAAAGGGAGAGAAGAACTGTGTGGAGATGAGATCACTGAATCGCAAACAGGTCTACATAGCCATCTTTGCCAGGTGTACAGAGCAATCAATTCTTTAAGCAAGTGGAAACCAGATTTTTGACACTTGTGACTGAAGACTTCCAAATACAACATTCATATACTCACTGGAGGGTGAAAAAACATGAACCTCATTTATCTGGGGGTTGGGGAACAAATGCTAGCAATGACATAGCACGCCAAGAAACTGCTCTTGAAACTTTCAAATGAACATATTTAATTTTTTGTAGTCTGGTACCTGTGTCAAAATACTTTACAATGTTTTCCTGTCTATTCTTCATGAGATGAAGATAACCCCCCAACACATACACACAAAGCAATACTCCAAGAAGACTGAGAGAAACTTCTTTAAGGCTGGAAGATGCTATGCTAACAGTAATGCAGGCAGGGGGCCCTAACTCCAACACCCCTATAGGAGTGGGGCCTAGCTGGCTCTGGAAAAAGTTGGGGTAACTTGGTATATAAGTCCTACCAGCATACCCAAAGCAGGCCACATTCACTAAAGGAAGCAATGAAAGCTATCTATGCATTCTGAAAACCACTCATTCATGACCAGTGCAAGATGGAGAAAGAGGTAGGCAGAGTTCGACATTTCTTTATAAGAAAGGATCTCTTCGGCAAACTTCATAGTTGGGACCTATATTAAGGTTCCAGAAGGAAGTGTGGAATTCCTGATTCACTTAGGGTTGGACTTTTGTTTTTCTTTCCATGACCAGAACAGAGGGGCAGTGTTTTATCACACAAGTAAGAACAATATGAGGAAGGTTACTATTATGCAGTTAATATAGCTTTCCCGGATTCCCATTTTAAGTGATGATTTCACCATGCATTTTTATCTCCTTCCCTTCCAGAAACCAGTTAAAATGACAATAGAGGAAGTTAGAGATGGAAAATGCAACCACAGTAAAGAAAGTTGGAGAACAGACAACAGAAGAGAGATTTCAAAGAATTCTGAAAAGACAGAAAATAGAGGATTAACACGGGAGGAGAGAAATTTACTCCCTAAATACCTGTGGCCAGTTTGCATCTCATAGATGCCAGGAGGCCCAGCCCCTGGGGTTCAGGCTGCAGAAGTTCAAAGCCTGTTGCCAACAACCTTGCCCCACCTCACGGGAGATGGGGCACTGATCCCTAGAGGACTGATCCCGGGAGGTTTCAAAGTCGGGAATAACACACTCCACAACAGACACTGAGCAGGACAGACTGGGCGCAGGAGTGGAAATCTCCACTCACTCCTGGGACCTGAGCCCCTACCCTCTGCTCTCTATCACACCTGTGGCACGTGGCCACACCCTCAGGGGACACCAGAGGGTTCTACTCAGGAGAAAAGAACCCAGCAAAATCTCCACCAATGGGCAGTGAGGAAAAGGCTGGCCTGCTCCCTAACCACTTTCATATTAAAGTTTGTCACCAGTCAACAAGCACCGCCACTCCCCAGATCCATGGGCCCAGAACTTGAGACCAGTTTTCCAGTGTCTCTTTCTGAGATCTGAGTAAATAGCTATGAACCACCATATACGCGAGGGAAGCCTCTAATGTGAAACAGGAATAAAACCTATAATTGTTTCATCATACAATAGAAGATGACCAAATTCGGTGCTTCATAGAACTCACAGTAATTAAGACTTATAATAAGGTGGATATTGTTACTTTAACCAAAAGCTGTATATTGTTTTAACCAAAAGGAGGGATAAGAAAATGTACAATAGAACTACAGCTTCATCTATCATTGCAGAAAGTCAACAGGTAATAACCTACAATAGACAAATTCATAAGCAGTATAAATCACCTATAAGTATATATTATCAGGGAAATTACTATGTATAGCTGTGTGTGCTGATATTCAAAGCTCCCTAACAAAAACTGAAGAAAGCAAAATATATTTAATATGCCCCTATTTGTGGTTTTGGAAAGGTTAAGCATTCATATTACATATATGAAATGTTCAGAAAATGCATAAAATGTGGAGACGCAGGTTTGAGGATCTGTGTTGGAGGTGAAATTCCTCACTGATTGTTCTCATCATAATGGAGGGGAAAACCAAAGCACTCAGGGACATCATAGCTGTCTCCAAGGCAGTGGCCCCCAGTGTGGGCTGCATGCTAGAGATAGAATCGAAATTCTATCTCTAAAGAAAGTTACCCTTTGTAAAACTTAAAATTGACCCTTGAACGAGTAGGGGCTAGGAGTATTGACACACAGTTAACAACCTTACATTCCTCCAAACTCAACTACTAGCCGGTTGTTAACCAGAAGCCTAGCCTATGGAGATCAAAGTAGATTAACACATATTTGTACTTACATGTATTACATATTGTATTACAATAAAATAATAAGCAAGAGAAAAATAAGTATTAAGAACTACAATGAAAATACATTTCCATTACTGCACTGCATTTGATACTGTAAGTTTACATTGTCTATAAGAAAACTGGTATATACATGAACTTGCACAATTTAAACCCTTAAAGGGTCAGGTCAACTGTATATTTTGTGAGGTCATATGTCAAACACTCATGGGCTGTATACTTTAAAGGAGAAATAGAAATCCTATAACTTGGGAGGGCTGACAGTCAGAGCATACATTTGTAATGTCCAGTGTGTTGTAATGGACTGCAGTTCACCTGTGCTCAGCTGAGTGATACCATCCTGCTTTAACTAAGCAAATTAACCCTCACAAAACAGAGCTTGAAAGATGCCTGAAAAGAAACGGCCCTCTACAAAGAACACTAAATACACAAGAACAAATAAAATATGGCAGAGCTGACTGACCTTATGTGTGGTCAGAGAGAACACAGTGGGGCCCAGCTCAAAGTATTGACAAGTCACTGGATATAACATAAATGGTTCAAAAACAATTGAAATTATTGAAGACTTAAATGTGGGCTCCCAATCATTTTTGTGAACTGATGTAATGGTCAGCTAATAAAACTACTTAAGTATATGCTGTGCCTCGAGATGGTAGCTGATGATGCTATGGAGCTAGCACACTCAGCTAAGACAACATCAAATTTTTGTTCCATGATGTTTAGTATCAGGTTACCTACTAAATACAACATGCCATAAAATTTTCCTCATTTAGTGATTATTAATCATTAGTGACTATTTAATAATTAAAAGGAAGCTTCTTTCTAGGTTCCTTTAGTAGCAAAAAAGTAAAAACCACATACCACTCACTATCCTCATCAAGGTGTATAAATGGCTAAAAGTCTGTGAAAACCAATATGGCCATCAAACTCAAGTGAATTCCTTTGTCAGCACGTACTATTGGCTGATACATAAAAAGTAGTGGTCAGTATTTGAAGACCCCAGGATTAACAATAAATTGCAGACTGGGAAACCTGCTTTTATAGTTGCATCAAAGTGAAGATGATTCTCATAACTTTCTGCTATTGGTATCTGCTAAAGGATTCTATAGTCACGAACTGCTGTGTGTAGTTCAGAGGGGAGTCCAAATTCTTCAAGAAATCATGGAATTTAAGAGATGAGTCATGAACTTTTCTTTTACAAGTGCTCCAA
This sequence comes from Galemys pyrenaicus, assembly GCA_019455555.1. Lineage (NCBI taxonomy): Eukaryota > Metazoa > Chordata > Mammalia > Eulipotyphla > Talpidae > Galemys > Galemys pyrenaicus. The sequence continues at coordinate 3,263,258 of JAGFMF010012284.1, read as the reverse complement.
ATTGTAGACCTCTGCAGGGGTCAGAGGGGCCTGTCAGTAATGTGCTCGCCAGCAGAAACACTAGACCTTAAGCTTCCTTTCTGAGTAAGGTGAGACTCCACGTTGAGTAAGAAGACACCTGCTTTTCAAGAGAAACTAACACTTTGAGCCCCAAACAATGGAACTATCGAAGACTGTAACAGCACATCAGGAAACTAGGAAATTGAATATTCAGTCTGCTAGAAATCTCGTCAGAATTTGGAGTCCATTTGATAAAACTTTAAAAACAATACTTTCCAGTAAGTTTAGATGTTTTCAGGGAAAAAGTTAACTTTGAAAGCTTTGTCAAATTGACTTAAAACTGGTAGGGTAGACTGAGAAAAGGTATAATAATTTAGTAAGAATGGTCAGTGATAGTTCTTCCATTCGTATTTATAAATGCTCATAAGTATACTTTACAGAAATGAAAATTATTAAAACCCATAATGAAAATACATAAAACAAGACATAGGCTTAAAAAACCTTTAAAATCTCTAAAAGTACACAAATTATACTGCCTTCAGTATAACACTATTTTTAATGAGGACAAATTTTTAGTAAATTAACCTTTTTGCATACATTAACATACATATAAATGTATGTTAATATTTCTACACCAACAGAATATATATAAAAAAAGTTTACACATCAGCATGCTTAAGTTTGATACATGTGATATGTGGACAAAAATATTTGGAGCCTATTTTCTATGGGAAATTTTTCAAAGTACACTTATTTTTAACCAGCTACTTGCCCTAGGGTGAAGAACAGGACATTTCAGTGTGTTTTTAGAGAATGAAAAATCCCTAGTTGTGGGGGCTCACTGGTGGCGCAGTGGGTTGAGACCTGCACTGTGAAGCATCTGCTGCACAGCAGTGCCAGTTCCATCCCCACCAGGGAGGGGACCCACATGGCACAGTGAACCTCTCCTGCCTCCACTGCTCCCCTCAGTGGTGTGTTTCGGTAGATCTGCCTGTTCTGCATCCCACTCTGTCTGTGGTGAATCCTCTCACCGCCCATGCCTCTCGCCTGTACCCCAGCTCTTGTATGCATAAATAAAATCTCTTAAGCCACCTTCCCTTATACCTGCTTTTCCCTAACAATGACAGGATTATTCTCATTCTACAAAGAATCAGCAATCACTCCCTTAGATGTGAGAGCAAAAGTTAGACTTCTTTCCACCTATCCTGTGTTTGCATCACCTTCAAAGACACTTTCCTGATCTTGGATCCTAGAGTTCTGAAGGGGGTGCCCCACAGAAATGGGTGGCATTACAGCCACTACAGTGGTCCAGGAAGGAAGCACAGGTCCAGGTGACCCTCCCTTTCCTAGGGGCTTGGGAAGGATGCACCAGGAAATTCTTTGGGGAATAGCATGTGAGGACTTTACAAAAAATGTGTGGGATATAAATTATATCAAATGATTGCATGGGATTATTGGTATTTTTGGCATCTAAATCTCAATCTTCTAGGTTAATTATTCCTCCTCCCCCATTTCTAAAATATATTCTGTCCAAAAACTCATTTCTGAGTTTAGAACTTTTCTATCTAATATGCTGAGTTAGTCATGTTTTCTGATGAGTTACATTTTTTTTAGCCTAAAAGACTATTTCAAGCATGTGTAAATGCATTTTTCTAAAAAACGAAAGCCAATAGGCAACTCAACTTTTTGTCTAAAAAAGAAATAATTGTTTAGTAAACAATAGTGGAGGCTATTTTATTCAGAACAAGAGGATACTGTCTCTAAAACATACCAACTACATTTCTTGCATAATTTTCTTTTGTCACTAAATGTTCCTCAAAATTGAGAATAAACTAAGTTTCGGTTTAGGTTTAGTACACCTACACTTCCATCACAATCACATTGAACTGTAAAATCATGTTTTTGTTACAGATACAATTTTACTTTACATTTGGAAGTAAAACACAGGATGCTGATGAAAAGCCGATCAGTAATTCAGTTGATTTTTCATGGCTGAAAATGAAATATATTTAACTCTTTATTTAGATTCACAAATGTACTGAAGTTTTGCAAATGTTTTTCAATGATTCATTAATTTTCAAAACCATGTCACATCAATTAATATATCTCCTAACTGGGAATACTAATTCACCAACTGTCAAGAGAACAAAAAAAGCTACTGTTTGTTTTCATTATTCCAGGAGAAAGAACATTTGCTATCCCATGTGTTTTACATAAATAAATGTGTCCTTTCCCCTCTTCTGCTCACAAAATTCTATGTATTCTACTGGCTATAAAAATAGATAAGCAAGTTAAAAAAAAACCCACAGAATTAGGAATTAAGTTCTGTCATCTAATTAAGTCAACTGACATTAATTTCTCATTCTCCATATGCCATGAACATGAATTAAGGATGACACACACCAAATTTAATGTGGGCAGTTCTCACTGGTTTTTGAAGTTGGAAGCTTTTATTTTTTTAATATTATTTGTGTATAAGAACTAGGGTGTAGGCCAGAGGTATGGGGGCGGTGAGAGGATTCACCAGAAACAGAGTGGGGAGCAGAACAGGCAGATCTACTGAAATACACTGCTGAGGGGAGCAGCAGATGAGACAGAGAGGTCTACAGTACCATACGTGGTGTAGCTCCCTGGCCAGGGATCGAACTCAGGTCATAGTGGTGATAGCACAAGGACTTAACCCCAAGGCCACCAAGGAGGACCCTCAAGTTGAAAACTGTTAAAAGGTGGACAGAGAACTGTTACTATATTCTAAGGAAATAGCAGTTTCTAAAAAAAACCAAAAAACAAAAACCCCCCAAAAAACCACAATTTCCTTTCTCCCATATAATTTGTCAACAACTAATCAAATAGAACAGAAGATTTATCAGACTTAGCCCTTCGGTAATGCTTAAAGATACATAAATTTTAATACATTAAGCACCTTAAATGGGATTAGTGCCCTTATCACAGAACCCCCTCCCCAAGATCTCTGGCCCCTTCTACAATGTGAAGACAAACAGAGAAGTTACTCAACCAACAGGGCCCCCACAACACTAACCATGTTAATGCCTGGATCTTGGGACTTGTCGGTCTCTAAAATAATGAGAAATTCCTATTTATAAGCTACCCAGTCAGTGGTATTTTGATATAGTAGCCTAAAGGTAGTTAAGACATTTCTGACCTTCAGATAACTGGAATATCTATGTGATACACTTGCTCTTGGTTAGAAGGTTCCACCTAACTAAAACTGTGTCCACAGGGCGGGTTTCCAACCACAGACCATAGCATGAACAGGGTACACAAGACAGAAGCGCTCTCGTTTGATGTGCATCTGTTAACGACACCATGCCATTTCCTCTACCCAGCTTCTAATTTAATAATGACTTACACTGACCCTGATTATCACAACAGCTTAATTATGTGGTTTAAACTCTTTCTTCTAACCCTATGACACAGAGCACTAACACTGAGAGGTCTGACAGTGTTCATTATGTATTGTGATATTAGGTGGTTTCAAATGCCTTACTTTGTAGCTATTCAGAATGTATCACATGTTGCTACTTAGATATTAAGATACAGAATTACTAGATAGCTGTTAGAAATATAACTAGCTAGGAATGATCTTGGTAACCTGAAAAATGAAAACTGAAATGGCAATGGAAATTGCTTCCCTTTGAACGTGAGTCCATCAAGTCAGCAGCTTCTACAACTATTGTATTTGTTTGCTCTTTAGCAATGACACTAGTGTTCAGCTTTTGGGTACCAGCAAATGCATGACTGTCAGCAAAACATTAGAATGAGCCATAGAGGACAGCAAAAAACTAACAAACAAAAACCTCATGTTCTACAAATCCCGGCTTCAGGAACCTCAACACCTGCCTTAAGCTCAGATGATGTGCAAAGTTGAGGTCTGATTTATCATCTATCAATTATTGCAATGTACATGGGTTCTCAAGCCTCTCACTTTCCGTTGTTATCCATCCCAATTCAACCAGTAGATGTGTCAAAGTTTAATGTGTCAATTGTCTTATTCTTGCAATAGTGAAACACTAATGTCTAATAAGGTGGAAACAGGGAGAATGGCAGGAAATAAGACAAGTTTTAGTTCCTGGATCAGGGGCTAAATCATAGACCCTGCTCAGAAAGCAGCACAGTGAGATCCTACATCAAAGTATGTGCACTGGTACTTGGTATTGACAAGCAACAGAAAGTTTCTTAGCTGTAGTAATCCTTCCAAATAATTTTTTAAATCTTTTTGTAAATAATAGACTAAGAATCTGATTCATGCCTAGAGATGGATGGATGATGGACAGACAGATGGACTTAGTCAAAGGAAGATAATCTTTACAGTAGGATTCAAACTACTATAGAGGAATGATGGAAATTTTAAAAAACCCAATCTCCAAATACTGCAGTAATAACTTTTGATTTAGAATCACCAAAGCAAAAGTATGGAGAGAAATGTTGTATTTTCAGTTTGCAAGTATCTCCTCGCAAAATACTATTAAGAAGGGGAAGGCAGTAACATGCTTGTAGAGAAAGTTGATACCACTATAACAAAGATCAGAGCTACCACCAGTTACAGTATAAGCTGACATCATGTGTTTGACAGATGCCCTGAGGAAGGTAAAGCACCAATAATGTGGCTTTAAAAAAAAGATTTATTTATTTATGCATACAAGAACTGGAGTACAGACCAGAGGTGTGGAGGTAAGAGGATTCAGCAGAGACAGAGCGGGGAGCAGAACAGGCAGATAGACTTAAATACACTGCTAAGGGGAACAGTGGGTGAGGCAGGAGAGGTCTGCTGCACTATGTGGGTCACCCCCCTGGCTGACGGCAGGGATCAAACTCGTGCAGTGTCTATGGTTTGCTTCATAGTCCTTTGCTTAACCCACTGTGCCACCAGGGAGGCCTAGTAATATGGCTTTCTGATGAGAAAGGCATAGTCTATATCTTATCACAAGGAGACAACTTTAAGTAAGAGCTCTTCTATAAAATAACCCATATTCTTTATCCAAAGTGTAAAATTCAGGGGCCTCCCTGGTGGCACAGTGGGTTAAGCAATGCACTATGAAGCAAACCACAGCCACTGCACGAGTTTGATCCCTGTGGCCAGGCAGGGAGGTGACCCACATGAGGAAGCAGACCTCCCCTGCTGCTCCCCTCAGCAGTGTGTTTCAGTCTGCCTGTTATGTTCCCTACTCTGTCTCTGGTAGATCCAATTACCGCCACACCTCTGACCTGCACCCCAGTGCATTGTATGCATAATAAATCTTAAACAAAAACAAAAAACAAAGTGTAAAATTCAGATACATAAAAACTAGGAAACTGCTCCAGATGAAAGGGGACTAAGGAGAGATGACAATCAAATACAACATGTGATCCTGGATATGAAAGGAGACAATGATGGGACAACTGGGGAAACGTATCCACAGTTTGCATAATATTTTAGTGTTAATTCATAACAGCACTGTGGCTTATGTAAGATAAACATCCATATGGAGGGTATATGGACATTCTTTGCATTTTTGCAACACTTTTATATGTCTGAAATCATTTCAAAATGAAAATAAAACAACTTTAAAAACTGTTTAAATTGTTTTTAGTATAGCACATTCACTATTTTACTCTCATCTTTATCCCAATTACATGGGCCTCATCTTAACATGCAGTTCTTACCCCACATATGCATTTTATATAGTACTAACAATACTTCTCAAATGTCCCATTGGGATTAGCAAGATCATCTGTTCTATTTTGTGAGCAAAAAGGCATGTACCTCATGTACACACTTATATCCCCAGGGCCTTGTTCAGTCCGTGGCTCAGTGTTGAATGAATAAGTGAATCCAAAGGCTTCTTTTAAAACAAAAATTATGGGGGGAAAGGCAATAGGGATAAGTCATAATGTAATAGATTCAAGAATATTTTATCAAGGTTTTAAAGTGAATTCCCAGTCTGTCAAGAAGGTTAAAACAAACAAACAAACAAAACACCACCTCATTTTTAAAAACAGCTGAATTTCTTTTATGTTCTTTGGTTTTGTTTGTAGAGCACCTTTTAATCCTCAGCATTTGTCATTTTAAAAATTATCGATGTTCAAATTGTTAGTAATATTTAACAATAATACATTCAAAAATTAACACTTAGGGATTACTGTGTGTCAGGTTTTACTGTTTACTGTCTTATGTGACTGGTTCAGTCATAACGACCTCTACAAAATTCAGTCTGTTTCTGCTCACCTGGTCAGTGCAACTCAAGAACCTAGTTCTCAGACAGGGCACTCGGCTGCCTCTCATCTTATATACCCATAAATAAATGAAAAGGACATAAACTTAAAAAGGAAAAAAAAAAAACTGTTCAGTTGCTTAAAGCAAATGGAGGAAAACTATTAAGGGGTAGACGGCAACTTGATAGAAATTCTCTTGTCTGCTACAAGTATGCAACTTTCTTTGCTCTTTTTATTTTACCCAATCACTCACAGCAAACATTCTCATGAAAAAAATTCCCAGGTTTGCCTCATCTGTAAAGATAAGGAAAAATGTTTTCCTTATCATGCAGAGGATTCGTTTGAAGCCATCGTTCAGAGGCCTTCAAAGGGAGAGTTGGTTGGTTGGTGCTCAGCTGGAAGAAGCTGCAAGGGGCAGGGGAGAAGGACATGGGGAGAGAACCCCGAGAAGCAAAGGGTCAGAGACACATTGGGTGTTGATTTCTCAAGTGGACTATTATACCCTTGATGCCACACCATAGAGCTGTTCACAATTCTGTGTTCCAAAACATATTTCATAAAGCTGGTAAGCAAACAAATATTAAACACCTTTCAAGTACTTTTGTTTTCTCACTTCCTTCTGCCAAGTTGCCCCCACACTGAAGAAAGGATTTGAGTCCTCAGTGTGAAGAAGGTAGTGTAAATCTTTTTGAGGCATCTCATATGTGGTGTTAGGAGCATCCACGTGCCTAGGTGATCGTGGGTGTGCTGAGTCTACAACGGTGCCTGGCAGTTGGGGGTGTGACTTGCTGCCACTGTCCTCACTGTCCAGGAATACCACTCCAGGGTAGAGTCGTAATAAATCTTTGCTGAATTTCATTTTAAAAGTCATTAAATCAAAATATGATGATCTGATTTAAAACATGATGAACCTGCAATCGTGGGAAACTGCCACTGACATTCTGGAAAGCATAAGAGTCAATGCCAGTCTGAGCACCTGTAAAATGTCCACCAAGTTTGGCACATATCAAAGAGCTCAAACAGGGTGGGGAGAAACAGGTTTAGGGGAGTTGGCTCCAGTAGCGGTGCTGCCTGTTCCCTTGTATTACCATTGGCAAATATAAGACAGATCTGCATCACACTGTTATGGGGAACTGCCATGTCTTTCTCTGGTATATCACCTTCCTTTCCTATAGTGCTTCTTTTTTAACTATTCATGTTCGTTTCTTCAGTGGTCGCAGATTTGGGAAACATTTAGAAACTTGCTGACAATGCTACACAACTTTAGAACTATTATTTTACTTGGTTCTTTGCAGCCATATTCTATTCTGGATCATTACTGCTCACCTGTTAGGCATTTACTTGCTTATTATATTAAATAGGCTCTTTAGATAGTCCAAATTTCAAAGATAATTTAAGAAATATTCACATTATATCAGATTTCTTTAAAGACTGGTCCACTGACATTCTTTTGCAAGGTCCAATTCTCTGTGTGTGCCTCTGAATGGAGAGTGCAAAGTTTAAGAATAAATTCTTAATCTATAGATAAACCATTTAGGAAGGAGCACAAGTGACACTACGTCAAGCAGAAATCATTTCTAATTTCCCCAAATCCTTATTGAACTATAATAAGCTGTGGAATGAAAAATGTCTTCCTTACTGTCACTTTCTATCATTCTTCTCTGAAAGTAACCTCTATAAATTGTGGGATGTGTCCCCAAGTAAAAGCACCAATTTGGGTAAAATCCAGGCCTCCCACAGAAGATAATTACTGCTCTTTAATTAGAACTTTAAAGATCTATGTATCCATATTGTTTAGGGAAGACTAAAACAAGGAGGTTCAGAAACAAAATATGACACAAAATAGGTAAAAAGTACTAGCAGCTTCTAGGACAGAAGGATGAGTAAAGGGAGCACAGGATTTTCAGGGCAGTGAAAATACGCTAAGATAATATAATGATGGCTATACACATCTGCCGAAGCCCAGAGTGAGCCCTAACATAAACTGTGAACCCTGAGTGGAACTGATGCGTCTGCAGTGGCTGACTGATAATAAAAGACATACTGCAGGGTGTAGGATGTTGATGCTCAGAGGGGAGGGGAAAAGGAGGGGTGGGGCTTAGTGCAGTAACTGTTTTCCCCTCAATTTTGTTATGAATCTATAACCTCTTAAAATCTGTACTCATTTAAAAAAATGCTAGCAGTATGAAACGCGTAGTTTTGAGAAGGAAGAGATTATTACTCATTGTGTTTATCTGAGGAGATAGTGAAGCCAGGCTTTGAAGGAGGGAAATGATTGGGATGAGAACAAGACTTCATTAGACAGGAAATGACAGTGAAGGACTTCAAGGAACCAAAATAACAGGGTTTTAAGTGCCAGGCTACAAGGGCTGGTTCTGCTCTGTGGGTGGTGAGAAGGCACAGGAGGAAAATGAGCAAAGGGTTATAAGATGAGGACCACATCAAGACTTAATTCCTTTGAATGTGGAGGGGAATTTGAGGTGAGGATGAAGACTGGGGGCCAGGAATCATGTGGGTCTGTGGCAGCAGGCAAGGGCACAGGATGTGGCTGGGGACGCAGGAGGGGTGGGGCAAAGAATGCGACTAGAGCAGTGAAGGCATCACCAAAAATAGGAACCACAGAAAGAGAAGTAAATTTAAGGTATGTAGAAAATGACTTATTTTGGGTATGCAGAGATTATTCATGTGATGGCAAACTAGCAGTTACAAAGGTGGTTCTGAGGCCAAAAATAATTGGAAAGGAAAGAAATAATTAAAGTTTAGGAAGAGCTGCAGTTATAGGAATTGATAACATTGTGAAGGGATTCATTCATAGCAAACAGAGAAAATGGCTGGATCTTCAGGAAGAGGACTTGGCAAAATAATCTGAAAAGGACTAAGAGATAGGAGAACCAGAGGGTAATAGGAAATGTTCCTCCTGACTCAGCAAACTACAGACTACTTCTAGCATAAATAATCTGTTACCCCTCGCCTTTTCATGGTAAGGCATAGATACCCTTAGGCAAAACTACACTGGTGCCTTCTGAAAGTTCACAATTGAGGACTGGGAGTAAGGACATGTACTTTGCATTTGAAGGGCAGACTTCCAAAAAGGGGGTTCAGGGTATAAATATATGGTAAATGGTATAGTCAGTCTATGAGTCACACCTTCTTTAACTACCTCCTTTCCACACTGATTCTGGTCTTGGACTTGGAACTTGTTTTGGTGAACAGGACATCAGCAGACCAGACCATCAGCACAAATCTGACCAGGCTCCATACTGTGTACCCTTGGCTTAATCCTTCTGGGTTGTTGCTGCTGCTGCTGCCACAGCCACAGCTGACAACCAGAACTGTCCGTGGCAGGAGGCCATCCAGTCCCAGTGGATTCCCAGGATGAACAGTCACATGGTAGACGCCAGCCCAGTAAAGTCAAGCTCAAATTGCAGAATAATGACCAAATAAAGAGGTGTTGCTTTAAGCCACTAAGTTTAGGGATGATTTATTGTCAGGCAATAAATGCAGCAACAGCTGCAGTAGGGATATTGAAGGTGGGGCAAATCCACATAGATGTGAAGAGATAAGGAAGAATAAATGTGGAAGAAGTTTTAGTTCAGAAGATGTAAAAGTAGCTCCATCATTGGGAACTTGGTCCCTCTGGCACTAAGGACCTTTTCTAGTTGGCTCCTTTGCAATTGACATTTATCACCTGTCAATTCTGTCCATAATAATCTACAAATACAGATTCCAGACTTGAAGAGCAAAAAGAACCTCGAGATGATCAACAGAAAAAAATAGAGTGAGGAAATTAAAACCAAATTCTTCACTCATTCCCAAAGCACCACAACTAATGACTACCAATAGTGAGCACCAAAACCGGAATGTGGAGCACTACCCCTCAGCTGAGGGTGCGTTGGGCTGGATAAACCTGCCTGGTCACAACCATACACTCTGCCAATTTCAGCCATTGGGACTTCTCAAATGTACTGTCCTCAGGACAACAAGCCTCACTCACGCTCCGGTACCCACAGGGCATGCGGACTTCGCATGCAGGGAACTTGACGGTGAGTGCCATCATCCAGCTGGTGCTCAGAGGCTGCACAGAGCAGGGCAAGGAGCATGAAGTGCACCGGCTACACCTGCAGTAACTCGGCTGCTGAGTGAGACCTGAACTGAAGCCATCAGCACCAAAGCAACCACAGGAACAGAGCTGTCACCAGCAGACCCCAGAACACAGTTTATTCAGCATTTCAGCCTTGATTCACGCACATGTCCCAGGAGGTACAGCATTTGCTGACAAAAAGTAAACCTTGAGACACAGCTTTCTGGTTCACAGACGGATTCAAATGGATACTTTGAAAACAAGTGAGAAGACATTGTAAAATAAATACCATCCCTGGAAGATGTGTCCTTTGGCCATCTAGGCTCTGGAATTTGGTCCGCTTGCTTTTTACCCCGCTTCTAAAACTGTCCCTGGGACCAAGAACCACAGGGGGATTTGCAATAATGACTCCCAATGGGACCCCAGGAGGGTTGTGTTTTGGATAATCTGCATTTTTGAAGCAGCTATCATTTTCCTAAGTACTTGCTAAGAATAAATATAAAGAAAATAAAAAGCACTAGATTTTGATTTTTTAAAAATGTCCAAAATGATAAATTAAGAGTAAGGACACTGAAAGCATATATTAAATGAACTCCATCCATCTCTACACACTACCCCTTATTTTGAATAATCTATATGCCTCCCTCCTAAATTTCTATGTACATATAGCCACATTTTTCTTTAAATTAAGGTGACCTAAACTTACAGCCTCTATCAATAACTATCCTCTCTCCAGAGAATGTCTTCCTGACCACCTGTCTTCATTATCCCCTCTTCCCTTTTCTACTTTATATCAACATTTTTCAAACTAAATATTTTCAGTAGTAATTGCCTATAACCATTCCCCTAGTGAACAGGGATCAAATTTTAAAATTTGTTATTCTATATTCAATCACAAGAACATCTGACACACTCTTGGCTTGTTTTAAAAATTCTGTGGGAACTTGATGTTCAACGGCAAAGACCCCCCAAATCACGATAACCTTGGGAAATTATTAGTTTTCTGAAGACTACAAGTGATATGCCCAAGTAAGATTCTTTCTTGTAACTATCCATCTTTTTTTATCCCCACAGATCTGACTTGTTTAAAAACAAAGTATTTTTGTTTTTTTTTTAAAGATTTATTTATTTATGCATACAAGAGCTGGGGTACAGCCCAGAGTCCAGGGTGGTGAGAGGATTCACCAGAGACAGAGCGGAGAGCAGAACAGGCAGACTGACTGAAACACACTGCTGAGGGAGGGGAGCAGTGGGCGAGGCAGGAGAGGTCTGCAAAGCCATGTGGGTCCCCTCCCTGGCCGGCAGCAAGGAGCGAACTCGTGCTGCAGTGGCTGCAGTTTGCTTCATAGTGCATTGCTTAACCCACTGTGCCACCAGGGAGGCCCAACAAAGTATTTTTGTTACCACCACCCTAGGGGTGAGCTGTGACTCAGTGAAATTGTGAGGGATATCCTTCAGGCCACAGTAGAAGCACTAGACTCTATGTTCAACCATCAACCAGTGGCAGCAAAACCAAGTTAATTTGCTTATACTGATAAGAAAAACAATTACTCATGGTCAAAGACATGGTCAGGAGAGAGGGGAAAAAAATGAATTCTCAATATATGGCACCCACTGAAACCAAAGTCATCGAAGAAAAGGTGTAAAACACATGAATTGGACAGTGAAAGACAAATACAGATAATCCAAGACGCCAAGAAAGAACACCTAAAGCACATTATAATTATCTACCTCTACCATGAAAATAGGAAAACCAAAGTGTTCAGACAAAGCATGGCTGAGCTTGCCAAACACTCCCTATTGACTTTATAAAAACACTGAAATCATTTTAAATCCTTTAAGCTTTTTTTAAGATTTATTTATTTATGCATACAAGAGCTGGGGTACAGGTCAGAGGTGTGGGGGGTGAGAGGATTTACCCAGAGACAGAGCGGGGAGCAGAACAGGCAGGCGGACCGAAACACACTGAGGGGAGCAGCGGGCGAGGTCTGCTGCGCCATGTGGGTCCACTCCCTGGCCAGCGGCAAGGATTGAACCCGTGCCCCGCGCTGCGCTGCAGTGGCTATGGTTTGCCTCATAGTGTGTTGCTTAACCCACTGTGCCTCCAGGGGGGCCCCTAAATCCTTTAAGCTTCAAAGGAAGTTTAAAAACCTTAACACTTTAATTAAGAAAGACAAATGTATTTCTCATTTTCTTCATTCCTTCTCAATTTCTTAAAAACAGGTATATCTGTCTGGTCCAAACTGAATTGAAATGAAAAGGGGAAAAAACATTGGACAGTATACCCAAGAATACAAATTGGCAAAAACACAGAGCATGCAACATCATACTTGTCCTACTCTAAAATATCTTTAAAATTACCTTACTCTAAAATGTCTTTAAAATTAGAGCACAATTTTTCACAATACAAACTGCCCTTTAATTTTCCTATTTAAACCCCCTGGATGGATGATAAGCTATATAGCTAATGAAAAGGTAGCTATAGCTTAAAATTGTAACATGTTTTTTTTTAGTGATCTGCTCCCTTTAATAAGCATAAAAGAATTTTTTATGAACAATAAAACTGAACGTTATATTTAATTCATAGAAGCAGGAACAATTAGTCATGTAATGTTTTCATCTGCACAAATTTACAGTCCCTCCTGCAGAACACTTGAAAGAAATTACTATGCTGACTTTCATCCAACTTCTAGCAGTACTTCAATTTTCAAACTTAATTAAAACTGGCAGTTTTACTAAGAAGAATCAAATTTCAATCCAATGGGTGTGCTTTCTTATTTCCCCCCCCCCCCTAAGAAAAAGCAAAAGAAAAATCAGGATATCCTAAGCAAAGAATTAACAGAGCTTTGATTAGAATTGAAAGCCACGAGTTAGACAGGTGGTTCGAATTACCACTTTTATTAAAACACAATCCTTTACATCAAGCTCACTGGATTTTTTTATTAGTTCTAGACTATTGAAAGAAAATGTTTGTTTGGCTTAACTTAATAGAGACTCATAAATCACGGAAGAATGACGACAATTTTACATCTGGGAAATGTACTTCTTCAGTCTCTCTCTTGGTAGAACCAGGTATTTGAGAACCAAAAGAAACCTTGGCAACAATCAAGTGCTCTTTCTAGAAAGAAACGCAGCTCCCAGGTATGGGGTGCAGAGGCAGATTAAAAATGAGATTCATCTCTTGGAACCAGCAGCCTATTTACCAACACAAGGTCTTTTTCATGGAAATGAAACATTTACATGAAAGGTTTTCAGAGCAGCAGAATTAGCTGGAAGGACAGCAGCGGTGGCAGGCTGGTGGAGCCACACCACCCCACAAAGGAGTTGGGGTGGATTATGCTGATGCTGTGTAATAAGGCACGAAGCAATATTCCCAGTGACCTGGCTGCTGCCTTGGGGATCTACCTGCTTTCTTGATGGCTTTCTGCTGAAAGAGACAATTATGGGCTCACCCTAATATTCAGGCTTCTTGCTATTTCCAACTTACTTACCTTCTTCTCATCTGGTGGGAAAACAGAATCTAGATTCCAGGAATTGACACTAAGTTGCTTGAATGTGGCTCAGCTTTGCATCCCCTAATGCAAACTGGAATAAAGTGCAGCTCAAATAGCAGTTGCATTTAGATGAGCAAAAATGATACCTTACATTTATATAAAAATTAAAGATGTAGGTAGAGCCCAATGAGATCTAGGGGACAATTATGCAAAAAAAAAAGCAATAGTTCTAAGAACCAAAGAGAAGACTTGTAATAATATATCATTGTATTCACATTTCATTTTTTTTTAAGATTTATTTATTTATGCATACAAGCACTGGGGTACAGGCCAGAGGTGTAGGGGGGTGAGAGGATTCACCACAGAGAGCGGGAGCAGAACAGGCAGACCAACGGAAGTACACTGCTGAGGGGAGCAGCGGGCACAGCAGGAGAGGTCTGCCACACCATGTGGTCCCCGCCCTGGCCGGCAGCAGGGATCGAACTCATGCTGCAGTGGCTGCGGTTTGCTTCGTAGTGCGTTGCTTAACCCACTGCGCCACCAGAGGAGGCCCATGTATTCACATTTCATTTTGAAAAAAAAAATTTAATGCTTCTAACATGATCAAGCCTTATTAACTAGACAAGTGTCAATATACCCGAGTGAAGCAGCAGTCTTTTAAATTTATCAGCCTAAGTCTTATTGTCAATCTGTTATATTCTTTTTTTTTTTCTTAAGATTTATTTAGTTTTATGCATACACGAGCTGGGATACAGGCCAGAGTCACAGGAGGTGAGAGGATTCACCAGGGACAGAGCGGGTAACAGAACAGGTAGATCAACTGAAATGCACTGCTGAGGGGAGCAGCGGGTGAGGCAGGAGAGGTCTGCTGCGCCATGTGGGTCCCCTTCCTGGCCGGGGATCCAACTCGTGCTGCTGTGCTGCAGATGCTTCACCCAATGTGGTGCTCAACCCTCTGTGCCACCAGGGAGGCCCCCAACCTGTTATATTCTATGACAAATGATGCTGCAGACAGGATCGGCAGTTTCAGACTTGGAGGATTACTCCGTAGACCACCTCATCTAGCCCTTTCATTTTATAAGTGAAGACACTGAGGTCCAAGGTTATTCATGGATAAGGTAAAGGAAACCTCAGTCCAGCTGGAGGTCACTGGTCTTACCTACAACCTTCACACTTCTAGCACTACATTCTGTCTCCAAATATGGATTCTTAAATATTGAGATGCTGATTGACTTAATTGAATTTTTAGTTTTCAAGAGGCCTCATCTTTACTCATTGAATGCATACCCAATGCTGACATTTGAATGCTCCACTCATCATGCACATCCCTCCCCATTACCACCCCATTACCACAGAAGCTGAACCCCTTTTCCCTGCCTGTGGGAGTGCCCTAGATCCAGGGCAATGCACCTGGTGTCCTGGAGACAAAGCCCTCTTTTTGTCGGTTGAACTGGGTTTTCATCACTTCCAGCCACAGTCCTTATAGAATCCCCAAGTTTCACTGAATTTTGCTTTGAAGATATTTAATATCTAGTGGATGCTTTGTGGCAAGACAATTTATTTTGGTAAATAAAATTATACCCATAAAAAATTGGAGTAAGCTGGAAAAATCAATCTTGTCACCCCAATCTAATAAGTATATGATTTATCAAATAAAATAATAGAAAACAGCTTTGCCACTTTTATCTTAAAATTTAAATGTATAGTGTTACAAGCTCCAATTAGAGTATTTATAATAGTGCTTGTCTCTGTCTTCTCTGGCTGTGCTCATGCTAGAATGATACAGCTGAGTAAATGTGATGAACTATATGGCCTGCAATGCCTAAATATCTTTTTACAGAAAAGGTTTGCTCAGCCATGCATCTGTTCAGGAAGGAAAATTAATCCTATTAGGCCTTTCATTGTTGTCTAATTCAGTTGTTAAAAAACCTCAGCCCCCAGATCCATCTAGTTCTAAAGATCTCCTAAAATAACCCACTTAACCTCCATCCCAGGTCCCCTAGAACTCCCATGGGGCTTCCACAAAATCAAGATGTCATTAGCAAACATTAGCTTCTCTATTGAGCCCTTCAGTTTTTCTTGCTAGCCAAATTTTGACTGTGTCCAGACACCAGCCTTTCTTAAGACGACGGGGTTGGATGGGGTTGGGGGTTTCTGCTCCTTCCTCCCTGCCTACTCTAGGCCACCCAACCGCTCTCCTCCCTAAAATCTCCATTTCCTGTGAAGCACGTGCTGTAAGATTTTGCCACATCACCCATGCCCCTTACAAAACTCCTGGGAAGGAAAGGACGGATACTATTTTCCCAGTGAGCTCAGCCTGTCCACCATCCTATCTCAGTGATTGGCATCTCTATCCATACAGTGTTTCTGGCCCCGAACCCTGGAGTTAACCTTAACTCTCTTCTCACCAAATCTCTAGCAATCTGTGGGCTCTTTATTCAAAGCGTGCCCCTACCAACGACTCACAGCTACCTGCCTCTCCCCCAGGCACCAGCCAGTCTAACCCAGATGACAGTAAAGCCTCCTGGAAGGTTTTGCCTTTGTCAGTCAGTTCACCATCTGTCATCGCTTACCTTGCCTCAACACCTCTTGCAGGCTCCCACCTCACCCCGAGAAGAAGACAAACTTCCTGCTGTGGTGAAGGCCCTACCTGGCTGTTGCTGATTCTGTTCTTCAGGCTTTAATCCCCACAACTCTCCTCTCCACCTGTGCCAGCTCCACCAGTCTCTATAGTTGCTCAAATGTGCTTTTCTTTCACACCGCTACACTTGGTATTCCCTTTATCCGGAACAGTCTTCCCAGATATCCCTTACCTTTGAGTCTCTGCTCAAATGTCATCTTAGCAGAAAAGAACCCCTTAGCCACCCCACCCTCACTTCCTTCCCAGGTTCACTTTCCTCCACAGCATTTTACATCACCTAATATGATCACTTAATACTTCTATTTTTTATCTCCCTCCTGTAGAATACAGTGACAGCAGGGAACAAATCTGTCTACTTTTTCCAATGTAAATCTCCTAGGGCCTAGAATAGTGCCAGACGCTTAGTAGGCACCATAAATATCAGATAAATGAACTTCAATGAACCAGTCAAGTCACTGCTTTATTGCTAGCCACTTCTGGCTGCAGGAGGAAAAGAACCAGTTCTGTTCATTTCCACATAAACCTAGAAATTCCAAATCTGAGAATCAATAAATTTCACACAATCCTGTCTTCTAGATCTTACTGTCTACCTATTCCTCCTGCTCTCCACTGGGGAATTAAGGACAAAGAAATATCAAACTATCAGGCAGAATCTAGTCACTACAACTGGTCAGAATTTAGTTTTAAAACATCAAATTCTCTAAATGGTCTGTTATATTCAATTGTTTATATGCCATAGTCTCTACACAGGAAACTCATTTTGCAAAAGATCTGTTTTAGAAATGGGTGAAGGGTTACAAAAAATACAAATGCACATGACACTGAAAATTTATTTTGCTAGTTACTAAAGTAACACTATTGGCATATTGGTTTTGAAGGAATAAAAACAAATAACACTATAAATTTTGCTAGAGGTAACAAATGGAAAATATTTTGAAAAGTGAGCACATCTGGTATAATATTTAATATTTTATTAACCCAGCACAACACCTTTAATTTCATGATCGACTTACTGAGAAAATCCTCAGTTAACAATAACAGATCAACAAATAGGACTACATTCACAAGTCAACTTTCTAGAAACAACTTATGTTTTCTGCAGTTTAGCTCTTTAAGATAATCCTTGAACCTCTGTCTACATTCTTACATTAAAAAATAACTCAAAGTCATCCACTGAGTTTTCTTCAGCCTCATGCAAAGAAACTCCCATCACTGCTAACAATTTGTTTCGCTTGCATTTTGCTTCTGCCTACCTTGTACTCATGGAATAGATGGTAGTTTCAAAAAAAGCAAGTAATCTTGAGTTCAGAGAAAGAGGAAACAGAATAGTTTGGAGGGCAAAAAGTCATTAATATTCTCAGAGAAAGTAAAGTTATAGTTTGGAATGCCTTAAGTTTAACAGAGAATAAGGCTAATAGTATATACGGTTTCTAGCTTATGAGGGACACTCCCCCTGACCCTTTGCCCCCAAGCAGGGTTGGAGCAAGGTGGTTCTCCTAGAATCGCCAATGAGATTGTAGCTCACTGGATTCTAATTCTTTCCAGCCACCTTCAGAGTAGGAGAGGCAGGACTGATCCAGACTTCTAAACACACTTATTAAAGGAAAACAAAGATTATCAAGTTAGATCATTCTTGAGATGTACACTGGCCAGTATATTTTCTTTAATTACTGCCTTCAACATATGTAGACTGAGTAGAAATTCCATTCTGCTTACAAAAAATCAGGAGGAAAAAAAAAAAGGGGTGACAGTTGACTAAGCTATAAACTCGGCTGACCCATGGATATTTTCTCCCATTAAAATAAACAACATTGCTTCCTTACACTGTAGAATTTTTTTCAAACAAGGATTGAAACCCACTTTCTAAAAGAGGCTTTGTTGCTCACTGGTAAAAACCTTGTAACTCCTGTGATTATCAGTCTCCTCATTTCCTGGGCTCTAAGAAGCCTAATTAAGAGTTTGTGTGTTCGCCAATTTTTAGTAGTATGGCACAGGGAAGGTGAATGACATTCTAAGTATGTCTAGATAATTTGGTTCAAAATACTGAGAAAGTTGTCCTGCTTTGTCTTTAAGTATGTCATAACTTTGTTATTTTGGGACAGAGGTGAAGGAGGAACACAGATAAGAAAATAAAAGGAGCATCAAGAGCCATGCATTAGAGAACACCTCCTCCTGGGGTTGAGGGTCGAGGCACCACATCTTTTAAAAGATTTATTTTATTAATTTTTTTATACAAGAGTTGGGGTACAGGCCAGAGGTGCAGGGGTAAGAGGATTCACAACAGAATGGGAAGCAGAACAGGCGGATCCACTGCTGAGGGGAGAGGTGGGCGAGACAGGACAGGTCTGCTGTGCCAAATGGGTCACCTAGTCAGAGATCGAACTCATGCTGCAGTGGCTGCCAACAGTTTCATAATGCTGAGACTGAACCCCCTGCACCACCAAAGAGGCCCAGCACCCCATTTTTAACCCCATCTGTGCAATGCAGAAGATAATAACAGAAAAAGATGTCAGTAATTCAGGGTCCTTCGTTTACATAGAAAAAACCAAAGTGACTGGTGCGATGGCCGGGAACACGTCTTCCCACAACTAGGCATCTCATCTTTGTTCCAAGTACTGAGGGAAGTGTCCCTGAAAGGTCACAGTGGATGCTCTAGCATACTGGGTTCACTGAGGAGGCTGGCAAATTAAGCCCCAGAAAATGACCCAATGAAAACATGCCACTGACAGCAAGTATGTCAAAGTGGTCCTTTGGGATTTTATGCAACAAAATCTCCACTTGAGTCACAGGAGAATTCAGCATTAGCTCCAGAAGCAGAGGGCTGAGACAAATACAACAACAAAAACCCTATGTGTGAAAAGAAATAAGAATTATGTTCCAAGAAAAGCATTTAGAAGATAAAAATAAAATATCAAAGAGAACATCTCAGCCATATCTTTACTCAGAGTGAAGCGTCCTTATCTAAAAACACTCTTGAATCTTTTCCGACATCTGCTGTCCTTCCAGGCTGTCCATGCTTAATGTCCTTCCTCCTCAAAGCCATTCTGAGACGTTCCAGATGACTGATTATCCAGTCTTTGGGCCTCTGGAGACCACTTAACAAACCATTTGTATGTATAGTTTTCTCTTTCCCTGCAAAGGAGGTATCTTAAAAATATACTGAGTAAGTAAAAAAAGAAAAATAGGTACAAAATAAAGAGTAATACTAGAGGGACCTCCCTGGTGGCGCATGGGTTAAGCAACGCACTATGAAGCAAAACTGCAGCCACTGCAGTACGAGTTCAATCCCTGCCACAGGCCGGGGAGGGGACCCACACGGTGCAATAGACCTCTCCTGCCTCACCCGCTGTTCCCCTCAGCAGTATATTTCAGTAGACCCACCTGTTCTGTTCCCCACTCTGTCTCTGGTGAATCCTCTCACCCCTCTCGCCTCTGACCTGTACCCCAGTGCTTGTATGCATAAATAAATCTTTTTTAAAAAAAAGAGTAATACTAGAAAACATTCTGACAACTAAAAATCTCATTTAAAAGAATAAATCTACATAGTACAATTCTGTTACTAGTCTCTCAGCCAACATTAAATGGCCCTCAAATTATTATTGTATTAAAGGGAGTAAAAGTAATGTCAGGGAAATTTCTATTACGGAAAGCTTCTTTTCATTATTCCTCTGATTCAACTTTTTATAAATGTGCTTGACAATCTTTAACCACTTATTCCAGATAATGAACTTCCTGCTCCTTCTAAGTATTTTCCCTCAGGCAGAAAAACTCATTAATATTTGACTCTTTCCTGTCATTTCATACATCTCTGATTTTTAAAGGAGGGAGGGATCCTAAGACATTTGATCTTTTTTTAATGCAGTTAAAAAAGTACAGAAACTGATTATCCAAAAATCAAACACTAAAACATTCCCTGACTCTTGTGGGCTAAAGCAAGCACATTCTCTTCATGTTTCAAGGCAACAAATATAATTGAATGTAACTACTTAAGACCCAACCTAAGCCTAAGGAGTAAGGAATGGTGTTGCCAGACCACAATGTCTCTGAGAGATCAATTTGGCCAATAAAGGCTGGAGCCTGTATACACCTTCCAGAAATAGGAAAGCAAAGAGACACTTCAAGAATTAATCCTCTGACTTCCTTCAAACCTCACTTTTACAAAACAGAAAGCCTTGATTAAAAGACCATACTTATTCGAGCTTTGGCATATTATCCTTCCCAGTTCTAACTGGAGTTTAGCTATAGATGTCATTCAATTTTTCAGGATAAAAATTTCTCCAGAAGTTCTCGCAGAGGTAAGACTGAGTGTGCATTTGTTTAATTGATTTTCGCGAAGGCACTGCCAAATTCTAAACGTTCCATCATGCATTTATTTACCAGTTATCAGACAACTTGTGAATAATTTAACATTTTCCCGTATTCCACTTTCTGATGGGTCTGTAGTGTCTAAGTTACTTTCTCCTTTGATACAAATGTTCTAGTCAAAAAATTGTTTCTTCATTAAATTGCCATTTTAAAAATACCACCCCAGCTATAACAGTAGCATCTTCCACATAAAAGGGGAAATGTGAAAAAACACCCAAAACACACATCAAATTGCCTCCTCTTCTCCATGCATTCCATGTTGTATCTGACCACAGCACTGGAAGGAAACGTGCTCCATGTCCTCCGGGAGTTAGTCAAGTGACTGCGAGCTGACGCTGCACACACAAGGAGGTAACAGTTGAAAGCAGGGAGAATGGAACTAAGGAGTGCGCACCGGGAGGGGGCGCCCTAACGATTAACCTGCGCATAGGTTCCTCCTCAGCTCCAGGAGTGGTCAATACCTGGAACAGGAACAGGGCCATATTAGGACACAGACAGGTTAACTCAGTGAAGAAACACAACTTGCTGGTGACTTCCTGTGCTTGGTGGGCCCTAGACAAGGTGTTTAAGTAGATTCATTCTTCAGTAAAGTACCATTAGCTTTCTTAACAGGACACGCATGCTACCATATACATCCCTGGGGTATTGAGCACACCGCATTTAAGTTAAGTAGACAGTCTCTCTGAGAAGGAAAAGACAATTTTAAAGAACAGATAAGAAGGTAAGGATAAGGAGGAAAGTCCTGCGCCTGCCTTCTTCCTTCCAAGGGGGCAGGGAGACCATGAAGATAAGGAAATGGAGGAAGAATAATCAGTAGAGGGAGGCCACTTCCTGTTTGTTCTCCCTGGCCCAGCCCAGGTCACATTCTTCCACTCTATCACAGTGGAGAATCCCTTAATACCTTGGCCCATGATAAAGAAAAAACTTTACTCTCAAACTTCTAAATCCTTTTGTCTTCTTGGCAACACTGGGTTTCAATGGGGGAAGTGAATTGTTAAGCATTAACAGGTTAATACCCACTCTTGTCTATCTTTCCTTAAAGACTTCAATCCGCAGATAACACTGTGTGTGCAGACAGAAGATAGAAAGGGAAGGCAGTTGTGACTTGGTGGCTAAATAATGCGTGGGGGTAAATCTGCACGGACAATGGACACTTCCTTGGCAGCTTATAGAATCGTGCCCAGGCATGGCGGTTTGAGCGTCCAGTAATTGCGCCATCAATCTGACATGCCGAAAGTTCGAAGAGACCTTGGCAAATGACAATCAGTGGTCAGTTTAACACGAAGGAGAAGCAGTCACCTCGATATGTCTTGTAAATGGGGCTATTTGGTGAGTGCAGCAGTAGCCTCACTTGCTATCGGATATAAATTTAATGAGGAATAAAGGTACGCCCTCGAGGCATCCCCACCCTGCCAGGGGTCTGGAATGGCAAATGACATTCTACTGGAGACAGATGCCCAAGGCCACTCCTATTCCAGTTTAATTTTGGAAAACAGATGTTCAGTAAATTTTCAGGAAAATTTAGACCCATAATTATTTCCAGAAATCCTATAAATATGTTCCTGAAGGATGAATTATTTTATTTCCTCAAGGTTGGTTGGTCAGTAACTCATTACTTATTGAACTTCCCCCAGGAGAAAAATCAACTATGAAGGAAATGGAAAACACAGTTCTCACTTTCCAAGAATTCACTATGTGAGGAGGGGGAAAAATTAGAGAAAAGTAGATACTTGTGCTAGTTGACAAATGTTTTGAATCACAAAATCTGGAAAATTACAACAAATTAAAGAATCCTATCGGCAACTACATCAATGAAAGGGACTCTTAACATGGGCTAAGATTTCAAAATTAAAAATAAAAGGTGGTGGGAGTGAAGGTGATTAACTCTACTGGACAGCAGTTGTCTCTTTTTTTAAAAGATTTATTTATTCACGCATACAAGAGCTGGGGTACAGGTCAGAGTCGCAGGAAGTGAGAGGAGCCACCAGAGATAGACCGGGAGCAGAACAGGCAAACAGACCAAAATACACTGCTGAGGGGAGCTACAGGTGAGGTAGGAAAGGTCTGCAGTACAAAGTGGGGCCCCACCCTGGCTGGGGGCGTTGCTTAACCCACTGTGCCACCAGGGAGGCCCGGCAATTGGCTCTTAGAAGCAAAATTCTTTAAAGAAAGGCAGATTTTTAAAGAGGCTTGAGTGGTCATTCTTTGTAATGTCCTAACAAAGGATCGAAATCTGTGGCTGATGGTGGCCATTAGCCCCTAAATGTCTGCGGCAACTCTGAGCCCTACAAGTAAAATGATCTGGAGTCAGGAGACCTGGTTATGTAATTCCAGGCAAGTTACAACCTTTTTGCCCTCACCTTGCACCTTGAAACAGGGATTATAAATATCATCTGGCTGTTTCACCAGATATCAAATGAGGTGTGTGGGAGAACTTTGAAAACTACGAAAGGTTGTATGTGTGTGAAATTTCAAATAAAAAAAGATGAGGAAGAAGATGATGGCAAAGCGGGCCTGGAGCTTCATCTGAGGAAAATGTTGGTTACAGAATGAAAGGGCAAATGCAATAGACACCCTTCTCCCCCCCCCCCCAACCCCCCATTCAGGAGCCATTCATGCAGGGGAGGGGAGGGAGTGGGACCCACAGGTCCTATAGACCACAAGGTAGGAAAGAATGATCTGACCCAACATCCAAAAGGAGGCAGAGTTCTGCAATTTTTAAGGAGCGATGTGTTCTAAGCCAATGTGGTAAAAACTGGGAAGTGCTGCTAATTCCTCTCTGGCTCTGCTGACAAGGTCAGAATCTTCTGGGCTGGAGACTTTGACAGGAGTTGGGGCTTTTGTGACTATTTGCTATGACTTTCAGAACTTTGTAGAAGCCTGACACACCATGTTTCTAATGCTGTCCCTTGATTTAGCCAGTTCAGTTGTGTGATCTTTGTTTTGAAAATACAGGTAGATCTGGAGAATAGAGGTAACCACATAACATTTTGATGTATTTCCTTCTAGGTTTCTGGGTTCTAAATAGTTTGATTGGTTGAGCTCCTACAATAAACAATAATGTAATCTAGTTTTTCTCATTTAAAAATTCTTGAAGACATTTTAATGAGTAATTATTGAGATTGAGAAATGGTTAGAAAATATTCTAACAAGCATCTGTGGGTCCACAATTTGTTCAGGTGGAGAGTTTAACTTTGCAACTGCATCAGGTAAAGGGCTGGGTCTACTACTATGTAGTGCTACACTGAAAACACACGAAGAGCTGGAGTGGGCCAAGTAGTTCTGAAATTAACATTGCCTTGAGAAAGTCAAAACAAGGATCCTATCTTTAAGGGCTAAGGTTACATCTACTTGGTCTATAAAGCTTTAATGGCCCAGTTACTCCAGTCCTTTCTTATGTCCTTCTCCCAACTCCTATGACCCAGTTGTTTAATATCGTACTATTTATATGTGCCTTGTGGGTTAGTTCTGTCTCCTGATGCTAGACATCTGCTGTTCTTGATGCTCAGCTTCTATGTAGCTCCTTTTGGTGATGGAGTCTCACGTTCTTACCTGGGATACCAGTCCCTCTCTAATTCTCAGTCCAGACAGAGAAGTGTAACATGTGTACCCTGCCCAAGAAATGAGCATCTTCCATGTGCCTGGTCAGTGATGCTTGAGGGCTGGACATATAGTTCTACCTGGACCAGGGATAGTGAGGCTTAAGACTTACTCAGTAGGGGAGAAAGCACTTTTCTGATGAACTCAATGATGAAAAATGCAGAGCTGGGCCATTGTGGTCACCTTGCTACTTCAACAGTGAAGATAAACACCAAAAAATGGTGCTGAAATAAAGAGAACCAGTTAGAAGAAAAGTAGGTCTCTAGACAGAACTGCACTTGGATTTCCATACACTTGGTTCAGTAAGCTCCTTTCTTGATTAAACCAGTTAGAGATATTCTTTACCACTTGCAAAATACACTTTAAATAGAGGTCTAAATGATTTGTCAATGAGATTTTAAAACATACTGAGCTTGATTAGGTACCTCTGGTTCCTAGCAGTATCAAGAAGAATGTTCATTGTTTAATGTTCACCTTGGCTCCAGGGCCATGTTCTACTTTACTTTGTATCTGTCCCAACACCTTGTACTGTGATAGACACATCAGACATCTGTTACTCTCAGAACTTAAGTCTCCAACTGGAATAAAACACACATTGGTGGAGGTGGCAGCTGCTGGCGAAGTGGTGCTTCCTGCCCTCTGAAATAGGATGTGCATTCACCTCCAGACACCCGGGAGAGAAGCCGGGGAAAAGCCCACATCACCTGAAGCAATAAATGGTTTTTAGGAACAAAGCACTAGTCTTCTGTCAACACCTTAAAATTTCAAGGAACTAATATTTCCCTTTTCAAGATATTTTTAAACTTTATTTCTTTTGTGGGCTAAAACAATTGTTCCAAGAGTAATTTCAGACTTTTCTCTTTACCTGAAGGATCTCCAAAATGATGTTTAATCTCCCCATTCCAAAGTAAAGAAAAAGAACTGTTTCACTGAAAGACTGTTCTTGCCAAATGAGAAAAAACGAAACTAGAACTAATTTAGATTCTACAGTGGTAAACCATCTACATATATAGCTACATAATATATATATATATACACACATATATTTGTACTTATTTGCTGTTGTAAGAACGCTTCACAAGAACTAGCTTCTTGACAAGTTAAGTGTACAACATCATATTAACTCTAGACCAATGCTACACAGTAGATCTCTGGAACTTAACTATATTGCTGTTTTTTCTTAATATAAATGTCCTGTAAAATAATGCCATCAAAGAAAACAACAGCTTGATGACATAGAGAACAGTTCCAAAATTCAAGCTATCACATGTGACTCTTTGAAAGGCAGAAGTATAGCTTTCCTGTTCTCTTGAAAAGCATAAAGCCCAGGTACAGGATGAGAGAGAATGGATGGGGATGTTGTTATTAATACTAGGACTTTTTAAATGGGTGCAACTATGCTAAATTTCAGATTTTATATGACCCTAATGTAGTATGACTGCAAAATCATTTTCACCTGGAATTACAAATGGACCTGCCTATTTGGGGGTTACAAACCTCACTTAGGTCACTATTTCTGAAATATACAGCGCAATAGTACAGCTGGAAAACAGTACTTTCTTTTCTAAGTAATCAGCCATGAATAAAATGCAAAAATACTCCAGAGGAAAATAGCTTCCTAAAAACTTTTGATCTTTGCAGAACTAGACTTTCAAGGGCTTGCTCTACTTTGTGTATGTGGCAGCAAAATGTCATGTCACAAAAATAAATCATTTCAAAAAAATATTACCAATTAGAAAATGTAAGTCATTCAGAAATGAATTCAAGTGCAGACTGTGACATAAACTACAATGTTCTTTAACACCTGAACTACATACCCTGGTGGAGAAAGCCACCACGGTGCATTAATGTTTTCTATACATATAGGTGTTTGAGAAAAAAATACCCTGTTAAACTGATGCAAAAAGAAAGAAAACCAAATAACCAAGGATAACTGTTTTAATATAGTGAAACAATAAAAATAAGAACTCAAATTCAAAAGTCACAATAGGAAAAAAAAAATCCCATACCTGTTTTTTAAAAAAAAACTTAAGAAGCTTCTCTGACTAGCATTTTTCAAATCTCTTCTATCTCATCTCATCACCCCACTGGGATTACATAGCTGCTATATAGCAAAAAAAAAAAAAATCCCAGAGGAATGTGCTCCTTTTTAATTAACTCTAAGCTGCTATCTTAAACCCAGTTAGTTATATCCTAGGCATTTTGCATATATTATCTCATAAAATTTGCGGAACAATTCCATTAGATATTTTTATGTCCACTTTAAAGAAAACTGAATTTAGAGAAGTTCAATAACTGGCCCAAGATCACAGTGTACTTTCATCCCCACAGCAAAATGCATAGCTTTTCGAGCTCTTTTGATAAGGGTTCCATGTGTCCACAGCAGAGCTCCAGGCTCCTGGAGATGTCAGCTTGGTTCAGCTCAGAGCTGTGCAGTGTGCACCAACCACAGCTGGAATTGGCCCTCAGCTCACAGAGGTTGGAATAGATGGATCCTACTTCCTTCTGGTTCCAACAGCTGAATTTGACTTGAAAATGTAGATTTTTGCCAGGTTTTAATGATTTGCTTTTTAAGTATACACCAATCAGTATGCTCATAATCAAACTCTAGTCTTTTGGGCCACAAAATGACTCAATTACCATGAGAATGAACTGGACAAATGACCTTCATTTAATAGTCATGAAGGATAGTGTGTCAGGAATTTCTTCCTAGCACATGCTTTCAGGGTGACCAGACTGTGGTAGAGTTGGTTCACTTGTAGAGTTATTTAAATGTCATGTTGGTCCTATCTTCTGACGTGTTTCTCACTTGCCCACACACCTCCTACCTACAGCAGAATGCTGTCCCTCCCACCCTGAGGTACACACATGTCCTTAACATACCACACAAGCTTTGGTGATGGCTTCTACTTCTGCTTTTGTTAGATGTGAAGTCCTTGCAGGTATGAACAAACACTGCCTTACTTATTCCTATATCCCAAGCATCCATTCCTTGCTAATGTACTCAGTGTTTGATATACATTTACTTAAATATTGAATTTTCTTAAGACACCAGCAAGGTTATTGAGAGGAAAGACTCTAGGTGATCTATGAGTTTTATGACTCACAAAACCCATAAATACATACCAAGCACAGATCTGTTTCACTTAAAACAAGACATACTCCTGAAAGATAAGATTTAGAAATTGATTCACCTTGCTAATAATTTCCAAAGATCTTAACCTTAATTTAAAATACAGCACTTCCTTACATTTATCTGTACATCTCCCATCTATGCAAATGAATAAATACTTAAATATAATAATGACCCTCTAACTCAAATCTTGCGGGACTTTTTGAAAGCAAAAAATACAGTATGGAACCTGACTAACAATGTAGGCAAACTGGGGTGGTAAAGACTTCAGAGTGTTTTGACTTGAACCATTTGTTTATTCTTTCAGTTGGAAAACACAACAAATATATTTTCTAAATCCATCTTGTTTTTGACTTAGGTATAGCCTAGTATACACAAGTCTATTTACATGAATGCTTTTTATATATAAGAACAAAGACAGGAAATGTCACCTGCTCTGAAATCAGGCCATGGAACCCTGTCAATCAAGAACATCTCCTTCTAAGCCCTCTCCCCAAGGCAGGGTCAATCAAGTAGGCTTCAAAGAAGGGGGACATTTTAAATCATGTTTGAAGGCAAGGAACAAGGGATTTGACTAGGGAAGGGATGTTTTCTAATAATGGAAGGGTGGGGTTGGGATTATAAAGGAAGAGGTAGGGAAGTGGTGTGCCAACACTCCCTGCCAGACACAGGAAATTCTAGCTCCCAGGTCACTAGGTCACTGCAGGACAGAAGCTGAAAACCCAAAGAATGCCCTGGATGTATTCAGCCCTTCCCCTCTCAACTGCTCCCTTGCTGGCTAAGCAAGCAGATAGCTCATCACACTTCTAATTCTGATGCACGTTCTTCACAATTTTTCTGTGTTGTCTATACTGGTGTGTACTTTTAAATTAGACTATAAGCTCCTTGAGGTTTGGAACTTCATTAGTGTTCTTTCCCCTGATTTGTGATGTACTAATAGGTACCAAACAAATACTGCTGTTGAGCAGGGATTTTCAGACACTGGATGCTGTTTCTAGAGTTGAACACCAATGAGAAGAGGCTAGAAATCAAAACTAGTCTCAGGAGGAAGAGAAACACTGAGGGGGGTAAAAAAAAAAAAGAGGAAAGGGAATCTGATGAAGAAATTCTGTCATG
The DNA here is from genome assembly GCA_019455555.1 of Galemys pyrenaicus. NCBI lineage: Eukaryota > Metazoa > Chordata > Mammalia > Eulipotyphla > Talpidae > Galemys > Galemys pyrenaicus. Next base: position 3,234,615 of record JAGFMF010012284.1, on the reverse strand, counting down.
GCTCAAAATAGATCTCACAAATATGAGAATAGAAATTTCTTAACCAATAGAAACAAAACTCTTGACAGTGTGTTCTGAACCCAACTCTGAAAGGCCTGGGAACTAGGCATGGCAAGAGGGAATACAGGTACCAGCCATTTATGCCGGAGGAAGGAGAACAAGCTCTCTAGTCTTCACCTTCAGTATCAGCTTTGGCATCACTCATTTACTGCATTCTCCGCTGTCCTAGTCTACTACATTTTCATCTTTTAAAGTAGATTAAAATTGGAGTCTAGGCATCTACATTTTTCATTCAGATTGCTTTCTGCTGCAGTTACATCTATCAACTCACATCCCAAATCCTCTTCTTTTCCCTTTCCTAAATATAATTCAAAGAACCAAGAGCCTTTTGTAAGATCAGAAGAGTTTTCTCTCTGGTTTGCATCCAACATTTCCGTGGGATTCTGTTAAATGTTGAAGAGGATTTCTGAAGTGTTATGCTATGAGGTTTCCAAAGAACAACCTCAAATTGATATTTGTGAGGGTGCCAATAGATTCAATTGAAGCCATTCTGCATGTAATTAAGAATTCTTGTCTTAGTATTCAGCTTTGCTCTTTAATATGTAGGGCATGTCATCACTCGTGTATATGTGGGGGGAAGGGGATATACTTTTGAATTAGATTAAAAGTTCATTTGACAAGATGTGAAGTCAAGGAATATAAAACAAACCTTTAAGCCTGATCACTTGAATGGCTTAGAAACTCACAAGTCCCCACAAGGAAATGGGGAAATTATACCAGCAGAATGTATATGGGCACAGAGATGCGGAAATGGCTAAAAGGCAACAGGGGCTACCCACAGAGTTTGGTACAAACTGATCACCTGAGCAAGTTTAGGGGAAGCTAAGAAATCTCAAGCCTGAGCTGAGAGTGCAATGCCCACTGAGTGTGTCTGGGATAAGCAGTGTAGCCCACACACTACACAGGAACATCCCAAACATGAATCTGGGGTGAGAAATTCCCGGTGGTAAGCACCAACACTCTGTAATCAGGATACACAATCTGTTATTTCCATGGACAGTCCGGTGACCACAGGTTGATCAACCATTCAACCTTCACATCAGGGGTAAATTGACAGATTCTGACAATTCTAGTTGAATTTTATTCCTTGCAATTAAGTAGCTGTGTAATCTCAAAGGACCTATTTCTGAGCCTTTTTTCCTTTTCCTCTAAAAAGGTCAGCTTGTTGTGACACAGCAGTAGGTGTTTAATATACACTTGGTAAATTAGTAAATAAAGGAAAATTTCATTGAAATAATGTATATAAATGGGCCTCCCCGGTGGCGCAGTGGGTTAAGCGACACACTATGAAGCAAACCGCAGCCACTGCAGCACGAGTTCGATCCCTGCTGCCGGCCAGGGAGGGGACCCACATGGCGCGGCAGACCTCTCCTGCTGTGCCCGCTGCTCCCCTCAGCAGTGTACTTCCGTTGGTCTGCCTGTTCTGCTCCCGCTCTCTGTGGTGAATCCTCTCACCCCCCTACACCTCTGGCCTGTACCCCAGTGCTTGTACGCATAAATAAATCTAAAAAAAAAAAAAAAAAGAAATAATGTATATAAAGAATTGGCAAACAACTGGTGCTTAATGAATGTCCACAACTTTGACCCTTCTCATTTCCCTCTATGAGAAGAAACTGTTTTTATTTTTCATGTGGTTTGCTGTTTGGCTTTTTCTTAGTGTATCAAATGACCAAAGTAATTTCTTTTTAATTATAAAAGTAACACAGGTGCTTTCTAGAAAGTGAACATATTATATATTACATTTGTAAACTGAGAAATGTATTTATATGTAGGCATCCTATTTTGTCAAAACTTTGAGGTTTGTTATCAGAATGCTAATAATGAAAAGAGAAGAAAATAAAAATCCCTCACTCCATCCAGGAATAGTTACTAAATTTTGCTTCATCATCCAGGTTACCACATATCTTTCTCTACACTTTTTTCCAGCAAAACTCCACTCCATTTTTGTGTTTTGGGTTTTTTACAAAAATTAAATACTGCATTCTTTTACAAATTATGTACCACTTTCCATAGATATTCAGTGATACAATAATTAGTAGTAACAAAAGACAACCACATAGCATAGGAAAACTTAGGCATTTTTAACTTTCTCCTCAATTTTTGCTCATTAAAAAGAGATGCATGATGAACATTTTAGTTATACTTTTTGGTGGATGATGTTTCTAATTAGCTAAAATTATTTGGCTAATAATTCCTACTCCTGAAAGTAGAATTATCGTGTCAAAGGCATGTGCATTTTTTGTGGCTAAATGTATCAATCTCTTATGCCTTCAATTGGGTATCCACACTTTTAAACAAAATTCTACAATTTTGAAGTTTTACTTTTCAATCTTTAATACTAACATTTATTAGTTTTACAGATTTAACACAAGAGTTTATTATATTACTACAAATTACTATTCCAGAGGTTTAAAACATATTCTAGGTCTTAAAACATAGCATATTTATAAATTTTTTAAAAAGTGTATTTGTGTGTAGGTAGCACATCTCCATTAAAGGCTTGGGGTTTCTATCAGAATACTAAAAACATAAAACTGAGTATTAACATCATTTTTCTATCATCTCCCTCCTATCAAGTTGTTTTCTTAGTTTATAGAGACATGAGGTTCTTAAAAATTTCAAATAAGATTTAGGAAAAAAATCATTAAAACATTACCATAATACTAGCACCTTAAGAAGCTCACTATTTGTTTTAACATTTAATATACATACATTTGATAATATTCATATAGACACACGCTCATACATACATATATAGCTTACATTTACGTAAACAACTGGTCTGAAACTTCCTTTCCCCAAACTATATCAAGAGTTTGCTCAACTGGTCAAAATTACACTTATTAGCTACTTAATATGTTCTACAATTTCTTTGGCCATTCCACACCAAAGACCATTCACTACGCTATACACAATGATAAAATACATGTACTTTTATGTATACAACTCTAAGTGGCTTTATTTCTAGGGGACAGATTATCAAAAATGAGAACTTGAGGATCAAAGGTTACACATTATTAATGTTGATAATTCCAGATATTTATTGGGAAGACTACAAATACTCTTTACAATTTTTGAGATAAATTTCTAATAAAGTTTACCACGCAAAGGTTGACTTGTCCCCTATATCCTGTGGGAAAAATCAAATATCCACTAAGTACATTTTATTCTCCCACAAATTCCAGTCATTGGTTACTTTTATTACCCTCTTTGTTTCCCAATGACACTCTTATTTATTAAAACTACAAGGAAACACAACAAAGGTTATATGAATTTTTCTACCATGAATTTCAAAATAAACATCTAAAACTGTTAAGAGCAATAGTGACTTTAAAATATATTGGATAATGGGCCTCCCTAGTGGCACAGTGGGTTAAGCAATGCACTATGAAGCAAACCGCAGCCACTGCAGCACGAGTTCGATCCCTGCTGCCGGCTGGGGAGGGGACCCACATGGTGTAGCAGACCCATCCTGCCTTGCCCGCTGCTCCCCTCAGCAGTGTGTTTCAGTCAGTCTGCCTGTTCTGCTCCCCGCTGTCACTGGTGGATCCTCTCACTTCCCTGGTCTCTGACCTGTACCCCAGCTCTTGTATGCATAAATAAATCTTTTAAAAAATAAAATATATTGGATAACTTATCAACCACAGTATTTTGTTAGCCATCTAAACTATTGGGGGTAGGGAGTAGATGGACACCACAAAACTCAGAAGAATAACCATGAAACCAGGGCCTTTCAAGACTGCCTTCCCCAATTTATCAAAGAACAGCTTTTTATGCACAGGAAGGCATTAATTTAGAAGTCTGTTTTGAAACTTTATCAGTCCAATAAAATACAATCAAGTATTTAGGAAGACCCAAGGAGTAGTTATAAAATCTACTCAGAAGGTAACTTCACACCCCAGGCAAACAACCATTCTGTCAACATCTTGCAGGTGGTTTATCAAAGGCTTGCTTTTATCCTGCACAAGCTCCAGTTGCGGTTGTTACATGCCCAAGAGCTCACTGCATTGTTTCCGGGCATCTACTTTTCTACTCCTCTGAAACAGAACTTTTTCAGGTAGTCACTTGGTATTTGATAGAACCTAACCCTATGCTCCCAGAATACACACTTTCCCATTATATTTGTCAAACAGTTAGCAGTTCCATGCTGATAAAAGTAGTATATTGATATATCAGAATAGCCACATTCATTCTAAGAAAAAGTTAATCATTGGCTGATGTCATCCCGTGGACTACATGAAAAAAGAACATTTGAAAAGAGACATACTTGTAAGTAAAGCACATCAGCAATATTCGTAATCATGCCAAATAAAATGAAAATCTCATTTCTAACCCATAGACTATAACTTTGTAAAACTAATGATATGTTGATTGACACAGAAATCCTTCATCAGGTTAAGAACAATATTTCCACATCATGTAAAACTAAAAGTAGCTTACCATGTAAGGGTGGCTACTAATGGTTTTACATGATACTTAAGGAAGCAAGGTCTAGATCAAGTACTAGAAATTTTAAATAACGGTTTCAGTTACATTCTACTAAATGGCCCTAAATTAATTTCTCATATAGGAAAAAAAGTAAACATAAAGTCCTGATGTGTACATTGAAACAGTGTCTGACTCTTGGACTACTACATGATTGCTTCATAGAATAATAAATTATGGGTATAGTAGCCTTAAGATCCTACTATAAACTCCATGGCTTTGAATATGCTGACTTTCATCCAATGCTATGTAGTTTTAATTATTATTCAACAAAGGATCATTTATAAAATTCATGGCCACTAAAACAATCAACATCTTAACAAGTGAAGTATTTAGCATGTTACATGTCACAAACATGCATTTTTCACAAGGAAATGCATTACCTTGGGAGGCTATAAAACTGAATTTTTTTTGGAAAGTGAAATCCTTGCTTTTATTTCTTCTTAACTAAAAAAGTCTTTCAGAGTTTCCAGAGACTAACATATGTAAAAAGAACATTTGAAAAAAATTTTGAATATATGTTCTAAAACCCCTTTAGGGGCCTCCCTGGTGGTATAAGGGGTTAAATCTCAGCACTGTGAAGCTACCAACAGCCACTGCAGCACTAGTTTGATACCCAGCCAGGGAGGTGACCCACATGGTGCAACAAACCTCGCCTGTCTTGCCCACTGCTCCCCTCAGCAATGTATTTCAGTGGATCCACCTGTTCTGTTCCCTGCTCTCAGATTGAATTCTCTCTCTCTCTCTCTCTCTCTCTCTCACACACACACACACACACACACACACACACACACACAGCCACCTCTGGCTTGCACCCCAGCTCTTATATACATAAATAAATCTTTTTAAAAAAAAAAAAAAACACAAAACCTCAGGGCCTCCCTGGTGGCACAGCAGGCTGAGCCTGCACTATGAAGCATCTGCAGTACAGCAGTGCCAGTTCGATCTCTGACCAGGGAGGGGGCCCACATAGCACAGCAGACCCTTCCTGCCTCATCCGATGCTCTCCTCAGCAGTGTATTTCAGGAGAAATACACTGTTAGGCTCTGCCTGTTAGGCTCCCGGCTCTGTCTCTGGTGAATCCTCTCACCTCCCAGGACTCTAGCCTGTCCCCAGCTCTTGTCCCACAGCTCTTGTATGCATAAATAAATAAATCTTTAAGAAAAATTTAAAAATTGTTAAAAACCTCAAATAATAAGGTTGTGTTTTCATGACGATATGACTCTTAACCATGGAAAATTCTGTGTTCAGAGGATTTAGAAATATTTTTAATTATCTCTGCATACAAATTTTAAATCTCTGAAAGTATCTCAGTAGGCATTTTCATAATCATCTCACTAAATAAAAGGCACTGAGTTGATTTCAAAGCAAAATTAAGACCTTTCCTAGATATATTTGTAAAAAGCTTTTCTTTTATTGTATACTAGATGAAATGAATGCATCTAGGTCATATTTCAATATAATACAAAGTGAAAGAATTTGTTGGCTTACAAATTAGGCAGCTTCCAACTCAATGTAGTTTGGAATTGGAAATGTATCAATCATAGCTGCAGTGAGCACAGCCTCTGAAATGAATGGGCTGAGAGCAGAGAACTTTTCCCAGTGCCATCTCACTGGGAATCCATTAAGTAATGGTATATGGATGCCTTTCCTTTTATTGAGTGCCCACCGGGTGCTGTGGTAGACACTAGTGTTTATAATAATTGCTTAAAGAAGAACTGGGGAAAACATTTTATTAGATGTATGATTGTATATATAACATGTTTATACATATACATGCATGAAATAAAAATATAGTAGCCTAAGGTATTGTCAAATAATTCAATAATGTCCTTGGCAATAAGCAATTATAGAAAGAAATATAGAAAAATGCAGAGAAAGAAGGGAGAAGAAAGACTAAGTGAATTTGAACTACAAGTCTCTTCTGGATGGAGAAAACACATTGATTATTTTTTAAGAAGAGCTGTTATGCTTGGGTAATTTACTATGGTCAGCTACTGTTCTGTGTTTACCTAAACCACCTCATTTAACCCATGACTAGGGTATGCAACTGGAAGGTGACCACAAGTTGCAGTATCAGGCACTGCTGGAGGTACAGCGGTGAACAAGACCGCCAAGGTCCCAAAGTGGGGCTCTGGCATGGTGTGAATAATTACAGGCATGATGTAAGTCATTACACACTGGCTGCTGGGAGGGGCAAAATGGTACAACTAGGTTTAAGGTCAAGGAAGACCTCTTTGAGGAAATGTCACCGAAGTTAAGAGTTGAAAAAAAATTAGAGAAGAGTTCTCACTTTTAAGAACCTTAATTTTCAGACTTAGCTATAATATAGATTGGTAAGTGTGTGCGCGCACACACACAAACACACACGCACTACAATACAGTACAGGACACTCTGCTTCAAGAATATACTTCTAGCTGTAGAAAAGCTGTTTTGTGAAGAAGGCAAGCCCACTATCATTAGGAAACATAAAAAATGTTTGTGCTAGCACCAACTGGGAAGAATAAATTATCAAAATAACTAATAATGTGTTAATATGAGAATTTCTTTTGGCAACCAAGGTTTCAATATGTCAAAATTATTATAAAAATATGCAGTAATAAAACCAAAGGGAAAAAATTTATGTTTAACATCTACTTTTTTTTTTACAACATAACCATATAAATTATATCTTAATCTAAAGCAAAGGGTCTTTCTCCAAAAGAGTCCTTATAATTCTTACTCTCGTAAGGATAAGGACCAACAATAGGCAGTTACTGTTAAAGAAGAAAACAGCCTAGCCATCTAACACCTTTAATGTCATTACACTATAAATAATATATCAGCATGCGTGCTAGAAGACAAAGCTCCTCCTGGGTGCCCCAACAGCTCTCAGGGGAGGGATGGGGCTTTTTAAACAGTCAGAATCCAATATACCTCCCTTGAACAGCAAATCTATTTACACCTTCACATCTGCTCCCAGAAAATTACAAAAACTAGACTGAAGTCTTCTCCATTGTGATTGAATCTTATATGCTCACTTCAGTTTCTTCAAAATGTGTATTTTCCCACTGTCAGTGTTTGAAAATACAAAGCAACGTATCAAAGGTACACCTGAAAATATGTACAGGGACCAGTCCAGCCAAACGTGTGATCCTTCTACCCATAAGGAGGATGGAACTGGGAAAGAGAGAGAGAAAAGAGAAATGAGCATTTCAGTCCAGAGGAGATGGATGCAGAGATAAATTCCAGGAGAGACTGAGACGGGGCAGGACAGAGGTATTCACAAGACAGATAGGCGATCAAGACCAACACACACAGAAAGGGAAACATAAGGAAGAGTCCAAAAACTTAAACCTTGATTTAAGATATTCATGTTGAGTATAAATGTTGCCAATCTCAAGATAGTGAATACCTACCTAGCCCTCAACATGTGAGTAACCAAAAAGCAACAAAGAGGACTCGGATATGCTACCACAGTATGTCACTTTGATATAAGAATTATTTTGAGCTGAAGGCATTTCTGTTCTGGAAATCCCATATTTGCCCAAAAGCAGAGCCTCCCAGAAGAATGTGATTATTATCAAGACTGTCATGAACCCTCCCTGGGAGCAGGCATGACCTTTCTGGAGACTAGTCAGCACCACACCCAACAGATCTTATCACAAACTATGCTGTCTCCTATCTCTCTTCCTAAGGGCACCTTTATCTTTCCTAAAAGCATGTTTTCCATATGCACCCTTTCCTTCCCTCACTTTTCCTACTAAGTTAGCTACACAGATACCAAATTTTAATCAAAAGGTCTTTGAGTTACTTATCACTAGGTACACTCATGTGTCTGCACAATGCACATTAATAAATTTGTCTTTGTTTTTCTCTTGTTAATCTTGCACTTAATTTACAAGGTCCTAATCAATGAAACTGAAGAAAATAATTTCACATTGCTGCTATAGGGGAGGAAAAACTTCTTGAGCAAATGAGACTCCTAGGGAGTCTTCTGGTATTAGCACTGCCTCATTTCCAGGAAAGAAAACCCAGGGCCTCCTCCTGGATCAGTTACTCTGAACATACTGGGTACTTTTCTACTCATTCTATAAATGTCTCTGTTTCAAATGCTCTACAAAGACCCTGACCCTCCATGGTGACTACTTCTACCTAATTCTGGTATTGCCTCCTTCAGAAAGACTTCCCCATTCCTCCTCACGTAAGATGGTTTAGGTTCCTTTCCTTATATCACAAAATAGTCCAAATACATGATCATAATGCAAAACTGATTCCTTAAGGTCAGGAAGTGGGTCTTATTCTTTTCTGTTTGCCCAGAACTTAATTGAGGAAAATGCAGCCAATGTTTATGAACAAATTAATTAAAATAATCGTAACAGTCAAAGGGAGACCTAGGACTAAAACCAGGTGTTCCAGCTCTGTTCCAGGGATCTCGTTTCAAGCTCAGAGCATATAAAACCCAGAGGGAATTTAGAAGAATAAAAATCATTCTAACAGTGTACCAAACACAATTCCCAAACAATCTTAACTTTCCTGTTCATCTAGCTCCTCAGAACAGGCACTTGAGACAAGGAGAAAAAAAATCCACTACTCCTCTAATTGTGGACTCTTATGTAATAGGGAGATAGAAAGCACTGTTCCCAATGCAGACAATAATAAACTAGCCCCTCTGGCAGGATGATTGACAGTCCTTATAATTTTATCTCAGGTAGAACAACAGACGCTATTTTTATTCATACCAGCATTTAATCCTTTTTCCTCAGTAATATACTGGATAGTACTAATTTCTATGGGTTAATGACATATTCCCTTCAACAGAATAGGTTTTTCTTTAGTTTTGTTTTATTGGATTCACAGAGCCATCCCAGAGGAATATAACAGCTAAATGAAAAGTCATTTCACTAACTGAAAGACCAACTTTTTTTCTTCAGAAATTCGCTGTACAAGCAAGGTTTCTTTATCCCAACTCTTGTTTGTACACAGAGCCTCTGCTTTTTTTTTCTCCTGTTTGTAATGTGGAGTCCTAACTGTGTTGTGCACGCTGATAATAAACACTTAACCACATGAACACCAACTTCTACTTTTCTTAACAATCTTAGAACAACCAGTATAGTCCTGCACATGGCAGGTATTTATAAAATATCAACTAGTCTTCCTATTTTTACCAACACTATTCTCTAATAATCCTTTTTGTTCTCTACAGCCCTTCTGGTGACTCCTTCCTTCAAAAGCACTGTTTCCATGCTTATTAAACATATCTACTCCTAAGAACCAGGCTATAGTATTAGGGGAATATGGAGAGGAAGAGAGAGGGAGAAAGACAGGGGCAAGAGAGAAATAGACACTTAAGCAAAAAAGGGGAGAGTATTTGCTCTTATTACTCAAAGCTATTCAGCTATGCATTCAACAAATATTTATCGTACATCATTGTTATGCTGCCACTGAAATGCAGTTATTTCCATCTATTGTCAGCTGGAGACAAGAGTAAATATTTTCTGAAAGTAGACTTTTATAATTATAGATTCCTCATAACATTAAAAAGTTTATTTGAATTATTAATCTCTTTCTTAAAAAGAAATTTCCAATTATACTTTTCAAGGTTAGTTAAGACAGTCAAGGTGCCCAGTGAGCAAAGAGAATTTAATTGCCTTAAGAGGACATGGGTCAGGATGGCCATCATTGCCAAGTGACATCTTTCTGGTCCTTCAGTCTTAAAATCTACATTGTTTATTATTAACACAATGTTGATTGAGTATTAGAAACACCGTTTGTACAATACAAGAAAGGACAAAGAAGCAAGTAAATTTAATTCTCCCCTCATAGTCACCATTACAATGAAGTATATTACCTCTGTCACCTTTGGTTTAACTGTTAGAATGCTGTTGCAAAAAAGGAGTAAGAAAGACCTATGGATGAGCCATTTTAAGTAAGGAATAACATCCCCTTAACAAGCAGGATGATTTTCTTATGTGACTGTTTAAAGTACCTTTTTCATAACATGAGAAGTACAAGTCCACAAATGTCTATCATGTCCTCTCTACATAGAGCTCAAGGCCAGGCAGTGCTAAAGCCCTATTAATCTTCATCATCATCCTTGAAAGCTATTTCTTTGACATTTTCAAACTTAGAAGAAGGAAGTTGGTTTATGTTTTGGTAAAGTAACAATTTATTTTTATGATCTAGTCCTTAAATAGTTTAGAGATGCTGGTTTGTAGTTCCCAGCTGCCGTTCATCGTCAAGAGAGCAGTAGCTATCTCTGGGCCCCTGTGCTATCTCTGTACTTCACAGTGGCCTTTTGTGGTTCCGCCCCTCTCTTCCTCAAGCCGCCTCTTCTCTTTTGGTCTTGAGCAAAGGTTGTAAAGCATTTTTCAAATGTCTTTATTGCATTGAGCGCAGAGACTCAGAGACTATGGTTCAGAGAATCTGTACTTTGTTTCATAGTCATCTGTTTGATAAAACTCTTTACCAAGTTGGATTAAATAACAATTAGTTAAGACTGCATCCCAATTAACCAAAATATTCTTTTCTTGAATTAGCACCAACAGAATTTTCCATAGTGAAGCATCGCTCCCAACTGACAGTATGATGGCCCTTAGACATCTCGAGTACTACTCAGTCCTGAACCAGAATCCAGAGTCCAATCTTCAGTGATCACCTCTCAGCTTTCTGCTCATGACTTGAACAAAATGGCATTTACTGTACATTACCACATTAAGAGGGATAGTCTACAAGTGTGACTGTGACAGGAAAAAGTTATAGGTGGGGAGTTTCATCTAGTCCATTGCACTGGAGGAAAGTAGTGAAAGAGACTTTCCAATAATCCTCAGAAACTGAGGTGGTGATGTATAGATACAATGATAGTTGATACAAGAGAAACATTTTTTTTGACAATTACTCATTATCCAGCTACTTATAGTCCTTCTTACTGAAGAACAGAGCAAGAAATAGCAAAGAAAGTGAAGGATTCATTTGTTCAATGGAAATTTACTGAGCAGCTATGATATTCCAAGCATTGTTGCAGGTGATTGAAAATACAAGACAAAAAAGAGAAAATTTTGGTGAACAAAAGACAGACAATATAAACACATTAGATCAGGCAGTATAGGGGTGGGAAGGCTAAGATAAGAGGAATAGAAAGTTCTGGGTGTTAAGGGGTTGTGTTCTGTATAAGGAACTCAGGCAGGAAAGGCCTTGCTGGTAACTCTTCAGCAGAGAACTGAAGCAAATCAAGCAGTTCAAGGACGTGTGTGTGTGTGTGTGTGTGTGTGTGTGTATGAGTGAGTGAGAGACAGAGACAGACACAGGCACAGACATTAGCCAGAGGTTAGTACTGTATCTGACAGAGGATTAATCTGATACAAGGCACACTGACAATACTGGGAACAAGGAAAAAAAAGCACATTACTTTATTATAAATGCCTAATAGTTCTCTTTGATGTTATAGGTTGGGCATTAAATTCATGTTTTTTAATTAGTGGTGCAGATCATGCAAGTTAATCTGTCAGTTTCATGTCCAGATAGCATATGTTTTACAAACAAGGAGGTGTTAGGTCTGCCTAGGCTGAGCCTTCCGACTAGGCAGTCCCAGGTGAGTCATGGGGGAGTCAGCACACACCTCCTGCAGGTTCAGTTATTGTGAGTGAGTTACACAGGAACTTATCAGGAAGTCAGAGAGTCAAAGAATGAGTAGGAAAGTGTTCTAAAGGAAACAAACAAGGGGTTTATGGAGTCATAAGGTTGGGGGCAAGGTTTGTTTAGACAGGAAGTTCAGGGAAGAATCCGGAGGCCCCAGGAGGAAGAGCAAATGTCCAGATGGACCATGAGGGAGGATTTTGCTCCTGGCCAAATCTCCATTTAGACTAGCCACAATTCTAGGGCTGGAAAGTCATGGGTGTTTAGTTGGTTCTGAGATGATAAATCTAAAGGTAGGTTCCCGGGAGTTCAGAAGTCTATTCTCTGAAATGCCTTAAAGCTTCCACTAATACAAAGTTAAAAGAAAAAAGTACCTTCAATATACCTCTTGTTCAATATACCTCTGCTTAGTTTAACTTAATATACCAAGAAATGACAGATTCTAAAACCACCAGAAAAAAATTTTCCAAAGAAGATAAACTGTAACTTAGACTCTGTGGCCCTCAAGTAGTCTTAGCCAAAGCCTAAATAATGGCAACAATTTGAGGTTTATTAAAAGGAGTATCAGTGTGTTCTAATGAAGAGTCAATGTAATAGGCCACTGAGGGCTCTTAAAAGATCTAAAAATACCATATAATACTCCATGTCACTCTGGTTCTCCTAAATGGCCATTGTGTTAGCACAGATTTTGGAGAGCCAGGATATCAGCTGAAACTCCTTAAGTTTTTCATCCCTTTTAGATCATTATAAATAAAGAACATAAAAATCACATTCAATTTTAATTGTTTGACATTTAAAAAAATATCTTGTCATAATTGAGCAGAAAACATCAGGAACACCAGACTTAACCATGCCAATCCTCCTTTCAGCAGTACACGGGAAACGAAATGCCAATTACAGGATCCCATCAAGGAGCCAGCACAGGCTCTGCCTTCCTAGCATGAATCTATCAGGTTTATACATCAACATACTGTGTGTGCGTGTATGTAGATGGTCCCTAAATTCTTTTGCTTTTTAAGAGCAGATTCACAATCTCTTTTCCTAGCCAACTAGAGTGCTCACATTGCACTGTAGAATAAATCTTTGTAACTTTGATTCTGAAGAAAGCCTTACATTCCGTCCTAGGCATTATATCCTACAAGATATAAAGGCACCAGAAGAAAATCAACGATGTACAAGGACTTTTACAGTCTTTGTGGTAAAAACTAAAAACTAGAAATAATATTTTATACCCATCAATATGGAATGTTTGAATGCAGGGGTATATTTATACTGTATAATATTCTATAGCTATTAAAAAGAATATGCTCCATCTGCATTGTCCGGGAAGGGTTCCCACTTTTAAAGAAAATTTGGCAACACTAGCTGTTGAGTTAAAAAGAAATGAATAAAATAATACTTAAAATACATACTTAGAAATTCTCAACTCTTTGTGACTTTGGTCTAGGTATGACATGAAAGGCAGAGCATCAAAATTGAAAACAGAAATGCTGCAAACAGTGTTATCAAGAAAGTGAAAGAAAACCCACAAAATGGAGACAAGTTTGCAGATGATATCTCTGACATGGGACTTATATCCAAAAGAATTTTTACAACCCACTAATTTAAATAACCCTAATTTAAAAATGAGCAAACAATCAAATAGCTATTTTTCCAAAGAAGTTATTAAAACAACAACCATATGAAGAGATGCTTAGCACCACTGCGTGATGAAAAGGTGAATTAAAATCAATATGAGGTAGAGTTGCACCTCTAGGATGGTAACACTAAAAAAGGATAAACTGTGGTCTCTACATATGATAGAATATTATTTGACCACAAAAAGTACTGCTACATGCTACAACACAGATGCACCCCAAACATTATATTCAGTAAAAGAAGCATGTCACAAAAGACCACATATATATATATATATATATATATATATATATATATATATATATATATATATATATATATATATAAAANATATATATATATATATATATATATATATATATATATATATATATATATATATATATATATATATAGACAAGAAAAGGATTTGTTGTTATCCAGGGCTGGAGGTAGGGATTAGGCAGGAGATGAAGCTGTTTTCTTTTAGAGGGGAAAAAATACTCTAAAATTGGATTGTGATAATGGCCTGTGAAAATACTAAAAAACACTGAATATAGACTTTAAATGGCATTTAAATTGTACATCTGGTATGTAAGTTATACCTCAATAAATCTAATTTTTAAATTTTTGCTTTAAAAATATTCTTTAACTAGTAAAACGTAATCTGGAAAATGTAAAAACATAGGGGATACAGTGCAGGGCATCTATGACAAAGATGTATTTGGGGACTGAAGCCCAGAGGCAAGGGAAATAAAACCTAAAAAGCTGTCCTACCGCAAAAGAAATCATCACAAGAAAATGAAACATGTATTATGTTTGAAGAAATATGTGACTATTTAAATAACCTACTTACAGACTGCTGGGGTCATTAAACACGTTTTTGAAATATATTTAATGATGGTATCATATTACACAAAGTAGAGTAAAACTACATCTATGTAGAATTTTATAAAATAAGAATGTATTTGTAAAGAGAAAACTAGGACAGCATTTTCTAGATGGCAGATTTGTGAGTAATTTAAATGTAGTGCTTTTGAATTTTCTATATTTTTCTAAATTTTCAACAATAAACATTACTTTCACAATGATAACTTTAATTTTTCAGATGAACCCCATGCACCAGAAACTCAAGCATGCAACTGTGTTATTTAACTGCAGTCCTTTATTAACATCCTATATTAGAAGACTTTTTTTTCCCTTTCATCTTCTATAGTAAAAAGTCACACTATACAACAAAGTCCTCCAATACTTTGTGGCTTTAAACCACCACCATTTTATGGGCACACAACTGCAAGGGTCAAAAATTCAAGTAGGGCTCAGCCACACTGTCCCTGTGCCAGCTCCTTTCCTGATGACCCCACTCTTACTTGTGGGGTCTTGGTGGTGGCTGTCAGTTGGAATGCCTTCCTTCTCCCCCCGCACCCCACACCTGAGCTACTTCTGTCACTGGAGGGACAGATCAAACCTCTTTCACCTGCCAGCTAGCTGTCAGGGGAAGGTGGGTCTCACGTTGCAAGGTCTCTGAAGGCCTATAATAACTGGAAGTCACGGGGCCTCACGATCATTATATCCATTGGTCAGTCAGGCCAGCTGAGGTTCCAAGGGAAGAGAGAATGACTTCTCTCTCCAGGAGAGAAGCAGCAAATGCATACAAGAAGGAAGGGAACTGGTAGACCTTCTTTCAGATCTTCTTTGCAGACAGTTTGGAGACTCATGCTCATAAGAAACTAATTTCCAATTGCTGGCTGTTGAGACCGGCACATTATAGAAAAACTACTAAATGGCCCACCACATTTACTTCTGTCCTTATAAAACAAGATATTCTCCACTGAAAAAATATTGATCCTTTCATCTGGTAAAAATCATACTATTTACTAAAACTACCATTTAAAAATATCACAGGGAAAGGGGGGGGGGACCTCAGTTTCAGATATTAGTAATATTTTGGATAGCAGGGATAGCTAGCAAATAATTCTAGGGCCATAGGTGCCTGTCACAACCAGCTAACTCCAGCTCTACTGTTGGCGCACAGAGGAATAGCTATTGGCAATGTGCAAATACATGAGTGAGGTTGTGTTCCAATAAAACTTACTCCAGCAGTGAAACTTGAGCTTCATGAAATTTTCATGTCATGAAATATTCTTTTAATTTTTTTTGACCATTCTGTATCTATGCAAAAACCATTCTTAGCTCAAGGTTTGCAAAAACAGGCAACAAGAGTTTGCCAATTTCTGTGCTATAGTTAATTTAAAATATTACATAAATGCTGATAGAAGAAATAGTCTGCTGAATATCTTATACACACCTCCACATAGATTTCCTGTGCAAAATACTCAACCTTTACCAACTAAGTTTTTCAGTCCTCAAACTGCTCTATTTAAGAGGCAATACTGCCTTTCAATTGACTTCTCTCATTACTTCAACTACCAGTGTTTTAAGTTATTTTGCTACTGATAACTATAAAGACTGTTCACTTTTTTGCCACGAGGCAATTAAATCCTTCAAACCTCAAGTATGCACATTTGCATTTATTTAGCAGAAAATGGCAGCAACCTAAACATTAGGAAACTACCCTGTTCTGACCATTTTATATGTAGTGTTTTGTTTAACTGATAAACTATTGGTGATCACGTTAACTGTCCACAAATCTAAAAAAATGTTAACCAGTAGATCCTTCTCAGTTTAGCTAAACACAGACGGAAGGAACAAACAGCCCCTTTGGTGGTGGTGCAACAGGAACCAGCTGATAAGCATAGATAGAACTGCAGGACCTCTGAGACACTAAGAGAATCTGCTTTTACAGTAAATTCAACTAATTTGCGGATTCCTCCAAACTTACATTTGGTTCCTAGAACTGGTGCTGTATCCAGGATGGGGAAAACTATAACTTGATGTTAGCAAGGATTAACATTCACATTAACCCTTGTTTGAAACTCTTGGTGTTCTCACTAGGCATCTGAGGAGACACAGATGGTCTGATAATCTTTAAAAATGCATCATCTGCGCCTGAAAATTTTGGCATTTCCCACGACCTGAGAAACGAACTGCAAGCTATCATCTACCACATTACCAGAGGTCCTTTTTCACACGAGACTGATCTTTTTGGCTTCTGCTTTTTGCCCTGCGGAGGCCATCTCTGACACCAAAAAATGTGTGTTACAGTGCAGTTTATAAATAAATGATGAAACTTTATATCAAGCCAATAAACTTACACTATTCATCCCTCAACCTCTAACAAAGGGAGCTGAGATGACAGCTTACTCTATGATCTCAACTCTTCAAAGTTATGCTAATACCACAAACAGAAGAGGATTTCCTTTGAGATCTTAATAATATTCACATTTTTACTTCATTAGGTATAGTTTCCCATCACACTTTAGAGACTCCTACAAAGAGGATGACTCTAGAGTCTTCTCTTTGCAGATGGACCTTGAATTTCTAAACACCCCTGGGATGAGCTCCCAGATCTGAGCCAGAGCTGAGCTCCACCCTGACCCCTCCTCTATAGTGTGGACTTAGCTAAGTCACTTCCTCCCCTGAGCTGTTTTCATTTGTCACTTGTAAAGTGTGAACAATAAGGTAACAATAAAGTGTGCACCCTCTCCTCCCAGTGTTTTATGATGATCAAATGAATGACAACAATGCAGCTGCTTTGTAAATATTACACATAATGTGTAACAGTATAAACATTATAAACCTTCCCCCTTAAGCATCAACTATCCTCTGATTGGTTTTGCAGGGTCTGATAAAAAGGTCTGTTTAAACTCTGTTTTGTTTTGCTTTTTAACCATGGTTTCAGCTTTCACAACTAGAGTCCTTAGTTCCTCTTCTAGTTGGCCCACTCAATTCTTCCCAGCTCTCAATGCTTTCCCACCAAACTGTGATGGCAGAGACACATGTGTGCACACACACAAATGCACCACATACCCCAAAACATTCACCCCACATGTATACAATTCAGAATAAGACATTAAAATATTTTCTTTGTGCCTGCCCAGCATTTCCTTGAAATCACTGGCACCAAAGAGCAATGTCAGTTAAATAAATATTCATCAGAAACAGTCTGAATGATCCTGTTCTGAAATACTAGTAAGTTTAGCACCCGATATTTCTTATATATAGCATAGTCTTAGTTTTTCCCCAAAAATATATTGCCTCACAATTTTCTGCACACAGTTGACTGCCCTTCCCACTCCCTCAGTTTCAGAGTGGGGGTAATTCATCTTTCAGTTTATTTTCCCCCACTGGCTTGTTTTTACTATCTATAAATGCTTAATGTCAGAATGGAAATTTGAGAAAGCTCAAAGATTAATAAGGTCTTTAGTAAAAGCTCCAGCATCAACATTTGTAGTAATAAGTTACCACGAAATACCCTCTGTCCCAATGTCTTACCTTTCTCCCATCCTCCCTTTCTTTACTTCTTTTGCCAAAGGAAAGTCAAAACTTCTAAAGCTTGTCTTCCATACCCCAAGATAGCTTCTACCCAATGCTTTACCATAATACTTTGAATTTGTCTGTATCAATATATATATTCCTTTGTGTGTGCAGGATATATTCATAATTTAAAATTATACCCATTAGTTCTTCTTGTCCTCTGAAAGCCACTTCCTGCCTACCCCCCAAAAATCTATATTAATGAAACACAATTTCTATCTACTAGAAAACCTGAAGCTCAAGCTCCCTGTTATCAAAAAGGATTCCTGACCTTTTGGATTCTAGAGCTTCCTTATAAGCACAGTCATCTGCTAAAAACTGTTCCCATATCTCAGGCATATGGCAAAGTCACCCTTTGTAAAGTGCCCTTGAGTTCTTTGAAAACTTCTGGGAAAATGCCCAGTCTATTACTGCTGTTTCCTAGCATTGTACGGCACTGCCAAATCATTTCAAGTTGTGCTTTGGTGTCTCCTTATAGCATTTCTTAGGCCATCTTGCTTACAGCTGTCTCATTTTAACTCACCACGCACAGCTGCTTAACTTTTTGTATCGTCAACTATTTCGGCAACTGTCCAGGCTAGTAAAACAGTGGGTTAGTAGAATTGTTTTCCTGCTGTGGAAAAGATGCAAAGAAAAAAACCTTACTAGCTATGATACTCTTGTTATTTAAAGTCAACTATAGCAGATAGACCGTGTACATTTTTTCAAGAATTCTAAGGTTTACATTTTCAACAAGATTGACTCTTAAACTATTTCTGCTTTAAGAGTATTTAAAATTATAGAATTATATATAGCATATAATTACATAGTATCATTTTAAAGAGGAGTTTAAGCTCCTGCACATACTCTTCCACTGATTTTGTTTTTCACCCAATGTTTTTGATAAACAGTATGAGGTCAAACATTTGCTACTAAGTAGGCAGAATGGGATAAGTCATAGGAATCAAAGTCTCTATTTCTCTTAACCATAATTATAAACTGTAATAATTTTTAGGAGAAGGGTGAATAATTAGAAAATTTCCCTTTTTAGTTTATTCCACAGAATCAAGGTCTCAGAATTAAAGTTACAAGCTACCCAACCCTGTGCCAGATTATCTGGTGCTTATGCCACTGGACAATGACCAGCTTTGGGGTCAGCAGCTGTCAACTTTAATCACACACATTGATAACTGCACAGTACTCACTGATAGCAGTATAATGATTATAGTTTTCTAATAACTTACTTTTTATATATGAATGTAAGTAGATTAGCGCCAAGTACCCCTTTCCCACTCTCATCTCAATATTCACTCTTGAGGGGTTGGTGGGGAGAGGTAAGGGGTGTGCTTGGCTGGTATGTCCGGAATGCAGCACAAACCCATCCATGCCCATGGGAGTGGGCTCTGCCTGCTTATCCATCTTGTCTACCACTGTAGAAAAACTGAAATATGCTGGCCTTGCACATGCTCAGATAATTTCAGGAACAGGAAACTCATTATTCCCAAAGGCAGCTGACTATCTCCTTGGGGACACTGAACTCTTAGATAGCTTTTATTTACTGAAGGAAATCCGATCTCCCAATATTTTCCATGTATTACATCTTAATTAAACCCCACAAGTGAATTGTGGGAGTGAACTACTCTAAACCCCTGGGTTCCTTTCAGATCTGAAACGTGAAACCAATAGGTGTCAAAAATACTATTTGCTTCCTGTCAATTATTCTAGGTTGAAGAACTGGTCAATAATTGAAGAAAGTGAGTTCTTTCTATTTTAGTCTGAATAAAGGAGGAGAACATGGGGATAAGTAGGATAGTAACTTCCCAGTGTTTTAAACTGGAAAATTAATACAGTCAGTGTTTTTCTTTTCCTTTTTATTGAAGCAACATTAACAGTTGATACTTTATGATGAGTAAAGTTTCACTTCATCAAAATGAAAATAATTTGAAAGTTTTCCAAAAGATTTTCTGAATATAGGAAGACAATATGAAGAGAGAAAACTGAAACTGGTAACAGTCAATAGTTTAAAAAATATATATCAATAAAGTGGTTCTATACAGACTCAAGTGAAGGATTATATCTAATAAACCTTTATATGGTCTCGGACATCAAACACGAAGAATCACCTTCTAGAATTTACTTGTGAATTACTTTAACGGCAGTGACAACATATGGTAAGAAAACTCATGGTCTCTAAAAGCATGAAATGTTTTACTCACAAAAGTGAAGGTGTAACATGGCAAAAGAACTATCATCAATAAGTAGATTCAGGAAAGGAAACACTTAAAGATTTGTCTGCCTATAACTTTAAAGATACTAGCACATCTTTTTCTTCTTTCCTGACAGAATTTTCTTCTAGGTTTCACAAAATTGGGCTTTGGCAACCCAACAAAGCAGTATGGCGGGTGGGGGTGGGGAGGTGGGGGTTCCAGGGAGTCTTAGAGCTCCCTGACCTTCCTTTCTTTCATGGACCCCTCTCCTTCCTCTAAGTCGGTCCCACCTTTCATATGCTTGTAACACACACCTTAATCTAGATCACTCAGTTAACAAAGGCCCCTGCATCTTAAAATGTTCACAACCTGCTCTGCAAAGTCGCTACTTCCTTAGATGAAACAGATACTTGAATTTCTCCATGAATAACTCCACAGGAATATATGGCTTCAATTTGGAAATGTAAACAGTGCATAAAGGTATTGCCTTGGAAAAAGTGGAACCACATGAGAGCAACCTAACAAGCATAACCACTGCAAACTGATGGTGTTGCTGCTGCACCCCCAGCATCTTACTGACTGAAGTTTTTCTTAGCAAGGTTTGCATGACAAAACAGTCACTGTAAGAAAGACTGAATAGCAAGGCAAGAATCTACTCTTTTTTAACACTTGAGCCCTTTAGAAAGGAAAAATAATGTGTCTTGTAATTATCCCAGCAAAATATCTTATTCTAATTGTTTCTTTAAACTTGGATTAATCTTGACCGTTTTTAGAAACACATTAACAAAAACAGCGGAAATCAAAATGATGATTTTACAAAAAAGGGGGAAATAAAGTAGTGAATAACACAAGAAGAGAGGGATACAAATCTATACATGTCCTACCAGATCCTCCGATCTGGAACCCACTGGGACGCTGAGAGCCCCCAAAGCCCACATGTCTGGTTTATACCCAGTCTGGCTGCTTAACTCCACCCTCAGGTCCCAGTGATCCACTCTTCAATAATGACCTTATAGGATTTGTGGTTTTGGGGATACTGTTGATCTGGAGTGGGGGGTTGGAGTCCATAAACCTATTTGTGTAATCCTTTCAGGACTACCTTTCCCCCTGACAATTTCGCACAGACACTTGACAGCATTGTTTGAGCCTCTGGCATGTCTTCAACCTTTAACTGGAATTACTCAGTTTCCTTATTTGTAAAATAGGGATACCATACCTCTTCTGCACAGATGGGGACAAAGTAAGATAACGTGTCCTTGAGGTTAAGGATGTTTTCATACTCTGTGTAGGTCTAGTGCCAGTGTTGGGGTTCAGATGAGAGGTTCAGTGTGTGAGGTTCCTGGGTCACGCTGCGAAAGAATTCAGCAGATGTTCCTATTCATCAGCACACGGCAAATGTATCAAGGAAAGGGAAAAGGGCAAGAGACGTCTGCATAGACACAGGCAGGCAATGAGCTACATTTTGCCAGGACAATGGGTATTCTTTTATAGAGTTTATGAAATTGTGGAATTTATTGCCTTGGGGTCAGGTTGGGTTGCTCTTCTGTGATTGATAATCCTCTTTGTCCCCACTTCTGACTAATCATCTTTTCTGACCCCACCTCAGATTCCTTGGACACTTCCATAGCCTGTTTTGTTTAAGATTCATTAATTGTCCCTACCCCCACCCTCTGGCTTTTGTCCTTGTGAGACTTTCCATCCCAAATTTTTCTACTCTCAGCTTCCATCACCAGGACAAGGAGAGAAGCTGGAAACATTAGATTTGCCCCAAAGTTAATTTACATCCCACAACCCTTGTGCCGAATTCCTGTCATTAAATCCCTTTGTTCATTTTTTTTTTCTTGTTCAGAGGAAAATGACACATAAATTTTTAATCAAGGTAGCAATGTTAAAAAATGGGGTTAGCATGGGAGCCAGTCTGTTTGAAATTCTAGTCCTTTCATTTGCCTTGGACACAATTCACTCTTTCAGATTCAGTTTTCTCATCTATAAAATGGGATTGAGAGATATTTTAGTTTTGTGTCACTCTCTTCCATATGGATGAAAATCTTCATTTATTGTTAAATTTTCCAGTTCATGGAAAACACATTGAGATGGTCAATAATGTTGAAAGCAATTGATTTCCAAGGAGAGTGAACTGTAAACCCTAATTATTTAAAGGTGACCTGATGCTGTATTGAAGATTTATGGGAAGTGGACAGCAGTGCCCAAGAGTTCAGACTTAGGAGCCAGACTGGCCTCACCTCACATATATTAATTATGTGACTTGGGATAGTTAATTAACCCTTTATTAACCTTTGTTGTGTGTGCCTGCAGTTGGTGCTTTTTATAAGTGCCTTTTGAATGCACGGGTGAGGACCCAGTCAGGCCAACCCATTTTATTTCAGGGTTGCCCTGTAACAAAATGACCATGACTGTGCACTGGCCAGGACCCTCCATGTCACTCTAGAAGCATCTAGGATGGCAGCTGTGATTCAGCTGAGCCCACAGCTCTTCACCTGGCACACTTTCCCTCGGTCTGGCTAGATGAGGCTGGTACCCTCCTCTGTCCTTGTCACCCTGCCTCCTAGTCTTCACTGTCTCCCAAAACCTTAGAGATAAACCTGAAGTGCTTTTTCCAGGGCCCATCACTTTCTTCTCGTGTGTGTTATAGAGCCTAGATTTAGTCTCACCCCCTCATTCCTTTTCTCCTCCCAGGCTACCGATTTCCACCCCATATGCATACTTCTTTGTAAATGCACTGTCATAAAAGAACAAAGGGGTTTTTCCTTCTCTCTCCACAAGTTCCTACTGAGTTTTAAAAAATTTTGACTCCTTACTTTTCATTACAAATGTTTCCACCATTTGCATACAACAGATACACATGAACACAACATCACCCTGCTACTTCCATGTACCCTGCCTGATTCCACAATGAAGTATTATTGCTGAGCTTGATGTCATTTCCTGTGTTGTCAGTTGTACACTCCTGAGAGAAAGGGAAACCCGCTCTTAGCAAACACTTGATTCCCATGGCTTTTGTGAGTCTCAAAAACACACTTCAAAATAGGATAATTCTAATTTCTCAAAAATAAGTTTTCTTAATAAGATTTCTAATACTTTCTGAATAGAAAGAATTGCTGAAAGCATTTTAGAACTAGAGTCCAGACCCTAAATTCCTTGTCACTCTCATTCCAGACCACATATCAGAAACATTTAAGTCTTGGGCAATAGAAAATAGTCTAAAATCGATACCAGATGATTTGAGGGCTAGCGTAGGGTAGGATATGCTTCTAAACAGACATAGCATGAAGCTGAATTTAAGAGTCTCCAATCATAAAAGTGGGCACTCTCTATTATCTCTATTTGGAGACTTCAACTAAGTATTAAGAGTTAAACACTTCTGAGAAATATCCAAGTCCCATCTGTGACCTTTCCCTGGGCAGAGATAGCCCTTCAGATGATGAATCTACAAGTCAGGTCTTCAGTTTACCTAAAAAAAAAAAAAAAAAAAAAAAAAATGNAAAAAAAAAAAAAAAAAAAAAAAAAAAGCTGGTCTTCACTTTCTACATACCAATATACCTCCAACAAGTAAATCTTTCAGTCCCCTTTAAAGCACTAAATAATGACCTCAGTTTGTCACCAAATCAGGCTGGGAAACTGACTCTGATGCAATCATTATTCAGGCTTTATCTCAACATGAGCCAGATCTGGAGATAGTCATATGCCTGAATTATCTCACTGAGTCTCCAACCCATGTCACATTTTGCTTTCACATAACCCAATAGTTATGCATATTCAATAATTTTAACCTCTTGGGTTCATTTTGTTATTTAATTCTCTTTATAGCCATTTCACTCAGAACCAGAAAGTGAAAATAAAATGGTACATCCTCTGATAAGACAAGGATAGTTTTTTTTGGGGCCTCCCTGGTGGCGCAGTGGGTTAAGCGGCGCACCGTGAAGCAAACCTCAGCCACTGCAGCACGAGTTCGATCCCTGCTGCCGGCCAGGGAGGGGACCCACATGGC
>JAGFMF010012284.1:3165285-3210194 GCA_019455555.1 Galemys pyrenaicus | reverse complement strand
TCCTGCTGTGCCCGCTGCTCCCCTCAGCAGTGTACCTCTGTTGATCTGCCTGTTCTGCTTCCCGCTCTGTCTGTGGTGAATCCTCTCACCCCCACACCTCTGGCCTGTGCCCCAGTGCTTGTATGCATAAATAAATAAATCTTTAAAAAAAAAAAAAAGACAAGGATAGTTTTATTGTGGCTTTGACATGGCAGTAGTGACTTAGCTTCAAATTCACCTATCATAGTGTCAATAAACAGGACTGCAAAATTGGATAGCAAATAGATTATTTTCCTCTCCTTACATAAAATAAAACAAAATCCAAACTGGATAGAAGATCAACTTGTAACTGTGTTTTCAGTGTTAAAATACTCAGACTTTTGGAGAGTTGACAGGTTATAACCACTTCCTCTTGGGGACTCCCTAGCGGCGCAAGGGGTTAAGCACCACACTATGAAGCAGTCACAGCCACTGCAGCAGGAGTTCGATCCCCAGCCAGGGAGGTGACCCACATGGTGCAGCAGACCTCTCATGCCTCACCCGCTGCTCCCCTCAGCAGTGTATTTCAGTCAATCTGCCGGTAAGGCTCCCCACTCTTTCTGGTGAATCCTCTCACCCCCTACATCTCTTGCCGGTACCTCAGGTCTTGTATGCATAAATAAATAAATCTTTAAAAAAAAACAACACTTCCTCTTCATCATTAACCAAAGTCATAGTGATCCCACACTGCATCTTGATTCATTTAGGTGGCTACTTATAAGGAAATGAGATTCTATTTATGAGTATTCCTCACATTCCAATAGAAGCATATGTCTATGATAAAAAAGAAAATTAAAGATGATTCAAGGCCATATGTTTGAGAAGCAAATGCCTAGAGCAGAAAAATTTGAGGAGGAAATTAGTCTTAGGAAGGCAGGTTATCAACAGATCTGCACTAGCTGGCATCTGGGTAGTTGACAGTCACCGATACTGTCCAGAGATGAGCTTACCATGGGCAAGGAACCTGGTGCTGGATAGGAAAACAATTCTAGTTCTACCAGAGTTTAATTATTTATTTTTGTTTCCTCATCAATAAAAAGAAAGGGTTAGGGAAAAAAAAGAGCTGGTTGACATATTTTAGGATTTTTGAGATGGAATCTAAGAAATGAAAAGAACATGATAAAAGGGGTATAAGTTTGGAGTCACCCTCATTTACATTTGACTTGCAGAATCTTCTAAGTGTATTTGCAGGAAGAGTAAGCAAGATAACCAGCTGGGTGTGGACAAGAAAAAAAAATAGCAGAATGTCTATTATTTTACTCTCTGCAGAAACTTTAATTTCTCCCCCAAAATTTCACACACAAGGTAACAAGAAAATTTCTTAAACATATAGAAAGCATAAAATATTCATAATTTATAGTTCTCTAAGTTCTTATTTTGAAATCAAAGAAAAACTGCATCCAGTTTAACTGAAAAGTTACACTGGATATGTTGTCAGTTGACACATTTCCTAAAGCTTATATGGAATGCTCTGTTTTTAGTATCAAATATTTAATATTTGAAAATATTAGGTTCAATATTAGGTTAATTGTCTTTAAGACTCCTTTTCTACTTGACTCAAGCTTTAAAAAATGAAAATCAATTAAGGTTCAACTTTTAAGGAAATGTGTTTTCCAAGGGCTTCATCTATCTAAAATAGTAATTTAGCCTCCCGGAAACTGGCAACTGTAGTTATCCCTCTGACAATAAAATACATCCAAATAAAGTGGAAATAAGTTTCTCTGGATGGCTTTGGTTTACTAAGTAAGATCTTTCCTTTTCTTTCTAAGAGAATTCTCTGCCTTTATTCCTTCAGTTCTCTTTGATGTTCTCAGGAATCTTTTTCTTCAGGAAGAGGGAGATGTTACTTTTTACATTATATTAAAAGATTAAATATTAAAGTAGGGAATATCATTATACAAAAACCATATTCTAATTCACTTCTGCTGAAAGAAAAAGTTACAACACTTTCTTCTTCTGAATATGAGTTCTCCTCTTGATAAATAAGAGGAGTTCTCTTGATAAATAAGCACTCAAACCAAGCTTCATCCTCCCCTACCTAGTTTGGCCTGCCAGGCTGCCAAATGTTTGTAAAGTCAGCATTGGCGACTGACATATTTACATCAGATAACTGAGCAGAGTGAACAACGTGCAGACTGGAGCACCAAGCCAACCACAGGACTAGAGAAGGGTGATAACACTAAACCTTTAAAAGCAAACACACTAATTATGGACTCCAGTGGAAGTCACATTACACTTTCTGAACACTTTAATCTGACTCATCCATAGGTCAAAGTCTAAAAGTAGTAAAACTGAATAACCTACATTCCTAATCATCTACTGGGAGAATTGTGCCTGTTAGTAAATATCATTGAGTTGGTGTGATATGAATTAGCTGAGTATGGTCCGTTGACGTGAACCAAGTGTAAAAAGTGGACACTGAGCTGCTTCTGGGATCCTGCCCTCTATGCCCGATAAGTCACCAACTGCCAACAGGCCCACAACACATGGCCTGATCTATGTCAACCCCAACTTCCAGGCTCGGGACTTCTAGCAAAGCATGAAGTTTTGCCACTTTTACTTAGAAAGGGTGTTTTTTTTTTTGTTTTGTTATGTCTTATTTCAGAGAATATGATTTTTAAAGCAGAGTGAAGAATGAAATTATAAGAGCAGGGTCACTTGAAAGCAGCTCTCCTCAAAGGGCAGATGACTGAGATAACCACTGAGGTGCCAGTCCTCACACCCACACTTGACTTGTCCCCCCAATGATGCCATGTGGCTTTAAATGTTTTAAAAAAACACTCACTATAAAAACATGTAAAGAAACACATATTTTCCTACTTTTATTGAGAAATAATTAACATACATCAACATATCTTTTTATTCAATTTTTATCATTGAATTTAGAAACACTCAAAGGGGCAGATGTGGTTAAAGAAGCTCTCCCACACTGCTGGACTTATCACCTGGGACAGTCCACTTTGAAACCTACTTTGACAACATGTAACATATTCCTGTCCTCTAACCAAGTAATTCCCCTCAAAGGGACGCTATTCTAAGAAAAATCATCCAAAATAAGAAAAAGTATTACACAGAGTGGATGATAGCAACATTGTTTATGAGAGCAAAAAACTGGAACCAATGTTTAGACTATCAAAACTTCATTCGACTATTAGGCAGTCAATAAAAATCATCATGATAATATTTTAAAAAGATTGGAAAGATACAAAAACAATTGGTTGATTCTAGATAAAATGACTGGATAAAATGACTGGTAATTCTTTATCAGTTGTCTTTATTTTTGAAATCTTTCATACAGAAAATACATCTTGATCATCTCCCCTGCTGTATTTATTAAAACTTAAATTCCACTGAAATCGGGCCTCCCTGGTGGCGCAGTGGGTTAGGCAGCTCACTATGAAGCAAACCGCAGCCACTGCAGGACGAGTTTGATCCCTGCCCCCGGCCAGGGAGGGGACCCACATGGCGCAGCAGACCTCTCCTGCTTCGCCGCTGCTGCCCTCATCAGTGTGTTTCAGTCCATCTGCCTGTTCTGCTCCCCGCTCTCTGTGGTGAATCCTCTCACCTCCCTGGACTCTGGCCTGTACCCCAGCTCTTGTATGCATAAATAAATCTTAAAAAAAAAAAAATTCCACTGAAATCATGAATGTTTCTAGTTTACCTAAATAAATGTAAGAAAGAAGTTTTATATAACACTAAATTTTAAAATTCAGTATCAGCTATTCACTGTATCACTATTGGCTATTTAAAATGTTTCACATGTGTGACTAATGCCAAAACTGCAAGAGAAAAGTTCCCCCCTTCATTTAAATATCTTCATGTTTGTTCCTGTCCACCTAGTTTGGTTCAACATGCCAAAATAAAGAAGTGCCTTATGGGTTTATCGTAATTGTTTCTGAACAGTTCATTCTATGCCAAAGCATTTGAACTTCTCGTCTGTGTGCAGCAGAATCTAATTTTTGAGTGTGTTGTGTTCCAAACATTCATTTGTAAATTAGCTCTTTTGGTTTCTATGGGGAAACATATTCCAATTTCTAATGTTGTAGTAAAACCATGAGTTCCTGATTCTAAGAGGGAGGGGTCAGTTGAAAGTTTCTTCTGTTTCTGGGCATAGAGGAAAGCTGGAGCAAACTTTAAGGAAAAAAAAGTAAAATCGATGAGTCACACAGTTAGAATTCTAGAGAAACTTAAGGAGTCAGGGCTGATTTGTAAAAGATAGATGAAGATAGTTGACACGTGTGGGTGACAGGGTGGGAGGAGACACGGTCAGGCAGTAGGATTCTATACTATACCACAATATTTCAAGAGGGCCCACAGAGAAAGTAAGTTTCTCCTTTCAGAAACTTTTTTTAAGACTATAGATAGCTCGGTGAACAATTCTGAGTTATTCCTAAAAACAAAATGATGGTGATTGTGAACAGGCACAGGCATATGGTCATGCAAAATAAATTATAAACTGCATTGTGGAAATATTTGTATTTACGTGTTCCTGAAAAACTTAAGTTGTGCATACACAAGGAAAACAGATCTTCAGCAAACCACTCAAGACCTATGGAGTGTTTTTAAAACATTAAAAGTACACATGATTGTGAGTCATCAAACTGTTTAATTCCAATTAAATTAAATACAGATAGACTCTACCTTTAAACATACAATTGTGAAGAACATTCAAAGGGGAGAACGTAAGAAGAAACAACCGAGTTTCCATATTGTAAGGACTAGGACAAAATGCAACAATGTTGGAGAGAACCATGGATTAGTATTTCTAACTAGTCCTTCTAAGACAGGGTAACACTCTCCCTGGGCATTTTGGGTCCTCTGTTGTGCATACAACCTGGGTGCTGCGGTGCCCAGGAGAGAGGATCCTCAGGCTGCACTGTCACGGTCCCTCTTTCTAAGGAGGCCAGCAGCCACACTTAAGGCTACAGGAGACTCTGCTCCTAAGGAGTCAGCTGATCTGATGTTTCCCAACTTTTTGTCTTTCTCCCTTTCGCTCACTTTTTTTTTTTAAGATTTATTAATTTATGCATACAAGTAGTGGGGTACAGGCTGGAGGTGTGTGCTTTGAGAGGATCCACCAGCGACAGAGTGGGGAACAGAATGGGCAAACTGACTGATAGACACTGCTAAGGGGAGCAGTGGGCAAGGCAGGAGAGGTCTGCTACACCATCTGGGTCCCCTCCCTGGCCAGTGGCAGGGATCGAACTTGTGCTGCATTGGCTGTGGTTTGCTTCATAGTGCATTACTTAACCCACTGTGCCACCAGGAAGGCCCCTCTTTCTCTCACTTTTAAGAACTCTGAAATTAGGATAGAGTGACTAGTGATATGTGAATATACCTGGATCTGCAGGCAAGTGAGTTTAGGACCTACGTGGAATTTACAGCACAAAGCAGTCAAGAAAAGACTGATCATTTTCCTGAACTTTTGTTTTAGGACTAAAGATTAGAAATAAAGTGAGGAAGGAGGCCCTCTGGATGCTGAGCTGTGCGCCACTCAGTTGAAGTTCATGCTCTTCTGTTCTAAAATAACCCTTCCCTGTTTGTTCCTTCAGTTAATCTGACTTGTATGACTATTATTTACAACCAAATAGACCTTAAATGAGGCATTTCTGTTAATTCATCAGTTTACCACTTTGTTTACATAATTGTATGACTATGTTCCCAAGAAACCTATGGCCTCCTCAGAAGGAAAAACAGTGTTTTCACACTAGTTTCTCTGAGGTCTTAGAGAATACACCTCCAAAAATTTAAACCAATCGTACATTATTGGAAGTAGAGCTTCAAATATGAAAATGAGACTTTTTACAAATGAAGTTCTAGTGAAAACTGTATTAAATCACATCTCAGGAATCTATTTAGAACAGGGATGGCAAATGCTATACTTATCTGTAAATTGTAACATTAATGAGACTTCAAAATAGGACACCTAATAATATCCACTATTAGTGCTGATAATATAGACTCTTCTTAGCTAGCAGGCTCTCTGTATGTTACTGTTATCTTTTGGACTAAGAGGTAAGAAGACTGTTTAGGCTCCCAAGCTAGAAAACCTGCAGTCACCCTTGACTCCTTCCTATGCATCCTTCATGCAGAGACCAAATCCAATTGATTCTACTCCCAATACACCTTTTGTCTACTCCCTTCCCCACCTTTTAATTTTTTTTTTTTAAAAGGAATCTTTTTCATTGCCACTGCACTGTCCTCCTGCTCCTGTTAGTGGCGATGGGTTCTTGAGTGTCTCCTCACTGATCCATCTGGGGAGAGCCGCAGAACCACCTGAAAACCACAGGGCTGACTTGTCACTCCCTCTGCTACGGTCTGTCACTCCTCTAAGAAACCTTGGTGCTGATATTCATTTTCACTACTAGAGTGGAAATGAGTTACTAAAATCTACTCTGCCACTGGAAACAATTTAACACACTGAATAAAATACAGTTCATAACAAGTACTTAAAAGTATCAAAGTGAAAAGGGAGGAATTATTTTGCCAAGATCTCAAGGGAAGTTGGACTTTAAAGAGCCAGTAGTTGGCCACGAAGCCACCCTGACTCCAAGGGCTTCCAAGAGCATTCAGGTAGAGATAATTAAGTCAGACCCTAGAGCCATGCAAGGTGGGGGTCTAATCAGAAGTCCCTTCTCCTTAAGGCTAGGTTAGAAAAGGGTCCCAGGATGAGGGTGAATCAAAAGTTAACTCATTCCACCCCCAAGGGACTTCAATCCTACGGCATATTACCATGAGGGCCAAAATATTCTAAGTTGTGAGTTTAGTTTGAAATGACTCTGTCCACTTCACAAAAATAAAGCTTTCTGGAAAGACACACTTTCACTCTAAGACTCCAAGAATCCTCTTTAATTGTTGTTCAAGGGAAATGTACATCTCATTAGCCAAGAAGAAGCCAAGCAAACAGGAACCAGGCACCAAGAGGAAAAGGCAGCGGAAACATGATGCAGTAGAAAGACGCCCACAAAGATTTGTGATATCAGAATCATCACTGTTCTTACAATGTGTAATTCACGGTGTACTTCTGAAAACTAGAATTTGTAGAGGGTACCTAAAGTGATTAAAAGACCCAAACTACATGAACTAAGTCAGAAGTAAAACTGCACTGCATGCTCCTATATGACAGTGTCTCAGACAGTTCAGAAATGCATCCTCACTTGGTGACCCATCAACACTGATGTTCTCAAGAGTGAGCTGTTTACTTTCTGATCCTTCACTGTTACGCTTGCAACACAAATTCCTGCATAAACATAAGCTCTTTCTTAGGTATCAACTCACAGTTACCCCATACCTCTTATCACCAACCTGCAGCAAGCTTTCCCCCACTCTGATTCATTGCATAACTTGCCAGCAGATGTGCTGGGTACTATGCTCAATCATAGCAAAAGTAAACTTTACGTGTTGATGAAAATTTAATGTGTAAAGGCTCATCGTACAATACTTGAGCACTACTGGCCTGCAACTGTAGAGTCCCAAGTTGTCATTCAACAGTATTTATTGGGCACCTACTGCATTCTAGGAGCAGGGATACACAGTAGATACAGGCAAAGTCTCAGCTGCTATGGAGTTTTACATCCTAGGGGGAGGAGATAATTCAAATAACCCAGTTTCTGTTAGTGTCAAGCATCACTGAGAAAAAAATAAGAGTAACAGGGTGGTTACGCTTTAGATGAAGTCAGAGAGGCCATCTAAAAAGGCAACAAGCTGAGAGACTACATGACAAGCAGGGAGGGGCCAGCCATTCAAAGTACTGAGGGATGAATACTCCAGACAAAGAGGAAAGTAAATGCAGAAGCTCTGCTGCTGCTCTGAGCTTAGCTTGTTTACAGAACAGAAGAGTTGCATGGTGGGAAAAAGTCAAGAGAGTGCAAGGGATGGGAGCAAAGAGGGAAGAGGGTAGGGCACAGCAGGCCAGTAAGATTTTGTAAGTCACAGAAAAGAGTTTGGGCTTTATTGGCAATGCAACAGGAGGACCCTAGAAGGTTTTCACTGAAGAAGTGACATATTTATTACCTACATTTCAAAAAGATCATTCTGCCACTACTATAGCAAATTTGGATTGAACAGGGCAAGGGTGAATACAGGGAGACCAGTTAACAGGCCTCTTCAGAGAAGTATGCAGATTCAGGGCCCCATTTCTAATAGGCTCCTGGCTGATGGCTGAGATGAGTCTGGATTTCATTGAGCGGCAAAGCCCCAGGCCACACTACTCACCATACTCCACTCAGTCTGCTTGCTTTCACCAGTATTATCCTTTTTACCACATATGTCTTTCCTTGCCTTCTCAGTCTGGGACATTCTACTCCTCCTTCTGTTCCTCTTGAACTCTTCTCCCAGTCCCCTGAGCAGAAGCAATCATGACCCCCACCCCCACCCTCACCCCCATCTCCTACCACTTTCCCCTGTTCTCACTCAGCTACAGCCATGCAGCCAAGTTTCCTTAACTTGCTTACCAAGTGAGGACCTGCTTCAGGGACTTGCACAAGCGGTTCCTGCTTCTCCCAAACATCCTCATATCTAAACCCTTTCACCCCCTCATGCCTTTACTCAAATGTCTATTCCATGAGGTTTATACTAGGACCAACCTATTAAAAACCCTCCATTCTCAGATTTCCAACTACTCTAGTTATTTATAAACATACATATGTGTGTCTACTCATGTCTGTTTCCCCCGATGTTATGAGCAATTTGAGGGCAGGGTCTACAATATATTCATTCTGTATTCCACGTGTCTTATAGTATCTCATTCTTTTTTAAAACTAAATGTAAATAGCTGACATAACTTGCAATTAATGAACCTGAATTACATTTTTGATACACCAAACATCTATCTGATCACTAGTTAAGGTGTTAAGATACAAAAAGAACATTATAACAAAATAGATACAGAAGTTAAAGCAATAATTCTAAAACGATAACACACAACCAAAGAGGTACAAGGATGCCAAGTGCATGGTGATAGTATGTTTATAAACAAGGATAACAAAGTAATTGATGTGTATTCTAATAATACTTTTTCTATCATTAAAATATATTTAACAATAACAACAGCTATCATTTGTTAAAAACATACTCTTTTGGCATGTTATTAGCACCAACTTAACCTGTGGACTAACTAAGCCTTTGTAGGGGAAACTATTATCTCCTTTTATAAAAAAGGAATTGAAAAAGAGAGAGACTTGACTTGTTCAAGATCTTAATCACTGAGAGTAAACAGGTGATAAGCTAAAAAGACTGACTTTGCATTTAAATGCTTTAACTTTAGGTTTGCTACTATTTAA
Organism: Galemys pyrenaicus; assembly: GCA_019455555.1. Lineage (NCBI taxonomy): Eukaryota > Metazoa > Chordata > Mammalia > Eulipotyphla > Talpidae > Galemys > Galemys pyrenaicus. The sequence continues at coordinate 3,200,895 of JAGFMF010012284.1, read as the reverse complement.
AATTTCCCTACAACAACTTTCTTGAATATACTATATACAGGCTCTCTTACAAGCTTTGAATAGAAGCAATGATTTTTTTCTGTATAGGATAAACTTTTCTAACAGATTTTTTTAGTATTAATAACCGATAGTCAGCTTGTCAAAAAATAACCTTTAATACTAAGGGAAGAATGAAGAAAGGAAAAACAGAAAACTCCTGGGCTGGGCCCATCCATACCATTCCACAGTCCAGGGCATGGGTTTAAAGCCTACCATCTACTTACACTGTCACCCCATTTCTGTCCTTCCCTTAGTCAAGTGTCACCAGTGTTCCAACTTTTTCCTCAGAGGTCCAATGCTACCACGGCTTCAACCACCAATTCTGTACGGCCAATTCTCAGCTCTCCATCCCAACCCTACCTGCTCTAAACACTAACCCCCTTTCCAACACCTCACAGGGTGGGTCTACCTACACCACCACCTGCAGTAAATTTCATAAATCTTTTAAAGACTTATTTTTGTGTAGAAAAACTGGAGTGTAGGCCAGAGGTGTGGCGGTGAGAGGATTCGCCAGACAGATCAGGGAGCAGAGCAGGAGAATTTATTGAAACACACCGCTGAGGGGAGCAGCAGGCAAAATAGGAGAGGTCTGCTGTACCATATGTGGGTTAGCTCCCTAGCCAGGGATAGCATTTAGGCCTTTACAGTAATAGTGCTGAGACTTAACCCCTAGGCCATGCGGGAGGCTACATTTCATACATTTTTTAAAGTTAACTTTCTTTTTCAAAACACAATTCCTTCTCCTAACTTTTCTAACTCTTATCATGAGGTCATCATTCTTGCAAAGATCATCACATGCAATTGGGAGACAAAGCCTGAATGATTCTCCCTGGTTGTAATATTCTTTCTCCTGTCTTGCTTCAACATGACTTAAGAACCTGAAAACGCAGAATCCCAGGTCTAACCCAGGCTTGCTGAGTCATAATCTCATTTGCACTTTTAAAATGTCCCCAAGTGATTCATATACACACTAAATTTTGAGAAGCATTTGTATAGTTTTACTAATAAGCAAGCAGCCTGACTACTTTTGGATCTGATCAATTTTAGGTATCAATTACTAAATCCTTATGTGCTAACTAGAGGGTTGGATTTTAAATACATTATTTTACTTAACCGTCAAAATATTCTTGTGAGGTAATCAACCTGATCTTAAGAATAAGAAAATTGAGGTTCAAATACACAAATCATCTGCTTAAAGAGCCCATAAATGTTGGAGGCAGGATCTGACCACAAGCCATTTTGCTAAATTCCACCAATTAACTTAAATTCCAAAATTTATATTTCAAAGGGTGTGTTGGCAGAACTGACTCTAGATGACTGCATTTTCTAATCAACTCAAGATAACTTTATGTTTGATTATTACAATTCTTGCTGAAAGTCTTTCTTGAAGGCTTAGGCATAACACTCAAGTTCACGCTAAGGGATCTGACAAATAGAGAAGAAATGTATTCTGTCCTCAGGACACAATGTCAAATTTTACGGGATATAAAACTATTTCCTTAATAATAAAGTCAGTGGAAAGAAGAATGAAAAGCAAGCATACACAAAGAGTCAAGGAGAGAAAAAAATAGAGTGACAATAGTTCTGACATAACTAGTTAAGTTCCATAAGAAGTTTTATCTAATATCTAGTTATTAGTTTAATCATTTCATTATATTCTCTTCAGATAATAATTCATCATTCACCTCATTTTCAAACCTAATTTCCTTCTTTTATCTTTTTCAATGTTCCAATACAAAAACACAAACTTGGTGGCGCAGTGGGTTAAGCAATGCACTATGAAGCAAACCGCAGCCACTGCAGCACGAGTTCAATCCCTGCTGCCGGCCAGGGAGGGGACCCAGATGGTGTAGCAGACCTCTCCTGCCTTGCCCACTGCTCCCCTCAGCAGTGTGTTTCAGTAGATCTGCCTGTTCTGCTCCCCACTCTGTCTGGTGAATCCTCTCACCTCCCTGGACTCTGGCCTGTACCCCAGCTCTTGTATGTATAAATAAATCTTTAAAACAAATGAAAACCCACAAACTTAAAAAACCAACCACTACTTCTCCAATAGAGTATTTACCTATCTGAAATCTGAGATCTGAGAATAATGAAAGCTAAGGGTGCTTTACCCAGAAAACTGCTTCTTCACCAAAACAGGGTACATGAACAGCAGGATAGACAGCAAGCTCTATACTGCTCGTCCATCCAGGCAGGCCCTCTCCCTTCTCTTGGAAATTGTTCTCTTGAACTCCAACAGGCAGGAGGTACCACCTTTGATAACAAGTCAGTTCAGGGGGATGCCATAACTGAACGAAGTGGGACCAATTAGAATCCTTTTATGGGGGAATTATAACTGACTCACATAGTTATACAAAGTCCCTTTTGGGGAGCAGAAATTACAAACTGAAATTCAGGAACCATTTATTCCCTAACCTGTGGAGGAAATCACTCAGCTTTAGGCAAGAATAAGCCAAAATGGACATAAAAGCACCCAAGCACCTGGTTCCAATTGTTCCTGGTTCCAATTGTTCCTGAAGTCCAGTTCCATTCTTGCTCTGAAGGTTTGCTTATCAATTATCCTTCCATTGTGAATGATGAATTGATAAGCAAATTTCTTCTAATTTTTAAATTTCCCTAAATTCATCAGGCTTTTTATGACTAGCAACAAGGAGACTTTAATATTACCTGCTTCAGAATACTATATTTGTTCTAAGTTCTTCATATATTTTCAACACAAATGTATCCCTTAACATAGTTAAATAGGTTTTAAACACTAATTCCTAAGAGTTGTTTACTTTTTTACAAAAATCTTTAACAATATCTATCTAAAACAAGCCTTGGCTCATAAGCGCCACACTATTAAAATATAAATCTAAGAAGGGAACTGCCTGATCATCTTTAGTTTAACACTAAAGTAACAAGATAAAATTGCCTTCTTAAACCATTTTTCCTTTATGTATCCAATTATAGTCTCTGCTTATGATACTTAAAATAAAAATTGGCAGTGATCCATTCACTGATGGGTATTTTAAATTAGAAATAAGTAACATATCAAATAAACCACACAGTTAGGTTTATTCTTCTCATTGAGAATTACCACCACAATGGACTTGAAAATTTCCACCTTAATTGCAAGTTTTTACTTTGCAACCTAATAGACTTTGACTTAGAGACTGCAGCACAGTTCAACTACAGTCAATTCAACAAACTGAGTTCTCCTATTTCTTACAATAGCCAGGGTCCTTCTCTGGAGAAAAGGTTTTGGAGTCCCTGAACGCTGCCACGTTTGCAAGATGCCAAAACACCTATACTCAAATTCCTTATTATAAAATGGAGTGATAATTGCATATAGCCCAGGCAATCCTTCCTATACTTGAAATCATCTCTAGATTACTTCCAATCCAGAATATCAATGTAAATACTATACAACTGTTATACTATACTGTTTAGGGAATAACAGTGAAAAGTCTGTAGTTAGATCTATGGTTGTTCTGTACTGAATGAATGTACTTAATATTGACTTTTGGTTCTTGGTTGGCTGAATCTGAAGATGTGGAACATGAGGGTGCAAAGGGTCGACTGTATAATATCATTATTCACAGCCTATTGATCGTGAATAATACTAAGCACCTAGGAGACTATATAATAGTCCTGACTCTTGAAGTTAGTGAAAAACCTGACAATCATCTAGTCCAGCCAGCTTACCTTACAGATATAAACAGTAATGCAAAAACTATACAGTTAACAAGCCAAAGCCAACAGAACTAGAGAAAGGATGAAAATACAGATCCAGTGGGCTTTTACCTTGGTATGTAGAAGATTCCCAATTCCCTTAAAGATGCCTCAGTGACAAAATAAACATGCAGTTTCTTTCAGTGCTCTAAATGCATGGTTATTTCTAATGGACCTTAAGACAAACGCAAATGAAATCTGAAAGCATGAGGTTGCTATATTCCTGACAAATCTTTTCATAAAATACAGGGAAAGACTCCGCTTAAAAAGATCTGTTCCTTCTCTGCTGTGCTTTCTCAAGTGTCCCCATTCATACACTACACTAAGCTTGCTCCATTTTAATACTGCTGACATATTTACTCTCAAACTATAGACTCTGGAGCATACAAGGTCATATGTAAATATTTATCTAATATTAGATTTTGTCACCTAAAGTAAGATCAACCACAAATACTATATGGCATCTAAATGCTCAGGTTTCATCTTTACATAAATAGGTTTGTTTGTTTGTTTGGTTTTTTTTTTTCAAAAATAATAAAGATAACAGACACTTTGGGGAAGACTGAAATAGATCTTCTTTAGTCCTCTCATAGTCTTCAAAATAAAGATATTTGGATAAAACATGAGGGGTGTTTTTACCAGTCTTTGCATAGTGGCTGTCACCATGTACCCAATAGATAGTAGTTGAATGAGTAACATGGCTATGTTACAGACTATGGAAACTTAATTACTCTGGATGACTAAAAATTGTTAACTTTTCTTGAAAGCAAATGAAAATAATAGACGATGTCTTATCTACAAATCATTTATAAGCCTGAATAGTTACAAATTATTTCCAATTAGCAAGAAACTCCAAAACAAATGCAGCAATTCATAATTTTAAGGTAGTATCCTAAGTGGCTACAGTAAAGCATGCACAATTACTGGATTTTCTAATGTAATCTGGAATTCAGATTAGTTCTCAGAACACACACTCTTTCAGCAGCATAGGGGTGACACTTCACTAGAGTAAACCACCAGACACAAACTCTCTCCAGACCAAAACACCAGAACTCCAGGGGAGATAAAAGCACTCAACAATGAGCAACTAGTCACATTTTTTTTTAAAAGAGCAGGAACATAGTTTTTTGGTTTTTTAAAAGAAAACAGAATTAGACATAGCTCTAAATTGTAGACTTATCACAGGAAAATTTTTATTTTACTTGTGTAATAAAACTAGGAAGGTTTTGGTGCAGTCATGTATGCTGTTTAGTAATTAGGAATGTGAACTTTTAAAGAAGTTGTCAGGAAATTAAAATGAACTTCAATGGATCAAGTATTAGGCTGACAGAAATAATCATTCCCCAGCCTTCTTAAAGCAATAACTCCAAGCAAACACAATCAATCCTGATACTGTTTTACCTTTTCCCCAGTTGAGCCTGAAAAAGAAAAATACAAATACGATGCTTTGAGCCATTTTAAACAACTTCATTATATTGAGTGTTTTTTAAAACAACATGATTTTGTCATTTCTCTCATGCCAAAAAGGGCAAACAGGCATTCATCGAAATCAAAAGTACGGAACGCAGGCTTACACTTTGCTCAGACACTAACTGACTGCAGAGGTAAGGTCATGTTCAACACTCAGACTCATTTAAAACTTTCATGGCTCAGCCAACAGCTCCGATCATGTTTCCTGATCCTAAGGAGATTAAAACTGCAAGAGTTTCTAGCTCTAAGATCAGCAGGAGGCTATTTCAGACCCTCAAACCGCAGTCCGCATTGCCCTCAGCGGCGCATCTTCACTACCTCTAGCTGAGTGTTAAGCTAACCTTTCTAAACATTCTCCTCCAGCCTTTTAAACAAATCCGCAATCCAGTGCAGTCAACTCAAGACTTCCTTCCACCAGAGACAGCCCCCCCACTCCTGCTGTCATCCCACCCCCTTTCTCTGCCTGCCCTTCCGCAGTTGGACTTTGGCTTGGTTCCCCAAGGTGGGGGAGGAGTGATGGGGAAGAAGACTCCCCGCCAAGCAGCTCTTCAGCCCCCACAGTGACAGGGAATTGCGCGAGCCAACCAGAGGAAGATGCTAAACGACACTGCCATATTTTCAGACTTTTTTTCCTTGCCAAAAAAGATCCCTTGTGGCCAATAATTTCGCCTTTAAAGGGAAAATAAAAAAGGACCTAAGCACTAAAGCCAGGGACCAAATCTTTCACATCTCCAGTATTCTCAGCCCTGTTCAGAGGGGAGACTTCTGATCATCCTAGTCTCAGACAGGTACACCTGCCGGGTCGGCGGGAACGGGGCCATCCCAGCTGCCCCCAGCAGAAGGGAGAGATCACCAGGGTTCTAGTCCCAGAGCCCCCACCAAGTCTGACAGCCCAGATGAAGCTGTGCACCACACAAACTTCCCAGTTCCCGGGCTACGGGGACAGAACTGAGGCGGGTGGAGGGAAATGGGGGGTGGGGGTGGTGCGCGGGCACTGGCCACAGGGCCCAATTGCGGATGGGACTCCTTGTCCAGCACAAGGTCCTGAGGGGTCTAAGTAGCTCCCTGGTGGCCCAGAGAGGCAGGCGCACCCCTCCGGGCTGGGGCACCAGAACACAGCAGCGGGTGGGCAGTTCCTTAGGGAGTGTAGTCGAGATCCAGGATTCCTCTTGGGCTCCTAGCCCCACAGCAGCGCAGCAGGAGGACGGGAACAAGGAGGAAGAGAAGGAGAAGGAGGAGGAGGAGGAAAAGGACTGCGCGCTGCAGCCCGAGCCCTTACCGAGTGGTTTACCCCCCACATCAGGACGCTGAGCAGCGGATCGCTGGCCCGAAAGAGCTTCACTTTCTGCGCTACGAAGTGCTTCTTCTTGGTCTTGGTCTTGCTCGCTAGGACGGAGGACCCCAGGTTGCCGGGGGTCGCCATGGCCGCCGCTTCAGTCCCCTCCACCACCGAGCTCCCGAGGCCGGGGACCCGCCCTCTCTACACGCTGGCCCGGGGAGACAGTCGCATCCCCCCACCCCGTGGTGGCCCTGGAGCGCTGTGTCCCGTTCCACCCACTGGCGTGCTTGGCCCCTCTCTGGCCGCTGGCTCCGCAGAGATCCACAAGGAGGCTGCGCTTGGCTCGCGCCCCTGCCAGGATCCCGCGCCCGCCGCCTCTGGGCGCTCAGCCGGTGGCTGGACCAGGCGCGCTGCGAGCGGCTTCCGCGTTGGGCGCTGGCGTCATGACGCAGTGGGCGGGCGGGCAGCAGCTGCGCCACCAGGCGGGGCGCGGGGCGCGGCCGCGGGACCGTTAAGCTGCAACCTCGAGCTCCCTCAGCTTCCTAGCGGTAAGGCAGCCCCCTGTGAGCCTGCGAGGTCTGGGTGACCGCTCGGGGCCACCTGGTAAAGTCCAGATGTGTGGCGCGGGGGAGTGTGCGGCCCCCTCCATCACATCCTCTTCTGCTTCCAGGGGCTAAAAAGGAAATGAGAGTGGGGAGGTCGGGGAAGAGTAGTCCCCAGAAATCATGGTCAGACAAGGTACCAAGAGTTAGTGAGACCTGAAATGCCACATGGTCGCCTGGGCTTCCCTAGCATGGAGGGAAAGGACCTGGACACGTCACTGCCTCCCAGACTGAACATGAAATCAACTTTTTAATTCCTTTGAGCCTTCCTTTGGATTTTGGGACCCTGAACTTGGACAGTCCACAGTCTGTTCTGGCAGGGAAACTCCCACCTAAGACATGGGCTGTAGTTCCTTCCACTATCATCCTCTGCCCCAGAGAGGACCCTGGGTTCCTCATAGGTTGTGTAGTTCAGTCGTTAATTGAGCAAATCAGTTAACCTCTCTTCAATTTCAGGTTCTCCACCTTAACAATAGAAGTAGTCAGACACAAATGTCATTTTAGGGACTATTCTGAGCCTGACAATATATGCCCTTTCCATAACAAACATCATAGGATGTTTGTTAGAATCAAAATCAACCTCTCAGTAGCATTGTCTGTGCGCCCATTGGAAATCATACAGCATTATATACGTACAAGATAAAATATAGACGACTTGCAGATGACACCTAAACTCTCCCCTATCCTCAGAGAAATGCCTGAGTGAACATTTGTCAGTTTACTGAGTTATCCGCAGGGACTTTTAAAGTGTCTAAAAACCTAGTTTAACATTTTCCTCCTTCCCACATGTTGCTTCACATTGAATTATTTTGGCATGAAATACACATCGCTTATTTACCCAAGGTAGTTTATTTGTTTAGCAAATTTTCATTGAACCAATCTTGAAAACTTAGAATCATCATCATTGATTGCCTCACGTCACTGTTTCACATAAACCCCTTTACCAGGTCCTACCTACCTTTGCAAACAGTTATGCTCAAATACCATCTCTTACCTCCAGCTTTCACCATCTTACTTGAAATTAATCTATCCACCTCTGTGGTTCCATATTACTTTATTTGTTCCCTAACAGCTCTGTTATTTTTAACTGTACATTAATAATGTAAGACAATGGGCTTGATATGAATGTTAAAAAACTGAATTTAGTGGTGATATAGTAACTCTTTAGGAAGGGGGACTGGATATCTGTGAGTGCTGCCTAGGAAGGTTTCATATAGTATAGCAATGTCCTCCCTATAAGGGAAGCTTGATGTAGTATGGGGTGTCCTCCCTATAAGGGGCAGATATGGGCACACTCGTGGAGATGAAAATTTATGTGATATTTTCAGCCAGTAATGAGGAGACTTGTAGTTTTTAAAAGTCAAAAATGTTTCCAGCTTTATTAAATATAACTGACATACAACATTGTATAAGTTTAAGGTGTACAATGTGATTTGATACAAGTGAATATTGTATAGTGATTACCACAATAAGAATAATTAATGCCACTACCTGCTCATATAGTTAACATTCCTGTGTGTTTGTGTGACTTTTAAAATCTACCTTCTCAATGTCTCATTGGTTCCAAGTGTATAATACAGTATGTTAAGGGACAGAATTTTTAGTGATTTAATTTGCTTTGGGTTGCATTTAGCTTAATGCTTTTCATGGATAGACGCTAAGTAATTTTGCCAATGACCTTTTACAATAGCTTTGTACTCTATTGTGTTGTATAATACAGGAGTACTAGAGTCACAGAAATGGCTTCAGAATATACTTAAACTAGTTCTTAAGTTATGTTCATAAGATTTCTAAGATCTAGTGAAATTGAAATGATTTCTTTAGTTGTTGGGAGACAATAAATTCTTTGAAGGCAGGGTCTATACTGTAGTTATTCTGTATTATCCCAATGAACCTAACATACTTCCTTTCCCATAGCATCTATGGCAAATTTTTGGTGAATAAATGGAAAGGAAATTCGTGTCTCTCACAACAAAGTTGTACATAAAAATTCCACATACAAGAAATGTATGTGCAAAGTTCAAATCAGAAATACTTTTAGGTTAGATTAACATAACATTTAAACTTGAGGATTTGATATATGTGGTTTAGCAATCTAGTTGCTCAATCTGATCAGTTTTCCTTTGGAGTTTGTGTGATAATGAAATAACGAATATATCCTTAGTTCTGCACCTAACTTATTGATGCATCTGTTGTCAAGAATTGAAGAACACAACCACCAGCATTCAACAAGTCTTTTTTTTTTTTGTCAGCTTCCTTTATTTATATTTTTTATTGTTTACATATCAGAAGAATAAAGTTTTAATGAAAAACAGGGCTAGAGAAAAAATGAAGTTCTATATTGGGATGGGCATAGGTCATGTCAGGCAAGAAGGACACTGCATTTGGCTTATTGGGCAGTTCATTCAGGTGTCAAGGCCATCACAACTGCAAGGAATCCTCAGCAGCCAAGTTCACTAAGAAGGAGCAAACGTTGAGAAGACTGAAAAATTTCTGATACTGCTCAGTGCCTGCTTATTATTATTGTTGCTTTTTCACTATTCTTTTACTGTCACCAACTATGTTTACTATTCTTAAAGTATGGTGAAAGTGTTTTGCTCGCTAAGGTATACAACACCTGGAATGGATGTTGAAGTAGGATATTGTTTTTTTTATATTTTATTATCATTTAAAAAAAAGCTTCAACTGAATAATTCCCATTAGTCATCTTTGAGAAGAGGGATTCAGTAACTTTCTCAATTTAGTGCTATTGGAAACTCTTATGATTTTCATTGCTTTATGAGACTAGAAGAAGAGGTAGAACAATTCTATTCAGTCATCCAGAACCTTACCACTCAGAATTGCAGCATTTTGGAAGACCATAATTAAAGTACATACACAGTCAAAATTAGGAAAAATGCAAAAATTGGTCCAAGAAGTAAGTGTGATAATGTGAGTTATTTTGAGGAGGGAAGTTGTTGACGTCATATATGCAGTTTGCCATTTTGGTTTCTGAGGCTCACTCTGTGCTCTCTGAACCCTTCCTGGACTGGATATGATTTGGCACCCACTCGTTGAAGTTGTCCACCCAATTGAATTAGTGATTGTGATTCTTCTGGCTCCTGCACTTGGCTGGGGCTTCCAGGACAGCAGCAGCAATTCCAGGAATTTACCAGTTAGTTGGCAGCTATTTTATTGATCTGACATGGGAAGGTTGACCTGGGAGAAGACTGGATATAAAGGAGCCAACATAGAGGGTGACTATTTCCCAACCTGCCTTGCCTTCTCCCAAATCCCCAAGCAGGATGTGAGGGCGATCTGGCTGCGACATCTGTCACCCCATTGATCGCCAGGGTTGATTCGGCCGATCTGGCTGGCTGGGCGGGTGTCCCCTTCCTCCCTCACCGCTCCATGTGCGTCCCTCCCGAAGCTGCGCGCTCGGTCGAAGAGGACGGCCTTCCCCGAATAGAGACGGACCGGTCTTCGGTTGAGGGTATACGAGTAGCTGCGCTCCCCTGCTAGAACCTCCAAACAAGCTCTCAAGGTCCAAATCCCCAAGCAGAGGATGAAAACTTTAGTAATTCTTGGAAGAAAAGAAACTGTGGAGGAAGGAGTCAATCCCCAATGGCACTAGGTCTTTATTATTCATATCTTCATGATAGAAATTTCTAACATTGGGAGAATAATTAAGTGAATTGCTATATCCATATGGCAGACCGTAATGCAACCAATATCTATGATATAAAAGCACAATAATAATTTAAGTGAAAAAATGTAGTACAAAGTTGTATAGAAGTGTGACTTTAATAGTATAAAAATAAAATATATGTGTATATATATGCATGTATATAAACAACTAAAAGAAAATATACTATTTAACAGTAACATATAAAGGGTATAGTTTGCTTTATGGATTTTAAAAGCATGATTCTGCATTTTTATTACTTTTATAATATGTAATTTAAAAATGCAGGCATCTTCCCTGGTTAAGTAAATAATATAGTAATATATTAAATACACTTGCAGAATTCCAATGAAAGAACCTTTTAAGTTACATTCTAGCTACTGCATAGTACTTATTTTACTCACAGAATTTATAGTCTGCGAGGGTACAGAGCCTACCATGTAAACAGATAATCATGTAATTATAGTTTATGATTAGATAATAAATAAATATTTGTGAAGGTAATCCAGCACAGTAATAGAAAGTTGGCAGTGTATCCAAGAAAACCTCTTGAAGAGATCCATAAGCACGAAGAAAAGATGCAGCCGGCCATGAATGGGTAAAAGAGTGCAAGTAATAGAGGAATCATCAGTGTGAGAGAGATTTGCTTTGCCAAGGCAGGCAGGGTCTGGTCATTGAGAAGCTGTCCAAGCTTTGAACTTTAAGTGCCATGGGGGCCTTAGGAAACTGAAAATTTCTGTTTAGAAAGATCTCGCATGACTCCTACATGGTAAAAAGATTGACAGAACATAAATGTCAAAGTTGGAAGACAAACTTACAGGAATTTAGGAAAGAGATAATGGTGGGTTGGACTAAAGGCTTAAAGATAAGGAAAAGAAAATGCTCACACTCATCTATAAGGGGAAGTAGACTTTTAATGTGTATGGAAGTGGAGAAAATACAAACTTGATCTTACTGCTATAGGGATACGTGGTGGAAAATCTTAGTCACTCCTCATTTGTGCTTTTAACTTGCCTGAAATCAAGGGGCACCCTGCTTTAAGTGTCTGCTTACATGAGAAGGCCCCTAAAGAAAAGCCCTACCTAAAGCATTAGTGGAGGTATATTAAATTCTGAAATACAGCATATGCTGTACTAAAGAAAACTAGAAAAATAATTGATATCAGCTTGAGGAATATAATAAGAGCAGTCTCTGTGCTGCTGTTTCCAATGGTTAAAGGTGGGATGGCTCCCCTGGTCTTCGCTGCCTTGAGAACAAAATGGAAGATACAAAACATAGGCAAAGGACAGAAGCCTCACTGTCCTGCTGATACCAAGTTCCTGATCACGTTTACCCTGTGCAGGTAGCCTGTCAACCCCAGGGGAAGAACTAAAGTAGGAAAGAGGAACTAGGGGTTCTGGAGAGATTCCAATTTCCTACCCAAGTTGTTTCCACTTCCCCTCACTGCTCTCAGTTCCTGCAGTTAGCCATTTAGCATCCTGCTCCAATGGAAAGGCCTCAGAGCCAAGAGACAAGAAGTGTCCCTTAGATATACCTATGTTCCTAACATTTGTTTCCCCAAGCCTGGGCAACCTCAATTTTATCACTTTGATTTTTACTCTTTAGAATTATTTAGAAGTGTGCAAATATACTTAACTTTATTATCCCTATAAAGACATCAGAATTCTGTGCCCAAGTCGTCTCAGTTTGGGGTTAGGGTGCATGATGTGCGAGTGCTGCTTACTTTCAGTCATTATCTAGTGTTCATCTGTCACTCCTTGATAGCCTGAATCACTTTCTCAAGTATCTTAAAGTCTTGAAAGGGGTAGAATTCAGTTTCATGGGTTTCTTAGATTCAGAAGAGTACCTTTTAAATTCCTGACATATTTTCATGGCAACTTAATTTCAGGTGTTGTGCTAGAAGAAAACTATAGATGAAATTATTGTTATATCAAATTCTAGACCTGAATTTTAAAGGTGGAGGCTGTGATCATAATTCTGTAATTTGTGCTTTCGTCTTAAATGTGACATCTTCTGAGGGTCTTCCTTAGGGAGTTGGCAGAAAACTGACTTTCAATAAAGAATCCTGCATGTCTTTTATTAATTTAGGCTTTTTCAATTTTAACTGTCACATTCAAATTTGATTCAAGCAGTGATATCTTGAAAAGATATAGCAATGAACCCATCATTTTTAATACTATATGGTATGTACAGTATAGCGATACTACTGCAGTGCTGGTAAGAGGGCACGCGAACAGCCTCTGTGGGGTTGGGAGAAGGGAGAAAGGTAGCTTATCAGAGCCAGAGAAAAAGGTCCTGAAATGCTGATGCTTGAATTAAAAACAAAAACTAAAATCATATGCAGAATAGCCACAACATCTTTTTATTTCATGTTCTATTTAAATAAAAAGCAGTTAAATATATTCCTGTAAAAAGTTCAGGTAGTCCAGAATAACATGGACCAAACAAGGGAAAGTCACTCCTCCCACTCCTCTTGCCCACTACCCCTCCTTCCTACTTCTCTACCTCTATCCTGGACCCACTGCCCCCTTCCCCTTATTCCTGTACAGATAACCTTAGTTTTTTCAAAAGTTTGAGTTACGCCACTATCCTTTGACAAAAGACCTATATTCCTACCTGCTTTCATTAATGAAAAACAATGTGAAGAAGATTTTTGCTGTTTCTAAGCAGCCTTTCTGAAGGGCCTGAGAATAGTGAGAAGGGAATTGCCAAGACCCTTTATACAGACTGTGTATGTATCACAGGAGTCCTGCTTTTACTATACTGTAGTGTGATTTTAAATTTTCCAAGTTATTTGGTATGATTTGGTAGATTTATTTTTGAATCTGGAATGCTAAAAATTTTTCCCATATAAATTAATGGCAACTACTTCCTTTTATACCACTTCAGTTTAGGAACCGTTTCATAGGAACACTCTACTTTCAGAAGTCCATGACACCTATATACTGTACATACTGCTTTGTGATTTGCTTCCTTTCTACTTAACACTATACCTTGGAGATCTTTCCATACTGGAGTAACAGGGACTAACAGTATTATGACAAATCTCATATATATTAAAGTGTCATTTTCTTAATCCTATATTTTGCTGTTAGCTCAAATCTAACTGAATGCCAGACAACTTCATTGAACCCAGTCTGGATCAATATGGTCAATTCTGAGTTTTTCATGTATGCTGACCTAGTAGAGACTGAGAAAGTCATTCTCTTCCCCAGGAGTGTCCTGAAATGGGGACAGCATCATGTGATGTGGTTTGAAGACGGAGATCATTGATGGACTATGGGCATCCTCACTCCCTGAAATCCACTGGATGACCTCCATCAGACCAGGGTCTCTTCTCCTCATGCCCTAGGGCTCTGGAAACTTCCTAGCTTGACTCCAGTTCCTTTCAGTTCTTTCCATCTCCCTCAACCACTTCTGCTTCCCTAAGAGGATCATGCAGCTTTGGACTATCCCTCACCTGAAACCCTGTCAGTAACAGCTAAGTCATAACCTGGTCCTACCCTGATACTTTTCTATGAGGCTTCAGCCTCCTTGGACACCACTGAAAATGGAGGCCCTAATTTTGTGTGATCTGGAACCCACACAAGGGACTACGTCTGCTGTTATCCTACTCATATAGAAATTTCCCAGCTATCCTCAAAAGTGTCTTTAAAGGTTCAGCTCTTTCAAGTAAAAACCTTAGTATTCTATATACCCAAAAGTCACAAATACACTGATTCAAAAGAATACCTGCACCCCTATGTTTATAGCAGCACTCTTTACAATAGGCAAGACCTGGAAACAACCTAAATGCCCAAAAACAGATGAGTGGATCGGGAAGCTGTGGTACATATACATGACGGAATACTACTCAGCAATCAAAAAAGAAAAACTAGACGTATTCATAAGAACATGGATGGAACTGGAAGGGATTATGCTCAGCAAAGTAAGTCAGAAGGCAAAAGAAAAATACCAGATGGTTCCTCCCTTAGGAGGAATATAAGGGAACCAAATAAGGATCAAGGAAAAGAATAAGAACAATAATAATAATAACAACAAAGACACAAAAACCAAAAATGAAAAGACAAGGACAAATTGGGGACACTTGGCGGGGAGGGAAGAGGGGGAGGGTTGAGGGCAGATGGGAGCACAGAGGACTGAGGTGATGGTGCACCGGTGATATGGTGATGGGGAATACATGGGGATTACAATTGATGTCAAATATATATAATTTTTTAAAAACTGAAAAAAAAAGGAAAACAAAAACCTTGGCATTCTAGACTTTTGCCTTCACTATGCATTTCAAGGACCTATTTTGGAATGAGAAATCAAGAATTTTGACCTTTTATTTTCTACTCGTTGGTCTTTATATTTGGCAAGCAATATGAGTTTTGTCATGCCCAGATACCTATCAATTTAGAGGAAATAGTGTTACCTACTATAAATGAGTGTTATAACATTAATGTAATTAATACACATAAAGCACTTTCCACTATGCGCCTGGCACGTAATCAGTGTTCTATAAATGTTATTCATTCACTTAACAAGCTGTTATCGAACATTTACTATGATCCAAACCCTGTTTTACATTGTGGAATCGTGAATAACTTAGTAAAACACCAGTTTTCTTGGATCTTTTATAATGGAAAAATATAGGGTATGTTAGATGGGGAAGATAACTAAGAAGAAATTAATAAAGTCAGGGAAGAAGAAGAGTTGAAAGGTGGTGTTGGAGATGGAATGATCGCTTCAAAGGTCAGTGTTTCCATCTTCTGATCAGCCTCTGTGTATGTTGGATTCATTCCACAGATGGGTTTTCTTCCTATGCCAGAGGAGATGGGCTCTGGAGCCCCTTACTTTTAACCACTCTACAAAGAGAGCTTCTCTATATGGTATCCATCTCTGTGTTCTAGAACAAGTTTGAGATTGGTCTTGGTGAAGTCAAGGTACATGAATCTATTACAGAGTCAAGGTACATGAGATTCTGTAGTTGGATAGGTGATCAGGTAAAAGGTGCTTGTATTGACTGGGATTCTCCAGAGAAACAGAACCAATAAGATTACAGAAATATGTAGCAAGAGGGATTGACTCATAAGATTATGGAGACTGACAAATCCCATGGCCATCCAGGAAAACTGATGGTATAGTTTGACTCTGAACATGAAGGCGATAGTGCCTGAGGCCAACCATATATAAGGCCAAGTCTGAGTCTGAATTCATGAGACCCTAGAACCACTGATGTCTGAATGCAAGAGAGGATGGGTCACCCAACTCAGAGGGCAAATTCACCTTTCTTCTGCCTTTTTGTTCTATTTAGATCTTGATGGATTTGGATTTTCCCATTCACATTGGAACTCCCAGAAATATTATTTTCCCAACTCTCTGGGCATCCCTTAGCCCAGCCAAGCTAATTGACAACTATACCTGCACTAAATGAAATAGAAAGAGGTGGTTTCTCAGTGGAATACTGAGCATATTACAAAACAGCACATGTGCTGTTTGCAGCTTTTCACTATTAGAAATGTTTCGATAAACTATGTTTTTTTATATAAATATACCAGCTTTCCAAAAATGATTTACCAATTTAATTTCTCACTGTATGAAATGCTCTTTTGCCCACATTTATATCAACCATAAAATACTGTTAGTCTTTGCAAATTTAGCCAATCTGATGATCAGAATTGGACTTTTGAGTTTTTGTGGTTTTTTTTAAATTGCATTTCCCTGTCAACCTAAATAAAGAGGCAATCTAAGACAAGCTCAAATGACCAGAAATTACTGTTGAATAGCAAAGGAACTGCAATTCAAGAAACACATGCTGCAGCTCCAGGGAGTCCACTGAGGATTTGTAGTGGGCTGTATTTGTGGCAAGGAGTGCAAAGAGTGGGGGAAGTTCAGCTAGAACTCAAGTCACATGTTCATTGACTTGAGGATGGGGATAGATTTCTGCAGATGTTCATTGGTCAGGAGACAGTCTTCCTCTTCTAAAAATCAGGCATTTGCAGTATACTGTTATAATTGTTCAATTTTATGACTAGTTATTGTTAATCTCTTATTGTGCCAAAGTTATAAATTAAACTTTATCATAGACATGTATGTTCAAGAAAAAAAATGTTACAGTAAGGTTCTGTTCTATCTGTGGTTTCTGTCATCCACTAGAGGTATTATATCCCAGTAGATATAGGGATATCTATATCTGTACCCCAATGTCTCCCAGTCATTCGATGAGGACTACCCTGGGAAGTGCATGCTCTTGGATGAAGCACAGGTTCTCCACTGAGAGTCATTCCCAGAGAGGACTGGCAGATGAGGACAGTCAGCCTACAACCATCTCAATTGCTGGGTGATAAATCCTGCCAGACTGGAGAACAGCACAGTCTGCATTATACTGAATGCTTTTATTAATTTGTGAATTTGCCTGTTCATAGTCTCTCTGCTTCTTTATTGATTTGTAGTGTTGCTTTATTCTGGATTTGCCCAGATATATGTGTTGCAAATATTTTGTCTCGATTTCTTCAACATTGTTAACTGGTCATTGATTTTAAAGACCTACATATGTTTAGATATGTCCATTTCCCTTCTCTGAGATTATAAAAATACCATAATTTCTTTCAGTGTTTATATGATTTTTAAAATGTCTAGCTCTAATTCTTCTAGAGGAATGGGAGATCACACAGCAGTATTGGGGGTTTGAAACTGTCTGAAATAGAAGAGCAGGTTCAACAGACAGAGATTTGCAGTCACCAGGCAAGACATTAATGGTGTACACTAGGATTGTGATGGTGACAGGATCACAATCTTGCCATCCAGGAAGCACTGCCATTCACTGTGGTTTATGGGAATGGTGTTGCTGGGTTTGTGCAGAGGATCTTTCAGTAGCTGGGAGTGGAGAGATTAAAAGGATGCAAGTTTGGAAGTAGAATGCCCTTCAAATCTGCCATTCTTAATATCCTATGACATATCAAGGGTTACTGCTAGGTTTCTTTCTTGATGGATGCTACTGATCATTGAGAAAGAGAACAATGAAAGGTCAAGTTTTGGGGAAAATGAACAAACCTTTGGATTTAAACATGTTGATTTTGAAGTGCCTTTGAGATTTTCCAGAAGATGTCCAAGCTGTTAGTTGGGTAGATGGGTCTGGAGCTCAGGTGAGAGGTCCGGTTGGAATCATATTTTTGAGTCATCTCTGTATATGTGGTGCAAAAACATATCTTCCAAAGAAATCTCACCAGGCTTTAGTTACTGACTCAGAGGTCCTAATGCTTTACAGATGAGCTCTTTACACTGAGCTCTTGGGATTTTTGTTTCCAGTAATTATTTCTCAATCCTTGGCCCGTACGTTATCTCTTCTGACTAGTGGTAGGCTACTATCTCCTTCACAAGTTATTTCATCCTAAAGAAACAATAAAAACAGGTGCTGTACTTTGAAACCATCGGACTGAATGCCATTCACCTGAGTGGAATTGTGAGCAACCCAAAAACAACTACTTTTGTACATTTCTTTACAATGGTACCCTTAAAAACTTATTTTCTCCATGGGCTTATCTCTCTAGTCCAGTGTGAGACAGATCCTAACAGTGAGCTTCTCTGGTATATATCCTATTTCCCCATCATATTTGTCTTGGTCTATTTCTAGTCTTATCATTTGCTTCTTTGCCTTTAATTTTATGTTCCCTAATACATACTTTTAGACAGCTGCCAGATTATTTTTTTCTAAATTGTCTATACCACTGTCCTAAAGTGGATAAAGGCCAAATTCTTGGAGACAGTTTTCAAAAATCTTTCTGGCCTAAATCCATGAACTTTTCCAACCTATATCTTGCCACTGGCTACCCCTGCCTGACTCTACTTCTTTTATTTCCTTGATTGTACTATGATGCTATAAAGTAGGGTTTTAGGAAAAAATATATAAAATAACTTGTACTTGGCTTTAGTGAGTGGCCAAATCAAAGCAATAACACATAGAACAGGCACAGAAGCACTACTAGAAAGGTCATGTTAAATTAATAGCCAGGGTCATTCAGCTTTTGTAGCAGCATTCACATTGAAATTCTAGAATCCCCTTTGCCTCATTCATTTAAAAACTATAATACATGTTTGTTGCTTTATTAAATGGCTCATTATATTTAAATAATGAAATTTGAATTTATTTCAGTTGCTATGATTGCCCTCTAAAATATTTAAATTCAGTTCTTATTTATGACTATTCCATTCTTGAATATAGGAAATAGTCAATACAAATAGTCATCACCTATTTTTCATGAAATACTTCTCCTTTGAAAGAAAGGACATTTTGCTTGGAAAAAGTTTGCTTTAAAACTTTTCAAGATGATTTTGGCATTATTCATCTGTTCTAAATGGTTTAAAAATATTCATTTTTCTCAGATGGTAAACGAGATAATGCTTTGAGATTAGAAGACAAAGAAAAATGGTGTTATTTTAAAGGTTTTAAAGAAGAATTTCTATACCATTTGTACATATTAAAATTTTGGAAACAAAGGGAAAATCTAAATCTGGAAGACAATTATCAGCAAGCCACTGGATTCACTGCACACCTGTGTGAGGAACTGAGAAACACAATTCCAGGTTTTTTAATAATCTCTGGAAAACCCTCAGCCACAGCTAATAAAATATAATGGAATAGTATCCATTACATTTTTAACTAAAGTGTATGGCAATTTATACCTAAGGTTCACATATTATATTTAAAACTTGGTAGTTTTTCTGCAGATGGGTGACTATTGTATATGGAATTAGTAATAGTGAAAGAATCTTTAAGTTTTAAGATATTTACACGAATTTTTATCATTAGATTCAAAGTATGTGCTTGACAATGTTCATTTAAAATTCTTGGCTCATCTTCCTTGCACTTAATTCTTAAAATGTTCCCTCCTGTTGGCTTTGCCTTCATTAGGCTGGCCATCTGTTGTAATTCGAATCAAGTCTGATTTGCTGTAAAGGAGGTAAAGCCCTGTAAGGCAGTGACTTGTGATGCTTCTAAGGCTGCGCTTTACTGCATATGGCCTGGGTTATTTTCTGGGTGTGTATTACATATATTGACAGCTGGTCTTCCACTTCACATCTATTGTCTCATATTTCTGTGAGTAAGCTCAGAAACAGTTCATTGAGTGCATTGAAAAGTTCAATGCAACTTTTTTGTCTTTATTTGTCCAAGTATTTTATTTCAAAAATGCATACGTTTCAATATGCGTATTTGAATATGTGTGTGTATATACATATATAGATATACACAACACACATAAGCATTTTAAAGTCTCCAACCTATTTCAGAAATATATAAAATTCATCTCTGATCAGGTTCTCTAATATTCAATTTTTTCAGTTTTGTCTCATAACCATCTTCATGTCAACATTGTAGTAATTTCAAATAAAATTCACTGTATCAAGAGCTCTTAATTTTTCTGCACCCTAAATCCAGACTTGGTAAACTGTAATTAATATGAACATGGATGCAAGACCCAGGCTGCTTGGCTTCGAACCCTGACTTTCCTTGCTGACTGTGTCCTTGGGCAGGTCATTTAACCTCCCTGTGTTTCAATTTCTGAAAATTTCATCTTTAAAATTGGGATAATAATAGTGATTGCATCTTAGGATTCTTTCTTAGCACTTACCTGGAGGAGAAAATAGCTTAGAATAGTTCTTGGCATGTGTTAAACACTGTAAATTTGGTAAATTTATTGATAATGTATTTCCAACATAAATATCTAAATACCAAGGTACTTAGAGTTGCTAAAGCCTTTTTGTACTTTGAAGGTAAATTTTGTTTCATAGTATCTGTTGCTTATTTTAATGAATTTTAAACTCTGTATAGGACCATGGCTTTAAATTGTATACTTCTCTATTTATATTGCTAGTAGATATATATTGATCAGTTATTAAATGAAATGCCAGATCATTCTATGCTGCTACAGTTTGGAACTACACTTCCTGTTCAGTGGAGAGAGATACAGAACACATTTAGAATTATTTTTGTGGAAAATGGTTATAATCATTCTAAATTATTTTTCAAAAATTAGAGTTACCAGAGCCTTCCTGGTGGTGCAAGGGATTAAGTCACAGCACTATAAAGCTATCAGCAGCCACTGCAGCACAAGTTCGATCCCAGGCCAGGGAGCTAATGCACATGGTACAGCAGACCTCCTGTCTAGCCCACTGCTCCTCTCAACAGTGTTTTTCAGTCAGTCTGCCTGTTCTGCTCCTCACTCTATCGCTGGTGAATCCTCTCACCCCACCCCCTGCACCTCTGGCCTATACCTTAGTTCTTGTATGCATAAATAATTTTTTTTAAATCTTAAAAAAAAATTAGTTACCAATAGAGAAGCAATAGGAACAACTGAAGAGGAGTAAGAAATCTATGAACTAAGTAGTACCAATACCCCTCATGAGCCAACATGAATTGACAAGTATGTGTCTTTTGAATTTTGAGGTTGGTAGAACACTGACTGGACAGAGTCGATGCAATTAAATGTGATCAACAGTTGAGTTACAACAAAGAGATCAGGGTTTTCCGTTTTCTGTGTTGAAAATGAGTGATGTGCATTATCACAAATAATACTTTTCAAATAGTGTTGATGTTCTATATGCTTTTGGAAGTTCTTTGTTTCCCTTTGCCATTTTTTTTTCCATTTGGGAAGTTGGAATGACTTGTACCTCACTGATGTTCCCAGTTGTGCTTGTGTATAATCTTTTGGCATGTGTGTGTTTCTATCCTTTAGGAGAAAGGAAACAAAAGCACAGTTTATAATGAAGCATGAGATTTTGCAGGTCAATTAAATATTTAAGGTGATGTATTATAATTACACTAATTTATTCAACAAGCTTAAAACATGTTTTTTTTTTTTTTTGGATTTCCTGCAACTTGAGGAGTGCCAGATGATAGGAAAATCATAATGAGAGAAATAGTTTTTCCCACTAAGGGTCAATATAGAAACTACTATAAGAAAAAGACCTTTAAGAGGATGGAGGAGGAAGCAACTGCATACTCATTTACACTTAGAAAAAGGATTTATCTTTTTAGCATGAAGTTATAAGGATTTAAATAAGCTGTCATATTAATTTTAAAGGCATTCATTATTTTGGTAATATAAGTGTCCTAGCAAAGCCAAGAAACATTCTCAAGGAGGAATAACAAAGCAGAATTTGCTGTGAGCCTACATGGACTTTTATGATGAAACTAAAGAGTTTAATCAGTATGATTTTGATACAGAACTAGCCAGAGAACTAAACTGAATAGAATGATTATATAAAAGTCTGAGGAAAGAACTGCCCAATAATCGTGAAAGGATAATTTTTAAAAAATCAATGTATTACAGCAGTTGACCAATTATTTAAGGGGAAAAAGCATTCTCAGCCTCATATTAGATAGCAAATTGATTCCAGGAGGATTAAGAAGCCAACTATAAAAATAAAACAGAAGAAAGGAAACTTTATTAAACATGGAAAGTCTTTTCAAGCATGACACAAAAGGTTAAAGCTTAACAGATTTGAGTAATGACAATAAAAACTTAATAAACACCAAAATACACCATGAAAAGACTCGGATAGAAAACAGCAAAAAATTTGCAGTATGTATTTTATGAATTTTTAAAAATTCATCAGAAATATAAATATACCAAAGAATAAAAATATCTCACAATGTCTGTTAAAATGTATATGTAAACACACAGTTTATAGAGACTGGGAAAGTATAGCAAATTGTTAACAATGGTTAATCACACCTCCCTGGTGGTGCAAGGGGTTAGTCGTCAAGTTGCTGCACTATGAAGCTGTCTGCAGCCTCTACAGCACTAGTTTGATCCCCAGCCAGGGAAGTGACCCACATGGCACAGGAGACCTCTCCTGTCTCTCCCACTGCTCGCCCCCCCCTCAGTAGTGTATTTTGGTCTATCAGCCTGTTCTGTTTTCCTCTCTGTCTCTTATGAATCCTCTCACTCCCGTGCACCTCTGGTCTGTGTCCCAGTTCTTGTATGCACAAGTAAATAAATCTTTAAAAACAAAAACAATGGTTAATCATGTGAGGTTATGGGAATTTTATTTTTTTCTAGTTACTTATGTTTTCTAAGTAGGAATATAGCAGTGCTTATCAGAAGGCTTATGATTTCACATACCCTTTGAATGAGTAATACTTTTCTAGCAATTTATTCCAAAGAAATAACCAGGAATATATAAAAATGTAGCTTCAAGAAGAGTCATAACATTGTTGTTCAAAACAGCAAGTTATGGAAACAAACATCCCACAGTAAAGACTAGACTGATTAAACAGTGTCATCAGTGGAATATTACAAATCATTAAAATGGCAATGCCATGACATGGAAATATTCAAGTGTGCTTATTTTTGTAGGACATTTTTATTTAGGTAATATTGCTTTATAACACGTAACTTTCAAAAGTTCAGCATTTTAATTTCACATCTGTATGTACTACCTCATGATTGTCACTAAAAAATCTAGTTTGCATCTATATTTATCTATGTATACAAGAACTGGGGTGTAGGCCAGAGGTATAAGGGGTGAAAGGATTCACCAGAGACAGAGTGTGGAGCAGAACAGGTGGATAGACTGAAATACACTGCTGAGGGGGGCAGTGGGTAAGACAGGACCAATCTGCTGCACTACGTGGGTCAGCTCCCTGGCAGGGAGCATGATACTGTGGCTGCTGATAGGTTGATAGTGCTGTGTCTTTAACCCCTGTGCCACCAGGAAGGCCCCTATCACCATAGAACTGAAATGATTTCACCAGTCTTCTCAATTTACTTTCCCTCTGCTAATCACCATTTTGTTCTGTCATGTTTTTTGTTTCATTTTGGCTTGTTTGCTTTATTTCTTTGTATTCTCTAAGTTTATTTATAAATAAAAAGTCTATTTTTCTCAGTATGATTTCTTTCACTTAGTCTAATACCCCCAAGGTCTATCCATGCTGTTGTAAATGGCAACAGTTTGCCTTTCTTTATAGCTGAGTAGTGTTCCTATGTACTTAAAGTACACCCATTATTTATTCACCAATAAGTGGACACAGGTTTTTGGTGTGCTTTTTCTTTTTTTTTTTACCATATCTTATCTATTGTAAATAATGTTGACATGAACATAAGGGTGCATATATACTTTTCAGTTAATGTTTCTGCATTCTTTGGGCAAATACCCAGAAGTAGAATAATTACAAGTCATATGGTATTTCTAGTTTTAATTTTTTGAGGAGTCTGCATGCTGACTTCCATAGTGTCTGAACCAATTTACATTCCCATTTGTATTTATTATTGAACAGGAAGGTCATCTTCTGAGACAGAGTTCAGATAACAATTTTATAAACTCTGTAACTTAAATATATATTTCTTTCTCTATATATGTTTATATGTTTATATATAGCAAGAAGACATGAAAGTTATAACCCAAAATATTAATGACTACTCTGAGTAGTGAGATTCTACATGATTTTTATTTTATTTTTGCTTGTATCTATTTTCTGAAGTTTTTTCCTAAAGACACATGCACATATATGTATGTATATATATACATGCACATATATATATATACATGCACTTATAGACATATGATTTTGAAATAAAAAAAATTAAAAGGAAATTGTCTTAACTATCTTAACATATTCACTTAGTTCATTATTAGGTTTATATTATTTTTTAAAGTGCAAATATTAAGACTACTTATGTCATGTGACTTGGTCCATATCCTCTTAAAATGAAGTCAATAAGACATTTCTTGATGAGCTTTAAGAGAAAGCTGTGGTTTACATTAAATTCTGTAATTAGGGAGTACTTTTGATGAATACCATAGCTGAATGATTTTAAGTTTTGTAACATATGTAATCATGCTTGTCTAAAATGGCACAGTTTACATAGCTCTTTTATATACACGATCTTAATCATAACACCCTGAAATATGAGTAAGGTATTTCTACATATGAGGAAGCTGAAGATTCAAGTATAAAAGAACTTATTCAGGGTCATCTAGCTAATTAAGCTGGAGGAACTGTCATGAACACTCACAAATAAAGAGGCAACTAAAGTAGATTGAACCTCTGTGTCATGATATCATGGGCATTATTATAAGGACCACAGCCACGTTGACAGATATACGCTAGGTATGTCACGTACATTCGCTCACCAACAACCTATGAGACAGGCTTCAGTATTCCCGTTATACAGATGAGAAAACTGAAACTCAGAAAAGTGGTTCTGGTCACATAGCTAATAAATGGCAAAGTGAGACTGGAATTCAGCGCTGTTTGACTCTACGCTCTTTTGTGCTACCTAGTCCTGTCTTTTTTTTTTTTTTTAAGATTTATTTATGCATACAAGAGCTGGGGTACAGGCCAGAGTCCAGGGAGGTGAGAGGATTCACCAGAGACAGAGCGGGGAGCAGAACAGGCAGACTGACTGAAACACACTGTTGGGGGCAGCAGCAGGCGAAGCAGGAGAGGTCTGCTACGCTATGCGAGTCCCCTCCCTGGCCCGCAGCAGGGATCGAACTCGTGCTTCAATGGCTGCAATTTGCCTCATAGTGTGTTGCTTAACCCACTGTGCCACCAGGGAGGCCCTATCTAGTCCTGTTTTGATTCAATTTGTGTTAGGGTTATGCAGAGAAAATGTCTTTCTCTGGTGTTGACAGTGTGAGTGTCAGATCATGGGGATCTGTTGGAGAGAAGTATGTTCACCAAATGCTGATTTAACCCAACATTATAAGGAAGGTTGTAAGTAGAGAAAAACTCTTTTTCACAGACAAAGGGAATCCTTGTGATCTTTCCTCTCTTCCTTTCCCTTTTTGTATTTTTTTCCTACTGGCAATATTTTCCTAAATCTTCTATCACTGAAGATGAGACACTACAAAAAAAAAAAAAAATAGGCTATCAGTAGAAAATTTATTTTGTTTTCTTTCAAGTTTTTGATGAGATCTCTACCACCTTCAGTTTCCTGACTAGCAACTTGACCTTTTGGTAATCCAGTTGAGAAGACATTTTAA
The DNA here is from genome assembly GCA_019455555.1 of Galemys pyrenaicus. NCBI lineage: Eukaryota > Metazoa > Chordata > Mammalia > Eulipotyphla > Talpidae > Galemys > Galemys pyrenaicus. The sequence continues at coordinate 3,175,151 of JAGFMF010012284.1, read as the reverse complement.
TACTTCAGATTAGGATGATTTCAAATATTTGGAAACACAACATATGCGTTTGGTATTTGGGTTATTGTTCCAATGACCTATAACAGAAATCACCTTTGTTAAACTACAGATTGAATCAGATTTCAAATCAATACATAGTATGGTAAGTTGCATGATAAATTATATAGATTAAAAATACCTTCACTATTTGTATATACATGTTTGCATGCATACACATACCCATATATGTATATACACATACATATGAATTCATACACATATACTTTACATATGTCTATGTATATATACAAACATAATTTTTTTCATTGTTAAATAGTTTTATAAAAATTACAGATCCTTTCATTGAAAGTGTGCCCATTGAGTAATTAGATGAAGAGTACATGATCTGTATACTCAATGGAATTCTCTAGTTGCAAAAAAGATGAAATCCTGCCATTTGCAACAATGTGAATGCACTTTAGTAAAATAGGTTAGAGAAAGAGAAATTCTTTTTTTTTTTAAAGACTTTTATTTATTTATACATACAATAGCTGGAATACAGGCTAGAGACGGATGGTAGGGGGTGTGTTGTGACAGGATTCACCAGAGACAGAGTGGGGAGCAGAACAGGCAGATTGAAATACACTGCTGAGGGGACCAGTTGAGGGGGTGGGGGAAGGCATGTACCAGAGAGGTCTGCTGCACCTTGTGGGTCCCCTGCCCTGGCCAGAGATTGAACTGCAGTGGCTGCAGAAGCCCCACAGTGCAGCGCTCAACCCTTTGCACTACTCAACCCTTTGCACCACCAAGGAGGCCTGAATTCATTCCCCACCAGGGAGCAAACCCATATTTAGCACAGCAGACCTCTTCTCTCTCCTTCACTGCTCCCTTTAGCAGTATATCTCAGTAGTTCCGCCTGTTCTGCTCCCTACTCTATCCCTGGTAAGTCCTCTCACCCCTGCACCTGTGGCCTACACCCCAGTTCTTCTATGTAAAAAGTTTAAAAAAAAGAGAAAAATGCTTATAATTTCACTCATATCTGACATATAGAAAAAACAAATGACCTAAATAACAGAAACATAAACTTCTGGGCTACAAAACCAATTAGTGGTTTCCAGGAGGGAAGGGGAGTAGTGATATGTAAATCAAAACAAAAGGCACAGTGGTATGCTGAGGGATAATTTGGGCTTTTAGTGGAAAATTTAAAGTAGTATATATACACATGTTGATTTTTAATGATGCACACCTGAAGCTCATAAAATGTATAATACGATGTTACTTAAACTAAAAAGCAAAATAAATAAACACAAAGGGGATATGGTGATTTCCTGAATTATGTGCTTGTAAATTCTTAACTAAGTCGGGTATTTGGCATTTCTTTTAATTTTGACTTTCATCCTCCTCTACTTTTGACTTTTTCAGAAGAGCAGAGACAATGCAAGAGCAAAACAATTCAATGAGGGGTGCTTGCCATTTCTTGATTTGCTTTTAAACAATAGCATGATATTTGAGATAGAAGTTATTAGTCACAATTTGAGAAATGGAATTTTAGAGCTCTTATGAATATAAACAGTTCCTGGCTTATAAATAACAGACAGTTACAAATGTTTATCCCTTATCTCCTTTGCGGGAACCCCAGCATTTCCCATAAAAGTTGTCTGGCTGATACAGAGGGGATCAGGAAGGAGTATTTAGAACTTCTTCAGATTCAAAAAAGGAAGAAGGAAAGGAATTGTGCAAAACAGGTATAGGAATCTGATTCCAACAGATTTGGTGTATTGCTGTGCTCAGGTATCTACCTACAACTAAAGGCTTCTGTTCTTTATAAACTTTACTTTCTCTAACATCCTCCTAGTTAAAAGTTCCTTCCACCCTCCCACAAATGCAATTATCTTTGGGGTGTTAAGTTTCTTTGACAGGGCCTCCCTGGTGGCTCAGCGGGTTAAGCAATGCGCTATGCAGCAAACCTCAGCCACTGCAGGACAAGTTTGATCCCTGCTGCCAGCCAGGGAGGGGACCCACATGGCTTTGCAGACCTCTTCTGTCCCACCTGCTGCTCCCCTCAGCAGTGTGTTTCAGTCAGGCTGCCTGTTCTGCTCCCCACTCTGTCTGGTGAATCCTCTCACCTCCCTAGATGCTGGCCTGTATCCCAGCTCTTGTATGCATAAATAAATAAATCTTTTTAAAAAGTTTCTTTGACATTCAAATCTTAGTGTAAATTGTCACAATAAAATTGCTTTTCTTGAAGCACATAAAAGAAATAAAGAATATCAAGTGTGCCTGCTTATGGAAGAATTCTGAGACTTGAGGCAATTCTGAGGACTGATGATGCTGAGCCATGCTTTCAGGAAGGGGTGGGGAGGGTTGGAGCTGCAAAGTTAGGACAAACAAAACAAACAACAGCCAACAACAAAAGACAAAACAAAGCATAAACAGTGATGTCAGGAATAAATTGCGTACCTTGTAAACCTTTCTATGTATTGGCATATTCTCAAGCTTTTAACTTTTAATTTAGAAGGTACACACAGGCACACACACACCCACACACACACACAAATAAATCCATTCAAACATCCAACTCTTTCACCCCTGGCAGACTTCTAGTTACCCCCTTGCTTCAGGCAGGGAGGAGGCAGAGTATAGTCCTCATCTTAATTGGTGCAGAAGTTTCCTATTTCCTGTTTTTGTTGTACCACTGGAAAATTTTCCATATGTATCTGTAGTGCATTACAGCCTCTCAGAACATTAGAAACTCTGGAAGAATCCTATTAGATCTCTTCATGTACAAACCACGTTCCAGAGACAAGTTCTTGAGTTTTCAAGGCAAATTGGTTTCAGAGCCAAGGGTAGAAACTGGGTCTGTAAACATTTTGTATAAAAAACTGAAAAGTAATAACAATAGGCAAAAATAAACTAAGTTAGCTCACCAGTTTCACTTTCTTAAAGTGGTATGTTTTTGCCCCAATTTTTGACAGTGTTTTTATGTAAGAATGTGTACAGAGCCTCGTGAGTTGGTTAATATGTCCTACTTTGTTCACCACCATCCCTGTTTTTTAAATTGGTGTGGCTGTCTTGCCTCCTCATTATGATCTCTCATATTTCTTTGGATTGTGTTTTTGGTTGTTTTATTTATTTATTTTCTTGGTGCTTCTCAGTTTTTGGGGGAAGAGAGGTTGTAGTGGTTGGTGAGGTTCCTTCAAAAATTTCCTTCTCCTTTAGGACTGGACTAACTAGTGCATAGTGCATTCAATGCCTGGGTGGGGTGGGGATATAGGGCCAGGCTTTGGACACTTGGACCTGTCTGCTCTGTCATGTGTCAATTTACATGAAGTAATCAGGACACCCCTTCATTGGCCAGGTGAACATGAAATTAACAACTATATGTGCACTCACACTAGGGGATATTCCCCTAAAACTTTGACAGCTAGGATACTGTTAATATTTTTTCATTCCAACAACATCCTTATTTGGCTTCTAGTGAGGTTGCCTTAGGATTTGTAGGTTTATGGTTCATGCCCCACTAACACTTTACATCCATGGGTGCAGAAGGAAGTTATGCAGTCACCAGTGGTCAAGCGTAAAGCAATTTATGTTCACAGAATAGATAAAGGTATCTGAAAAGTCCTTCATTTTTAAGTAGAAACATTTTCATATTTAAATGAATCTTGTATTCTGAGTAATATATAGAGTTTGTTAACCTCAGTAAACTTTAAATGGTGTTCCTTAAGTCCTAGGAAAGCTGTGTGAATGTGTACCTTCAGAGCTGTCATCAGAGTCAAAGGCTCCTATGATCCAAATGAATATAAAGAGCCATAAATTCAGGTGATCAAGGACTCATTTTAACCATCTCATTAAATTTACTGATTTGTATCTTTCTTTCATTTGGGTGCATTTCCTCACTGCTTTTCTTTAATTTATGACTTAAAAGCTTACAAATTACTGTATTTTCTCATAGCAGCTTCCTTTGTGTGTTGCTGATTGATTTGGGAATTGAATAAAAGATATGATAAGAAATTTTAATTTTATTAAGCTGTACAATTTAGGCAGCTCTCTTGCCTGCCTGTGACTATGCAGGTGTTTCTTTTCACAAACCTTTTCCCTTTGCAAAGTAGCAGCAGTAGCTCATCCTGCCTACTTATGTTTGTGAAAGTGTCTTCTTTTCCCTTCCTAATGAATCTATCTTTTTAAAATGTAAAAAAAAATTGCATACAATTTTGAAGTTTGATTATATGATCTTTTAAAAGTTAGCTAAAAAAGGTTGGAATCTGTCATTTAAAAAATTAATTAAATTGGGCCCTCCCTGGTGGCACAGTGGGTTAAGCAACGCACTATGAAGCAAACCACAGCCACTGCAGCATGAGTTCAATCCCTGCCCCTGGCTGGGGAGGGGACCCACATGGCACAGCAGACCTCTCCTGCCTCGCCTGCTGCTCCCCTCAGCAGTGTACTTCAGTCCATCTGCCTATTCTGCTCCCCACTCTGTCTGGTGGGTTCTCTCACCCCCTGCACCTCTGGCCTGTACCCCAGTGCTTGTATGCATAAATAAATAAATCTTTAAAAAAATTAAATCTCTAAAAAGGTTGTTTTGTCTACCTTGTTTACTTTGTCAACCCGTCTACTTATAGAGAACAGATCTATTTCATGGGGTTGTCATGAGAATGACATAGATAAACGTGTAAAGAACCTTTCCACAACAGTTCATGACACCTAAGAGACATCCTAATATGACATCTCCATTCTCCCGTATGAAAAACACTATGGAACTTGGTTTGATTTCACAAAGTTATACTAGACTCAAGGACCGTATTTTCACTGATATTTAAAATATTTACCTGAAGGTCAACTTTCTATTTTAAGGCCCAGAAGACCAACTCTTTAGACTACAACTATCAAACTAGTAATATTTTCTGCAACTTTCCCTTCTTTTCTCTCCTAATCTTGGTCTGCTCCTTTACATCCCACCCAGTCACCTTCTACTTTTTTGCAAATCCTGCCATCTTTTCCATTATCTATGGGAAAAGTGAATTCATTATGATTTCAGTATTTCCAAGGAACTCAGAAGAAAAAAAGGCATCAAAGGGAAGAATGTATGACAATAAATTGCATATTTTATCTCAAATTTTGCTCTAGGGAAAGAGAGCCACATGGAATATTTGAGGAAACATGAAACAGATCCTAAAGACATGATTTTTTTTTACAGTGAAAGGGAATTTTTTTCAAGCTTCAAAGCAAGGGTTCCTTTTGTGACCTGCTTGATTGTCTTTTTTTAAAAAAAGATGTATTTATTTATGCATACAAGAACTGAGGTACAGGCTAGAGGTGCGGGTGTGAGAGAAGATTCACCAGAGACAGAGTGAGAAGCAGAACGGGTGGATTAACTGAATATACTGCTAAGGGGAGCAGCGAATGAGACAGGAGAGGTCTGCTTCGCCATGTGGGTCACCTCCCTTGCTGGGGATTGAACTCATGTTGCAGTGGCTGCAGATGCTTCATAGTGCTGTGCTTAACCCCTTGGGCCACCAGGGGGGCCCTTGATAGTTTATCTTTGACAGGATTTAACTTATTAATTGTTTAATGCCCTTTAAAAGGACCTAGGACCATAAGCGAGCTAGTGAAAATGATAAATGTTAGCCCTTAATTGAAAAAAAAAGTTACTATCTGTGTGGCAAAGCATGGTAGACACACTGGATATTTTATGAAAGTTTTAAAAATGAGCATTTCCATAGTTGCTACATTTATATTCAGTAATAGGGTGAAATGAGAAATGAGCTAGGGAAGAATCTTCTGGATTGTGTTCTTGTTAAAATGTCCTTTAGAGCTATGATTATCAAATTCTCTGATGATTTTTATCCTCTAGTTTATATAACTATTTCATTAAAGACTTTAAACATACACCAATAAAAGGAATGAACTTACCTATTAAAATTTTTAATATTATACAGTAATAGAGATTTAACTTTTTTGGCTTTAGGAAACTTACTGAATTTTCAATATCATAATTTCAAAAGAGTTCCATAAAACTGTATTAACAAGAAATTGATGCCACTTAACTGTGATGTAGGCTGAAGGATTTTGCCAGTGTGGTACAATAAGCTATACTTACTCATGAACACATTAATTGATGAAATGTAATTATAATAAAACAGAACTTTGAAAGGATTTGGAATTTCTAAAAGTTTTAATTTCTGAGCAACATTTTTATGACTCTTGTTGGGGCACAGGGGAATATAACCTCATACCCTAGGTTATTCCAAGATTAGATGAACAACCAATTAGCATAAACAGACTAGTCATAGATATTTGGTATTAAATACCAAACTTAATAACATATGTCCAGCATATTTAAGTGACTATAAATTCTATAGTAAATGGAACATACCCAGTATTTATATCCTGTGCTAAGGGGCCTGGGGTGACAAGGAGAGAAAAAAGAGTCTCATATGATAAAATCGTATTTATTCATATTATGAAATCTCACCTCTAGATCTTTACCCTGCCTTAAGATAGGTTTCTCCCAATGAAAAGCTTGTTTATGGAGGGCCTCCCTGGTGGCGCAGTGGGTTGAGCAACGCACTATGAAGCAAACCACAGCCACTGCAGCACAAGTTCGATCCCTGCTGCCGGCCAGAGAGGGCACCCACATGGCGCAGCAGACCTCTCCTGCCTCGCCCGCTGCTCCCCTTAGCAGTGTACTTCTGTTGATCTGCCTGTTCTGCTCCCCGCTCTCTGTGGTGAATCCTCTCACCTCCCCATACCTCTGGTCTGTACCCCAGTGCTTGTATGCATAAATAAATAAATCTTTAAAAAAAAAAAAAAGAAAAAAAAAGAAAAGCTTGTTTATGGAGCTCTCCCTAAATGTAGGTAGTCTTCATTCTTTAAGTAATGGTAGCATTTTCTCCTGAGGCTCACAGATCTCGACTCACCTTAGTTCCACATACCAAAGAGACACGTACTAGAAAAGGCTTCCTTCTGACATCTTGGAAAAGGCCTATCTGAACATTCTTGGGAAGACTCATCCTACAGAACCATTTCAGATGACTGTCATTTCCTGTTCCAGCTACACCTTACTTCATGCAAATTGTTTTTGATAAGTTGTCTTTATAATTTATTATAAACTGGATCATACAGTTAAGCTAGAGAAGTTTTTTGTTTTAAAGTCTCCATAGTATCTCATTTGGTAAAATATGAATAACTACTGTTTAACTATCATTTTTATGATTTTGAATTTGTATATAACTTGGGAGAGGAGAGAAAATTGGAGGTATGGGCACTAAAATTGTTATTTCTCTTGGGCTAGGATCTTATTTAATCTTACAACCTGGAAATAAAATGTTCTTACCTTACTTAACAGAATAATAAGAAATTGTTCAAGTCCACATAATTAATCTACAGTATTTTGTTTAGCAGCCTGAAAGGACTAAAGTAAGTTACTATAACAAATTACCATGGACTTGGTGGCTTATAAACAATAGAAATTCATTTCTAACAAAAATACTTCAAAATTAGTGACATCAAGTGTCACACTTATACCAGGAAAAATAGCACTGTCTCATATACTTAGAAGAGAAAGAGGCAGCATTATATAGAGGTTGAACTAGCAGGGTAAGGAATCAGGCAGAAATGATCATCTGCTATACATTTCTACCCATAGTCTTTTCTGTAAAATGGGATATCAGGGCCTCTAAGGTGCCCATCAGTAGTCATGCAAAGTGTCTGATGCATTATTTGGTTCATAATATGTACTTAAATTCTAGCTAATAATTAGCTGATAAATTTTTGTGCAGTATGCATGACCAGTCATAAACTCAGTCTTTCATCTGGACTGGGTTTTTATGGGAACTTGGAGGGTTGGTGAGGAAACTCCTTTTTTATCTTCTCAAGGCAGATGGTTGTTTTCTCTCTGCCCACTGATATGTAGAGCAACCAGAATTAATGATATCTAAAGTGGAAGTGTTTGGGAAAAGTAATATTAACAACAACAACAACAAAAAACCCTGTGCAAACTTAAACACTTTGGTGACTATGAAGTCTTTCAAAATGTATCTTCCAAGTTGACATATGCTAGTTCATATTTTCTAAGTTTTCGTAATACTTCCCTAATTTTTCTAATGAGCATTTGGAAGAAAGAAGCAATTTCAATTTTACAGGTTGAAAAGCCCAAGGCACAAAATAATTTAGTAGCTTGCTTAACACAGTTATAGCTAATAATTACTGAGATTTAATCTTCTGAATGCTTTATATTTATCTTAACTCATATGTTCCTCAAACAAAATATGAGAGTTGGTGCAATCTCATTTCCATTTTAAAGACCAAGAGATTGAGGCCTAGCATGGTTAAGAAACCTTTCTAGGATCACTTAGCTTGGAGGTGGAGATGCCAGGATCCATATTGGACAATATTGGCTATAGGCCATATTACAACATGATAGAAGATTCTAGAAGGTCAACTCTCTTGTATTTAGAGAGCAGCCCATCAGCACAGGTGGAAATTAAGAACTGATGGGGAAGTTAGGCAGCTCTCCTTCAATACCTGTGAACTGCCATATATTTTCTCCTTCATCCCTGGCCTAGAAAAAAGTTAGAGGCAGTCTCAGCCCCTTCCTTCTACCTGTTCCCTCTTCCTCCCTTTCCCACCCTTCTGTACATCTTTGTTTCCTTTTTGTTGTTTCACAAAGATCTGTTTGTTTGATCTTTCCATAGCTTCATTGTTTCAGTCTAAATAAAGGTAAGGATGAGGAGGAATCACAATCAAGGCCTTCTGAGGGTGAGAGAGGAAAATGCCAGGGTTAGCTGTCTGACTTCCCCACACTTGTCAAATGGCTATTTCCTCAAATTGCCTCCTGACCTTGCACTTCTTTTTCATGTGCCCTTCAACCTGATTGACTATTTAGATATCAACGACTTGCACATCTTGGGGAAAGGTCAGACCCTTCTGAATTCATTTTGACCATATAATAGCTGAGATCATGGCCTAGCCGTACATATGAATTAGGCTGATTGAGGATAGGAAAAAAAAAAATTCTTATACATTGTTATCTTGGGTCTTCAGGGGCCTAGCGAGGTGCTTCAAGAGAGAGAAATAGCCAGAAAGAAATTGTAGGAGTCATTCATTTGCATGGAAAAAAAGTATTCTTGAGGCTGGAATTAAAGTCAAGGTTCCTGTTCTTTGAAAACCTTACTTTTGTCCTTTACTAAATTTAAAACAATAATCTCATCTCTTTCACATTAAATTTTGATAGTGACAAGTTTGTCTTCCTCATTTTTCAGCCAGTTCTGGCAGCAATGCGCACAATTGCATTTTAGCCATTTCTCCCTTGTTCCGCAGTGCAATACACAGCCATGCAGTGTGTGATAGATGAGAGCAGGAAGACTTCCCTGTGGAAGAGAGCTGACGGGGACAAGAGAAATGGGCCCCAAGATGCAAAGTTTAACATGAGCAAGAATAAGTACCCAAAGAATAAGAGGGAGTTCAGAGATACGTGGGAAGGGACCTGGAACATGAAGTGCCTCCTGTGACTATGACAGGGGCCCTGGTGTTCAGCTGTTGGGCAGCAGGGTAGTGGTGTGTGTGTGTGTGTGAGGACTCTGGAAAGAGATGGCTAGAAAAGGTCTTTTGTGCACAGCAGCTGCTTTGCTTCCTAGTGCCATGGGCAACCAACAAAGAGTTTAGACCCTACCCCATGGGATAGCTGTGATAGCACATTTGTTTGAGTGACTACCCGTTAGCATTTTGGGAAAAAGAAGCTAAGGTGGAGGGCCTCCCTGGTGGCGCAGTGGGTTAAGCAACGTATTATGAAGCAAACCGCAGCCACTGCAGCACGAGTTCGATCCCTGCCGCCGGCCAGGGAGGGGACCCACATGGCGCAGCAGACCTCTCCTGCTGTGCCC
>JAGFMF010012284.1:3137474-3161748 GCA_019455555.1 Galemys pyrenaicus | reverse complement strand
GCAGGCACAGCAGGAGAGGTCTGCTGTGCCATGTGGGTCCCCTCCCTGGCCGGCAGCAGGGATCGAACTCGTGCTGTAGTGGCTGCGGTTTGCTTCATAAATGCGTTCCTTAACCCACTGCGCCACCAGGGAGGCCCATAACTGTCTTTTTTAAAGGGAATTTTCATTATAATAGGGTTTTATTTTCTTCAATATTGTCTAGAAAAATCTTTTGCAAATTTTCTTTAAAATGGTTAAAGGTAGCCAATTTACTTTGAAAGGAATATCGCTATAAAATAATTCTTAGTGACTTATAGCTAAGTATTTAAAAATCATTTTCTTTATAAGAAAATGATGACACCTGGCAATTTACTATACAAAATAAATTAAACAGAAGGCTTATAGCATTCATATTCCTAATGGATTTAGTTTTTGAATTACATAGCTTATTTCGTTTTCATTGTGTTTTTTAAACAATAGAATATATAATTTATTTTAACAGCACATAATCAGTGACTTTATGACTGAATTTCATTTGATGATACAGAACTCCAAATACTGACTTAAAAAATACAGATTTGTGGTACAGTGACAATTTCTCCCTTCTTTTGTTTAGTCTTGTGCAATGATTTTTAAATAAACATTTAGGGAATCTTCGATCATATGTTTCAAATCATCAGCCCAACACAAACCAGCATAATGCTTATAGATGTGATGTTCTCTGTGATGTGGGATGTTGCCTACTTAGTGGTTATCCTGTCACCGTGGACAGTTCTGCTCATTTCCTTTCCCTCACATTTCTCAACTGTTCCTAGAAGAGCGACTCTTATTCTATTAGAATTGTGCTCATCAGACTTCTGAATCACACTTAGAAAGCCATGGTCAAGGATGAGGCACAGAGCATCATTGATGTGTGCTTCAAGGATCTTTCTTTCATCTCATTTATTTCCATACTAAGTTAATATTACTGTTGCAACTTTTAGACAGTAAGACAACAGCATAAGCAGAATTAATGAATTTCTAAAATTATCATTAGAATTCAAAACAGAAGTTAACTTTCCAGAACCTTAGTCATCTATTTTAAACTTTAAGTGTTTTGACTTTCAGACAATTCTATGAAAAATCGTGTCCTGATTTATAAAATTGATTTTTCCCTTTGTCTAAATTGCACTGAGGTATACCTTTGCATTTAAAAAAAACCAAAACTTTATGTACTATCCATTATTGTTCAGTATTTACATATATTAATTCAATTAAATCCTTATAGCATCCCTTAGTTGCAAATGTTGCTGTCATTATTTTATAGATTGAAAGCAAAAACAGAGATTCAGAGATATCAATACAGATCTATCTTTCTGAATGAGATTTGGGAAGATATTATCTATTGTTAACTGTTGTGGAATATTTTCCTAATTTACTATAACTTTTATGTACTTACCAGCAATTATTCTACTTAAACATATGTAAGGTGTAATGACAAGTGTGAAAAAGGGTTTCTTGCTCTAGCATATGCAGACTTCTTTTCATGGACATCAACTATTCAAAGACTTGAAGGAAATACACTGTTTCCATATTAACGAAACTTTGATATGGTGCAGTTAACCAGAATGCATTCATGTTTGTATAATGTTTTAAAATAAAACCACAACCTTTGATGTGTGAAAGTTTGTAGTGATGTCCCAGACTTTCTAGGTGTAGCGCTTCGTTCCCTTCTGGGGTTGGAGACCTTGATGAAAAGTTTGAGGAATCCTGAGGTGCTCTCTTTAATTTTTGCCTTTGTTCCCCAGTTTTTGCCAAGTCACTTCATAGTAGTCTTTCAAAGTTTATAAGAGTTTACTTCTTAGAATAATCAACTTTGGAAAATACTCTCCTTGGGAGGATGCAGAGACAATATATGAAAAACAAAACTGTATCTAAAGAACAAAAGAAGCTAATGTAATCAAGTATTTTACATTAAAGTCAGTCAGCCTGTGGTGACTTTAGTAACGAGAACAAGAAATGTTTGGGGGCCCTTCCGGGTGGTGTAGTAGGTTAAGCAACACACTATGAAGCAGACTGTAGTCACTGCAGCACGAGTTCAATCCCTGCTGTCGACCAAGGAAGTGACCCACATGGCACTGCAGACCTCTCCTGCCTTGCCCGCTGCTGCCCTCAGTAGTGTACTTTTGTTGATCTGCCTGTTTTGTTCCCGGCTCTGTCTCTGGTGAATCCTCTCACACCACTGATCCCACATACACGTCTCTGGCCTGTACCCCAGTGCTTGTTTGCATAAATAAATAAATCTTTTAAAAAAAATGTTTGGGGTCTGTGCACCTCCCTGTAAAAACACCAGAACCCTGGAACCCTGTAACAGCTTTGTCTCTGTCCCTGTCCCAGAGAACTCACGGTTTCTTTGATGGTCATTAAAAATGTCCTATGACAGCTACAGATTAGGCTCTCTTCAGCATTCTGTATCTTAATCTACCTCTTCTTGCTGCTGAAGCTGACCCTGGCATGTGTCTCTGAATCTCTCCATAGCTCTTCCCCTAACATTACTTCTCTGTGGGACATGGTATCTTCCCAGGTCCCTCTCTGTCACATCCAGTACTTCCTCTGTCATTGCCTCATGACATTTACTGAAATTGCCCATTTAATTGTCATCTCTCCTGCCAGACAGGAACCTTATGAAGTCAAAGTTTGTTGTTGCCTTTCTCACCACAAAAGAAAGATGCTTAAAAAATACCTAATGAAAGCATGAAGGAATGACTGCTTCCAGTGCTTTGAAGTGGGGGAGGACTCTCTTCCTACCAAGTTATTTTCCTAGGAAATCACTACCCCCTATGCCACCTATGGGTCTCAGAGAATGTTCAAAAAGCACCAAGCAGTCTTCTTAAAAAACTTATTAAAAAAAAGTAACCAGAGCTGTAAATCAGAGTCCAGGCACATTGATGTTTATCTTTAAGTAGAATGTGTCCCATTCATAGACAACAATATGAAATTTGCTGTGGATTTGATAGTCCCCTCTCTCAAAATTTAATGGTGTTGTTGCAAGGACTGACTTATCCATCTCAATATGTGGAGGTAGGAGCATAGTCCTGAAGCTGGATTACTGAGGTTGTAAACCAGCTCCGTCCCAAGAAAGAACAATGTCCTTGGCTCTTGGCCCATGGCAACCTCTGTCCCTGGGGTTATTCTCTTCTGCTCTAATTTTCCATTAGCTGCTGTGGATGCTAGACCTGGTTACTCATTTTTAAGTGACTGGAAAAACATGTCAGGTTCCACAGCAAATGAAAATGTAGTGTATGTAGGGTGATGTGGACTTTTGGGTGCTCATCTCAGGAAAGCGAAATACCAAAGTTCAAGTCTGAAGGGTCTGTTCCACTTGGAAAAGGAACTGAGGAATTCCACAAGAAGTTTCTGGGCTATTCCCAGTGGGGACTGCAGCCTGGCTAATACCACAGAGAAACCAGGAAAAGGATCAGGAAAGGGGCCTTCGTCCATTGCCCAACCTCTCTGCTGAGTCAGCCCCCTTTGTAAGCTCATGAATATAAATGAGCTTAAACTATACTCCAAAAGAGCCAGAACATACTGCAACAGCCAAATTGCAAGTTGGCTCCTAAAACTTGGGCAAAGGAGCATATAATTCGAACACTGAGGTTGGGGCTGGCACTGTGCCTGAGCCTAAAGGAGAGATGGAAGAAACCTCAACTTAAATCTCTCAAGGATCAAAAGGAAAGAAGGTGGGAGCAGGAGTGTAAGAGCTTTCATTACCATCCCATACTCTCCACCAAGCCGTTATCCAGAAGTCAAAATGAGTGGTGTTCTTCACCAGAACAGTGTATGATCGCAATGTCCCAGAATATGCAGTGAACCTGGATTTAAGAGGAACTTCAGAACCATTGAAAAGCAATACAATTCTTTCATTCAACAAGTAATTATCCGGTATTCACTGTGTCAGGCTCTGTGCTAGGCATTGGGAAGATGATGGAAAAGAGGAAAGAAGGCCTAGCCTCAGGGAGTTTATGGTGGCAATGGTGAGCCCAAGAGTCAGAGAGCAAAGGAGAGGGAGAGAAGGGAGGGTGGGGTACCTAGGAGGACAAAAGAAGAACAATGAAAATATAGTTTTGGTTTGGTGTGTTGTTGCATGTCTCAAAAATTTCTTCCTTCATCATGTCAGAGAGTGATCCATGAATTTTCTGTTCACCTGTTGGTGATGTTTGGTCTATTTCCAGGAATATTCATGAATATACCTTTTTATTTCTTGTGGGTTGTTATCTTGAATGGAATTGTGAGATCATGTGATGATCTATTTTGCTTTATAAGAAAGTGACAAACCATTTTCCAAAGTGGCTGTGCCACTGGCATTCCTATCAGGTGTATATGAATTTATTGGTTTAAATTTATTTATCGTATCCCCTTATAATCCTTTTAGTGCATGTAGAATTGTTCAGCCCTGATATTGGTGACTGTATCCTCTATTTGTCTTTTTCAATTTGGCTAAAGAGTTACTTAGTTGTTTTCAAACATCAGCTTTTGGCTTCAGTGGTTTTCTTATTTGTCCATTTATTGATTTCTGGTTATTTCTTTCCTTCCACTTTGGGCTGTTTCTCTCTTTTCTAGTTTCTTAAGGTGGAAATTTAGATATTTGATTTAAAACTTTTCTTCTTTCCAGCATAAGCATTAAAAGTTAGACATTCCCATTTATCATTGATTAAATGCACACACACACACACAAATGATTTCTGCTTTTGTTTAATTTTGTTCAAAATAGCTTTTAGTTTCACTTGTGTTTTTCTTTGATGATCCATATGTTACTAGAAGTATGTGGTTTAATTTTCAAATATCAGAGTATTCCCAGATATCTTTCTATTACTGATTTCTAATAATTCCTTTGTGGTTAGAGAACACATTATGAATGACTTCAAACCCTTAATACTGAGACTTGTTTTATGGTCCCAGATATGATTTTCTTGATAAATGTTCTATCTTACACTAAACAGAGTGTTTATTCTGCTACTGGTAAGTGGAGTGTTTTACAAATGACAATTTAAGTTAGTTGATAATGTTATTCAAGTCTTACTGATTTTCTGCTCACAAATTTTCATAATCATTGAGAGTGGAATGTTGGCCTACAATTATTTTTTTTCTTTATTTTCTACTTCTGTCACATTTTGCTTTATGTATTTCAAATCTCTGTTAGCATTGTTTTAAGGAATTGATCCCTTTATCATTTTAATTCCACCATTGGTTTAGAAGTTGTGCCTTCTTTAACAATTTTTTTAATAGCTGCTCTAGGACTTACAATATATGACTAATCACAGTCTGCCTTTAAATGATAGTATATCATTTTATGTTCTTACATATAAGAACCTTGTAACAGTGTACTCTGCTATGTTTTCTTGCAATAGTCAGATACTTTTTAAAGAGATTAAATAAGAGAAAGAATGTCTTTGTACTTACCCACATGCTTACCATTTCTGACATTCTTTATTCCTTTGTGTGGATTAAAATTTCTGCCTTTAACATTCATGCAGTTTTGCTGGTTACAAATATTTTGGTTTTGTTTGATTTGTCTATCTTTTATCTTTTTTTTTCTCTCTCTTTTTCTTTTATCTTTCCTTTCTCTATAAATAATTACATTTTTAACATAGGTGCATGTATGCTTTATAATGATTCATGTGCTCACTTCAGTGGCACACATACTGGAACATAACAAAGAAGATTGGCATGGCCCCTGTACAAGATGCCTCTCACATTCAGAAGCATTTCTCTTTTTTTGTTCTTAATGCACTGAATCTGTATGTATATTTTAAAATGATTAGAATTATAGATCTTCTGCTATGTATATTTTACCACAATAAAATGCATAGAAATAGATCTGGAAATATACAAACAAAACTGTTCACATTGGGAAGAGGAATGCGGGTAAAGGGTGACTTTCAAGTTTTTTCCTTACAAGTTAAAAATTTAATTTGGAAATTGTTTCAAACATAGAAAGTCAATGAATGAGCATATTACCAAGAATACCTCTATACTATTTATTCAGATTCACCTATTATTATCATTTTAACCATTACTTTATCATTTTCTCTCTCTTCTGTTCTTTGTAGACAACATGTAGGTAGATCCTGTTTTTTCTTTTTATTTTAAAGATTTATTTTTATTTATGCACATAAGAACTGGGGTGCAGGCCAAAGGTGTGGGAGATGAGAGGATTCACCAGAGGCAGATCTGCTGAAATACACTGCTGAGAGGAGCAGTGGGCGATACAGGAAGGGTCTGTTGCACCATGTGTGTTAGCTCCCTGGCCGGGGATGAAATTCCTGCTGCAGTGACTGGAGATAGCTTAATAGTGATGAGATTTAACCCTAGATCTTGTTTTTCTTACCCAGTCCAACAATTTCTGTCTTTTAATGGAGTGATTTTTTTTTAATTTGAGCTATTATTAATATATAAATAACAATGTATTGAAAGATAGAGAAATCTGTGGGGAGACACCTTACATTCATGCAAATATCCTGCTGCTCACAGATTTTCTCGTGAATTGGGCACTGAATGATGATCTTTGTTGAACTGATTTATTAAATGGTTGCAAAAATGGTTATTTTCTAACTGTAGTTTTTTCTCCACATTTACTGTTTGGCTCTTGGTGTTCCACTTTAAGCAGGAACTCTTCCTGTTCCCCCTTGTGAGTATGGACTCAAAATCATGAGTATGGACTCATGAATTTTAGTATGTATGTATGTATGTAATTTTATAAGATGACTTTGGTTTACAACCCGTATGTGATACAGAAATATTGGCTCCCACCAGGTATATGTCACCATACCATATCCACTACCAAGGCACCTGTAGTCCTCCACAATCCATCATTGTACCCGCTAACCCCTTTCCTCTCCATCCTTTTCCTCCTCGGGTTTCCAGCCAGATTTCCATGGTTTCTTTTTGGTTTGCTGTTGTCTGACTCCTTGTTTTCTATAGTCTATATTCTTTCTCTTCATGGCTTTGCTTAGAATAATCTTTTCCAGTTGTCACAACTAGAAAGAGTTCATTTTTTTATAACTGAGCAGTAAGTTCCATTGTGTATTATATACTACATCTTAGTCTACTCATCTGTCATTGGTCACTTAGTTCAATTTGTTTACTTTTGCTTTTAAGAGTCCAGACCTGCGATTTTTAAAATGATTTATACTTCACTACTGTATCAAATTATTTTGGTGCTCAAATTGACCCATATTTGGCCAATAGAACCCCTATAATTTGACTTCCGTGTTCCTGTGATATGTGACAGAGGATATTGTCATGACTGAGCAGATCCTTAATATCTGACATAGAGGAATTTTTCCAGGCTTTTCTTGTACTTTCCTGCCCCAGCTCTGAATCCATCTAAACCTAAAAACTGGCTATTTTTAATGGTAAAAGAGATAAGAAACCAAGATATTAGAAACAGATCTTGAGGTATGCTCATTGCAAATAGAAAATCTTTGCTGTTGTATGAATTAGAAAAATCAGTGGATATTTATATACATATATATGCACAGATACAAATATCCATAGCACCTATATACATACATGGTGAGCATATATGTATTTTTAGAAAATATGTATTCATAGCGTTGATTTCAATTTCCATCCATCCCCACAGGGTCTTGCTTTCTTTTCCTATTCTGTATTTGTAAGTTTTTTTCAGTGATAAACTTGGATCCCACAACAACATACTTACTTATTTTCTAATTTGCATAATACATTAAAAATAGTTTCAGAATTGCTTCATTATTGCCTCTATATAAAATAGACCTACAAAAACAGTTCTGGATTTGTTTGCAATTTCCTCCATGTCTCATTACTCTGCTGCAAACTGAGGGCATATAATCAAATACTCTATTCATACATTGTCTCAATTAGTTTTTTCTTTTTGTGTTTTCCTTCTGTGTGGTTACAATACTCACTTGAAATATAACTGGGCTGATTATTTTCGTTTGCTGTCCATTATATTTTTCCCATTCCATCCTTACTAACATTTTTTTAATGTAGAAGTTTATCATATTTATCATATTTCCAAAAGAAAAACTGTGTATAGAAAAGTATATTTGTACAAATGCCTCCCTCCCAAATCCCTTTAGCATTTACTGACTTCGTGATTTTTTGGCTTATCCTTCCTGGTTTTCTTTTTCGTGGCGGTAAATTGATAGTCATAGATTTTTTCTCTCTCTCTCTCTCTCTCTCCTCTTTCTCTCTCTCTCTCTCTCTTTCTTGTTATTAAAGATGCTTAAGGAAGAGTTTTATTGAGGCATAGTTTGTACATGATTATAAAATTCACCAATTGTTAAGTGATCAGCCTAACAAGTTTTAGTAGATTTGTATGGTTATCCAACCAATCAGAACATTTCAGTGCAGAACACACCATCATCTCAGTCACTTCCCTCAGGCCTGTTTGCAGATGATCCTACCCTTATCTCAGTCCCAGGCAACTATATTCTGTCTCCATGGTGTCAACCTAAATATCAACCATCCTAGATATTTCACATAAATGGAATTATACCATATTATGTTGTTAGATAGATTAGTCATACTTCTCTTGTTTTAACTGATTTGTTGTATGGATTTACTACAATTTGTTTATCCATTCACCAGCTGTTGAAGTTTTGCAGTGTTTCCAAGTTTTTGCTTATTATGAATAATGCTGCTATGAACATTTGTGTACAAATCTTTGGGCAGACTTATGTTTTCATTTCTCTTGAGTAGATATCTAGGACTGCAGGGTCACATAGCATATGTATTTCTGACTTTATAAGGAACTGTTAAACTGTTTTTCTAGAGTACCTATGTAACTTTGTATTCTCATTAATGATGTGTTATAATTAAGTTGTTAAAAGTTTTTATCTGAGGTAGGCCAATTACTGCCCTTGTAATCTTGCTCTTTTGTAACTTTAGAAACTCTTGCTTTCATAGGGAGTTCAAAGGTAGTCAGATTATTCCTTGTTGAGTTATAATAAATTTAGATTGAATGTAACAAAACTAAAGGGGCCAGAAAATTGTTTCCTTTACTTTTAACAGGGAATGGAAAGATAGATGACATTGTTAAGGGACAGACTTTCTAGATTCAGTCTTTAAAAATAAAGGCCAATTACATCAGAAACCTGAGTTTAAATTCTTTCTAGTGGTAGGGCAGCAAAATGAGATTTAGTTTGAAGTAGCAAGCCCTCTTTTAAGTGATAGATACATGATATTTTGATAAAAGTTGGGAACAGTCATTAGCTTCAAAATTTGAGGAATCAGAAAAGAATTCAAGAATCTAAAGACTTTTTTAATGGAGAAAACTTACTACACTTCCCGTGTTGGTGGTGGTTGCAAAGAGGCAGTTCTAGAAACGAGAGCTGCCACTTCTTAATTCAGTACTTCCACCAAGAGTGGGATAATTGGCAGATCTTCCTGCAGCTCCTATAACAAATTGTACAAAAAACTTCAGTCTCTTGAGAACCAAAGCATGCTTTATGGCAGCCTTGCTTGGGCTCTTGTCCACTTGGCACAGTGGGAGTGCTACAGACATCAAGATATACCCCAGGAAAATCCATATCAATTAGCAGGTACTAAATTAGGAAAGGAAGGGAGTATTTGGACAGTAAAGAGGTTTTTAGGTATTCTTCAAAATAGTCATATAGATAGGTAGTTTCCTTCCTATAGCCCAATCCTTATGAGGTATATGTATACATGAACTAATGGGTCAAGTGTTTTTCAGTTTTTGTTTTAAAAAAATAGGAAGTATTCCTTAGAAGGTAATATTTTATTGGGATTAAAAGTATTTTTTATGCTAGGAAAATATTTTCCCTTTCCTTTCTCCCTTCTTTCCTTTCTTTCTTCCATATACTCAACTGTATATTTACAGAGATATGCATAAATGCTAAATAGGATAACAGAAAATCAAAAGATAAGATGGCTATAATATAATATGGTAAAAGATAAGAGACTAATATTTGTACTTGGCAAAATGTGCCTAATTATCTCAATGTCTATTTTTACTTAGCATTCTCTGTAGTTTCTGTATTTTCAGGATTAAGTTCTCTCTCTAAAACATACATGCATGTACTATTACACACACAAACACACATGAAAATTGATTTTTATTGGTTGCCTTTATAAAGTTTATAGCTATATTATTCCTTAGATGGAGGATATTGAGAAATGTTATAGAGGAAACTTCAAGATGCTAGAATACTTCTGGTTTGGTTGGCAGTGCTGGTTGATTTTGGGGATGGTCTCAAGGTGTTCACATCTACACTGAGCTCACTGTGGACTTGGTAATTGGACTCATTTTTGAACTATGGGACAGTGTAGTCAATACAATGCAACAAAAATGAGTGGGAATGCCATCAGTGCCTGCCTGGGACACTGGGAACTTCCATCTTTTTCTTTTTATTCTTTATTTTCTATTTTCACAAAGATCACAAGTTTTATGTCTGTGACAGAACAAATAAAATTGACTTGTGTTTATAACATACTAGTTGTTTTAATATTCTTTAACAATTTCTTTGCATTCTAGTAATAGAAGTTCTAGTAATAGAACTTCATTTTTCTCATTTGGCTCTCCCCTCCATCCAGGGGTATGCTGATAAATGTTCTTCTATAACTGTTCTCTGAAGACTAAGAAGCCCTGATTGGTATCATTTGATGATCTCTGTGGTATGAATATTCTACCAAGGATGATTCAGCTACTTAACAAGACTTCATTCAATAAGAAAAGGTTTGCATGCCATTCCCCATAACCTCAAGAGAACAGGTAAGAGTAAAAGGTAGGAAAGTAACTAGAAAATGATAAATTTTGAGTTTTTATTACCATTGATTTTAATATATTTATTTGATTTTTATATAACTTGATTTTAAACAATCATTGTTATCTTCATCAACCAGTTTGCAGAATTCCTTCAAGCTTAAAAATTGATTCTTTCACTTAGTATGAACTGGCTTCAGCACATTTCATGGTTACACATCTGTACACAGAAGTCTACAGAAAGGAGGGCCGGTGGCCATGCTGGGGCAGTCTGTCAGAAAGGCAGAGGCAGAGTGAAGGGAGAGGGTGGTAGACAAGATGGGGAAAAGGACTCTGACTCAGCCAGAATCGCTGTTGTGTTTTCATTGAGGATTTCCTTTCTCTTTCAAGTCAGCTAGAATGGGAAGCAGCAACATAAAAATGCCACAAAGGTGTGGATTGTTGTTGTAGCACGAAGCCTGGAGGGACCAAGACCTGACCTGCCCAGGACCACATATTGGAGATCCTGCCTAGGAGGTCTGGGGTGCTTGGGCCAATGTTTGTAATGAATTTTGATTCTTTCCTTAAGGTCAAAAGCAGCACAAAATATCCCTGGAACTTCACTCCTGGCTATTATGGTCTGTGCTTTCTTATCAGAGTTTAAATCCACAGCTTTTGTTTGCATTTTAAAGAAATTTTTTACTGATAGACTTTTTGGTATAAGCTCTGTTTATTCCAAGTAGCACAGTTCCTTGTTCTCC
The DNA here is from genome assembly GCA_019455555.1 of Galemys pyrenaicus. Classification (NCBI taxonomy): domain Eukaryota; kingdom Metazoa; phylum Chordata; class Mammalia; order Eulipotyphla; family Talpidae; genus Galemys; species Galemys pyrenaicus. The sequence continues at coordinate 3,150,282 of JAGFMF010012284.1, read as the reverse complement.
TCCTCTAGGTACTGCACCCAGACCTTGTCCTCTATCCTCCTCCTTCACCTCAGGCTACGGCTTCTTCAGGTCAGCCTCCCTCCTCCCACACCCCCTCCAGCACACAGTTTGGGGCCCAGATCACCAGGCCAATCCTGGGCCCAGCAAGGAGCTGGGCATCTTCCACCCTAGGCTCAGCCCCCCACACAGCAAGCCACCAAGTCTTTCTTTCTTCTTCTTCTTTTTTTAAAAGATTTATTTATGCATACAAGAACTGGGGTACAGGCCAGAGGTGTGGGGGGTGAGAGGATTCACCAGAGACAGAGTGGGGAACACAACAGGCAGATCTGTTGAAATACACTGTTGAAGGGAGCAGTGGGCAAGGTAGGGGAGGTCTGCTGCACCATGTGGGTCCCCTCCCTGGCCAGGGTCGAACTCGTGCTGTGGATGCTTCATAGTGTGATGCTTAACGCCTTGTACCACCATGGAGACCCCATGTCTTTCTTTTTTAGAGTTGAGATACAGTTGACATATGACATTTTATTAGTTTCAGTGTACAGCCTAATAATAATCTATTTGCATATTTTGCAAGATGATCACTGCAATAAGTCTATTTAACACCCATCACCACACATAATTATATAACTTTATCCCCTGTAATGAGAATATTTTAGCATTACTCTCTTAGCAACTCTCAAATATACAATACTGATATTAACTGTAGTCACTATTATATTGCATATTATATCACCAAGACATATTTACTTTATAACTGGAAATTTATACCTTTTAGCCACTTTCATCCATTTTCCACCTCCCAACCCTAAGCCTTTGACAACTACCCATCTGTTTTCTGTGTCTATGAGTTCAGGGTTTGTTTGTTTTTTTCCCTTTTTTGTTGTTTTTGTTTGCATGTATAAGTGAGATCATATGGTATTTGTCTTTCAAGGTTCATCCATGTTGTTGCATATGGCAGCACTTCCTTCTTTTTTATGGCTAAATAATATTCCATTATATATACAGTCATGCGTTGCTTAGAAATGTTTTGAGCAATGATGGGCCCCATATATGATGGTGGTCCCGTTAGGTTACATCATTGGGACATATGTGTTTAGTGGGTTACATCATCTAGGTTTTTGTAGTTAACTCTGACTTTTGCACAGCAGCAAAAATGCTTAAAGACACATTTCTCAGAAAAGATCTCTGTTGTTCAGGAATCCTTGACAGCATGTACCACATTTTCTTAACTTATTCACCCATTGATGGACACTTATGGTACTTCTGTGTCTTGGCTATTTTCAATAATACTGCATTTGGCATGATGGCAGTGTATAAATATTTTCAAGTTAGTATTTTCATTTTATATGGAAGTAGAATGCTGGATCATTTAATACCTCTATTTTTCATGTTTTGTTTATGCTGCTTTCCATCATGTCTATACCAATTTATATTCCCACCACAATGCACAAGGGTTCCTTTTCTCCACATCCTAGCCAACACTGGTATTGCTTATCTTCTTTATAATAGCCATTCTAACAGGTATGAGGTGATCTCACATTATCCATCAGTTTTTGATTGTCTATCCTCAGGTTTATGGGAAATGCTGATTATATGGTGTATGGAAACCAGCTTAAAATACTGCTCTTGCTTCTTGTGTCTTAACTCATTTTCTTTCAGATTCCAACTTGACACCTTTGTCTCAGCTTGTTAGGGGGAAAGGTAGCCCTGAAGGGATTACACAAATAAATTTATGGACACCAACCCCCACTCCAGACCAACAATATCCAAAAATCACAAATCCTATAAGGTCATTATCAAAGAGTAAATCACTGAGACCTGAGGGTAAAGTTAAGCAGCCAGGCTGGGTTAAAACCAGACATGTGGGCCTTGGGCTCTCTCTTTGTTCGGAGCCAGCTCTCAGCATGCTATTAGGTTCCAGCTCAGAAGAACTGGTAGAACGTTTACAAATTTGTCTCCCTGTCTTCAACTTTTGCCATTTCATTACTTTATTTCCCCTTCTTTTGTAAATAAAATCCTTTATTAACCTTTGTTATGTGTGCCTGCAGTTGGAGCATTATAAATGCCTTTCAAGCACGCAGATGAAAACCCAGTCAAGCAAACCCATTTTATACTAGGGTTGCTCTGTAACAAACAGTTACAGTGGTTCTCTTTCTATAAAGTAAGGGTGGGATCCTCAGTTCCCCCTCAAGTATCTGCCCTGAGAGAGAAGTACCTAAGGATAACTTCTCCATTTATGCTAGTGATGAAAATGTTTGATTGTCTAATGGCAACATGTTAAAAAGCCATTGCTTGCTGTTTCTCTTCAAACTTAAGCTCTGGACTTGTCTGAGCTTTTCTTTCTTTTCCCCTGTGTTTATTTTTTTCTTTATCTCTGCCCCTGCCTGGTCTTTCCTTTCAATCACTTTTTCTGTTTCCAATTTTTCTTTCTCTAGTTCTTTTAATTAGTCTATAATATAGAACCAATATATACCTCTTATTTGTTGTTTTTATTGAATAGAATGTCATGTTCCTAATTTAAAGACTATGTAAAACCTATCTATGGTCCTCTTTCAGATAAAATATAACATGGATTTATGAGTCCCTTGATAGATTTCTGGGGAAATGCCAAGTGCCTTGGAGAGAGAAAAGTAATTTTCCTACACTTTGCCTAAACACTCTATTAGTTCAGCCTGAGAGAATACTGACACAAATGATAAATTAATAGATACAACAGATCATATTCTATAACATGATTTTGGGAAACTAGAACAGGGGATTACTATAATTCACTGTCAATATAACTTCAATCTATTTTTCCCACAGATTGAAAGAACAATCATGAAAATATTATAATAACCAAAATTCTTTAGTGGTAAGGTTTGAACCAGCCAGTGACATCTAATCTAAATGTCTAAGTAATTTGGCATCCTGACCTATGTGCTAAAGACTAAGAAATGATGACTGAGTGCTAAAACATGTGCCACATATGTGTTTGAGTCAGGGAGAGCTGCTCCCAGCTGGATTACACTGCAAGTGTGAGAATGGCAGAGACTGCTCACAGATGCCACACGAACAGCCAACATGGTGCCCATTGTTTGGACAAGGTTACTATTTTTAAAGTTTAACACATATGCAAAGCTTTGAATCTGCAAAAATAGGAAGTAATATTTCATTTTGATGAGACTAGAATAGAATACTATGTGTACTCTCAAGTCACCCTTTAAAAACTAGAAATATCTAAAGGGAAGCTGTAAAGTTATTACTATCTTCTGAAAATGAGAACTAAGGGAAATAGTAAGGTTCCTTGAATATTTCAAACAAATCTTAAAGGTAGAGACCATGAGTTGTTCTCTTTTGGATCCCTTCAAGTGTCCAGTTAAAATAACAGAAAGTCTTATTATATTTTTTTTCAAGTAACATTGCTTTATAATGCTGTTTGTATTTTGAAAGTTGCGACTGCCCTAACCCCCATTTCTGGTGATGTTATTATAGCACTCCCATCATTAAAACATCCATAGTCCACCACCATAGTTCATTGTGCTCCTTTCCACTTTGTGCTTGACCCTCTTCCATCTCCTCCCCCTCTCACTGTCTCAGTTCTATAGTCTGCATTTAAGGACTGGTTTTTGAATTTGACTTTATCTGACCATTTTTCTGGTTTATCTATTTTCCACTTAAAAGTGACACCATGCCTTTTGACCTATTTAACTTATCATAATCCCTTCCAAGCCTATCCATGTTGCTATACATGGTTGGGCTTATTCTTTTTGATTGATGAACAGTAGTCCATTGTGTATATATAATAAATCTTGATCTCATCTGTTTTGGAGCATTTGTGTTGTTTCCATAGTTTAGATATTATAAATAGTGCTGTAATGAACATGGGAGTGCAAGTTTTCTTTTAAATTAGTATATTTGTATTCTTCAGGTAAATGCCTAGAGTGGAATTGCTGGGTCATGTGGTAGATCCATTTTGAATCTTTTGAGAACCCTCCATATACAGTTTTCCATAGGGGATGGACCAGTCTACATTTCTGCCAACCTTGTTAAAGTTTTCTTTTTTTCTCTACATTCTCACCAGCACTTGTTTTTGGTCTTTTTGATACGGGCCATTCTTACAGGAGGGATATATTATTTCAGTATGATTCTGATTTACATTTCCCTGAATATAATGATGATGAACATTTTTTTCATGTGCTTGTTGACCCTCTGGATGTTTTCTTTTGCCAGTTTAACTCTTCTGCACATTTTTTATTGTGTTATTTATTTTGTTGTTGAATTAAAACTTTGTATATATTTGATATCAGCTTTCTCATAGATGTATGGTATGTAAATATTTTCTCCCATTCAGGGGAGTCTCTTTCAGTCTTGGTTACGGTCTCTATAGCTATGAAGAAGCTTTTTAAAATGTAGTTCCAACTTTTAAGTTCATTTTTGTTTTCCTGGCTGTTGGAGACATATTGTGAGGATATCACACAAGCTTTTTTCAAGAAGTGTTCTGCCTATGTTTTCCTCTATGTATGTTATGGCTTCAGGTCTTACATCCAAGTCCTTTATCTATTTTAAGTTTATTTTTTTGTGTGTGATATGAGATAGTGATCTAGTTTCATTATTTTGCATGTGACTGGTATTACCAACACCATATATTGAAGAGTTTTTCCTTGTTTCAATGTGTCTTCTTGGCTTCTTTGTTATATTAACTATTCATATAGGTAAGGTTTTATTTCTGGGATCTCAATTCTATTTCATTGGTCTGTATTCCCATTTTGTTCCAGTACCATGCTCAGACATGAAGAAAATGATAAGAAAAATAATCTTTCTAAAGAATATACAAATGTCTTAGTCCATTCATATTGCAATAAGAGAAATACCACTTATCAGGTGGCTTATAAACAACAAAAATATGTTTCTTATTGCTCTGCAGACTAGATGCCTGATATCAGGGTTCCAGTATGGTCAGGTGAGGACTCTCTTTCAGTTTTAGACTTTTCATTGTATTCTCATGTGGTGGGAGGAGTGAGGGAGCTCTGTGGGCCCCCTTCTATAAGGGTACTAATCCTTTTCATGAGGGCTCCACCCGTAGACCTAAGCATCTCCTAAAGTCCCACCTCTTAATGCTATCACATTGGGCATTAGGATTTCAACATATGAATTCAGGGGTAAGGGAAGAGAAAACAAACTTTCAGATCACAGGGGAACCATAAACTTTGAGCTCCTGCTGCCTTTAGCAGATGTGCTCAAGTAACTTACCTTATGGGCACCCAAAAAAAAAAGCTTTTAAAATTTTCTACTATTTTCTAATTTCCTACTATTCTACCCCAATGCAGGAAAATTGAGGCAAAGGTCAGGCTCCTGACTCATTATTTGAAGATTTCCAGACTCATAGTACTCTTGGGAAAAGAGGTAGAGTGTTTTAGTGCATGACGGAACACAAAGGGGACAGGAAGTAGAGGACAAAACACTGGCCTTTCTGGACCATCCGGGAAGGCAGAATTTGGGGCAAAACAGAATATAGTGACTCTTCATATGGGTGAAATATAACCTAATGGATGTCCAGCTCTCCAGTGTAGGCTCCCAGCACTTTTTGACAGCATGAAGGTAGACTTCCTTCATGGACCAAATAAGAGTTAAGAGTAATAGGAATAAATAAATTCTCCTAATAATGAAATAGACAAGCACAGTTTTAAAATAGATCAAGGAGATTCAAGCTAAATCAAGAATGACTCTTCCCTTAATTAGAATTATTCAGAATGGAAACAGTTCTAACTGAAATGCTCAAGATGTGGTTTTCATGTGAATGCCTCATTTAAATCAGCTTTCCATATTGTTCATGCATGTATTATGAGGAATTAAAAGGAGCAAATGCAATGCAAAAAAGGGAGATTCAGACACAGAAAATAGAAAAGTGTAGTACAATAATGCAACAAGATTGACAATGATTATTTCACAATTGATCATAAATGGTATATTTTGAGAACAAATCAATGAGAGCTTGAGTAGAGATTTTTGTTTATAAAAGAAACCAGAGGTGTATGGGAATATTAAACGTCTGCCTGTCACATCAGAGGAGGGTTTTATTTGGTTTCAGCATTTTACTTGGTAACAATGAAGTTTCACCGGTCTTTGTGAAAGTGCTCAAATGTGAAACCAAAATCTATCTATAAGAGCCATTTGACTCAAAACACGGATTATTTCCCCTCCATATCTCCCACCCTGATTTAAAATCTCCATTCTTGAGCTATCCATTTCTCCTTCTCAGATGAAAACTTTTTTAAATCTCAGCTTTTAGAGGAAGTTGCTTTTCCCTTTGCCAAATCATCCAAGTAATTTGTGGTTCAAGGTGATTGTTTTTCCAGCCCTCCAGGTGCCTAATCTTGTAGGGCAACAACCTTTTTTCATGGGCTTTATTCTGGGGAAGAGTCCTCTGTGAGACAGATGGTCTCTCTTGATAAAGTATGATGAGGCTAATTGGATGAGCTGAAAACCAATTGTTTTTGAGTGAAGGAGGAAAAATTAACTGGAAATAGAATGTTGTGAGCTCAAAAGCTACTTCTCCTGCCTGATTCACCTGTGAACTTAACATTACTACTTGAACACAATTCAGGAAATACCACAAAAAATTCAAAGAAATGGATAACTCAGCAAATTTTCATAAAAATAGTGGGTAATATAACTATGAAGTATCAATAAGACATGTAATTCATTTTAATTGTATCAGAAAAACATTAATTGTTCAGGCCTTTGGGTAAATAATGAAATTGTTATGCCTTATTTAGCTCCCTGTTGATTTGGAAGACAGAATATGTTTCAGAAGAAATTTATAAATGAAACTTATAAATTTATAAAATGAAAGAAAGTCTTGATTTGGATTCTCAGTGTGTACCATACAAGCTCTATCGCTTAGCAACATGTACCACGGACATATATTTTCAAACAACAGGGAATAATGCATCTGGAAAATTGTGTTTTCTTGAAAACATCTTCAATTGTGTGAGAATCACACATTTTGTCTGCTAACACATATTTGTCGGATTTTTTTTTTCCATCTCAGAATCATCATCCCCTGTTTTTCTTTGAGAAGCTATTTCATGTGAGAACTAGCAGAGGGTCTGCCTAGGTATTCTATTAACATTTACTGTAACCAGTGTGTAGAGAACACAGATAACTAAAGTCAGTGCTTTTAAAGCCCTTTCACAATTGAATTTCCTGTGGAGAAGCAATACCCCAGGAGCATAATAGATTGTCCCCCCCACCCCCACCTTCCATTTACACAAACACTCTCACAGCTAACTAATCAGTTACAATTCTAATCTATATTTCTGATTTGTTTACATGCATTGAGAAGCCTGGCAACCTTTTGAATTTAAATGGGAGTTAAAATAAAATAAAATACAACACAAGTAAATGACACAGAATTGCAAGCACTGGCAACCTTGTTTACATTCCACATTCTGAAAATATTTTGTTCAACTGGCTAGGAAAACCACATGGTTGAGACAGACTGGGTGTTGATTGGGTTTACTGCCTGGCTGGAACTAGGGTGGAAAAGGGATGGTGCATGATGTGACTGTCTGTCACCTCAAAGCCAGAGAAAGAACACATTTTCAGCACACATGTGATCCCTGCTATAACAGAAGAGCCCTGATAATCCTTGCCAGGTCGTCATGTGTGCCTGGCACTGGGCCAGAACAATATGCCAGTCTCTGAATCTTCAGATAATACCCATCTTTTCTCTTCAGTACTCGTCAACGGATGCAGCTTCTTTTAGAATATTCTCCCAGAGCTTATTGCTTCTCCATGTCCTTTGTTCCCTCTGACTTTCTGGAATTATCCTCTAATATTTCTATTTCTTCCTTCCCACCTGTATTTGAAAGTCTATTGTTGTCTTGCTGCCTCTTCCAAATGGTGATTCTAATTCCATTAAGTTTGCCACTTAATAGCTCCTGAATAGTTGCTAAGGGCTAGAAATGCCTTACCACGAGAAACAAAGATGCTCTTCTTCCCCATTCTGCACAGATGAGACATTTCCATGGACAGAGCCTTTCTGGGTGAACCTTGCAATTTTTTGGTGTAAGAAATGAAAAAGAGGTGATGGGGCGGGGAAGGTAAGGATCAAATTTAGAAGAGAAGAATTGAATGTTAACAAGGTTTTTCTAATCACAATTACTCCTAAGATTCATTATCTATTAGTATATAGTACCAATCTTAGAAGAAGGAAAGTGAATTTTCTTTAGAGACTTGAGGAAGCTTTCACCTTTTCTTTGAAAAAGCAAAACTCTTAAGCACATCTGCATCCTGAGAGCTCAAGAAGGAATAATTCTGCTTAGAGATTTCAGGAGCCACCCCAGGGAGGTCTCAGAGGAGGGTCTTGAGACCATGGAGCCCTGAGCCTCTTAGCCCCCCTACCCCCCATCCATAGACAGAAGGGCTTCAGAAGCCACTGTGACAGAGGACTGAAACTTGCTCACAATCTTCTGGCATTTCTCCAATTCTCAGCCCTCACGGGAGGATTAGAGGCAGCTTCCCCAACCTGGCACCCTCACTAGCCCTGGCCTGAGCTCTCTCCTGCTGGTCTCCAGTCTGCTGACCCGGCCTGGACAGCACCGTCCTGCTTTCCTGTCCATGGGTCACACAGGGCGTCCTGCGCTCCACATCCTGGGGTGGCGTGCGTGTTTCCTGCTTGCGCCTGCTTTCTGCTCTGTGGGCTTATGTCCCAAGTCCCACACACTTTCTCCTCCACATACCCTGAGCCTTCCTGTCCAGTTTTCCAGGTTTGGGAAACAGCTTCCCCATGTATGCACCAAAGAGCAGCAAATCGTGCTCTAAAATGAGCAGGTAGGAAACAAATGGTTCTGTGAGCAAAGTCACCAGTAATGTCATAAATGCTAGAGAAAAATCCTCCCACCATGGAATAGATATTTATGAGACAAAACCAGAAAAATACGCTTATTTTTCAGTAAAAAGGATATTTGTTATAAACACACACACTGAAATGAAAAAGCTGGATAAGTATTCCACTTAATATTGTGAAAGTTGAATTGTGTGGATAACTAACTTAAGGAAATTATTTAAAATGTGAAAGAAAGCATTTTTTGATAGTGTGACTCAGGTATAATTTATACACAATAACTTGCCCACTTTAGGTCTATAGTCTGAATGTGTTTGGGTGAATGTGCACAGTTGTGCAACCACAATCAAGTTTTAGAACACTGTCACCCTAAGTCCTTCCTTGTGCCACATGGTATTCAAACCCCACCCCTGTATCTGCTCCTTGTCCCAGGAAACCACTGATTCGCTTTCTGCTCCTCTGCTTTTGCCTTTTATTTTTAATTTCTTTTTAAAATTTATTTATGCATATAAGAGCTGGGGTACAGGCCAGAGGTGTGGGCAGTGAGAGGATCCACCAGAGACAGAGCAGGGAGCAGAACAGGCAGAATGACTGAGGCACACTGCTGAGGGGCGCAGCGGGCAAGGCAGGAAAGGTCTGCTGTGCCATGTGGGTCCCCTCTCTGGCCGGAGGCAGGGATCGAATTTGTGCTGCAGTGGCTGCGGTTTGCCTCATAGTGCCTTGCTTAACCCACTGCGCCACCAGGGAGGCCCTGCTTTTGCGTTTTAGAGATGTGTTTGTCACACATACATGTATTTCATTGTGTCTGGCTTCTTTCAGCACAATGTTTTTGAGTTTCATTTGTATTGGGTCTTTCAGTAGTTTCTTTGTTTTCATAGGTCCCTACTATGGCTGTATCATATTGTTTGCCAGCTGATAAGCATTTGGGTTGTTTCTCTTTTGGGGGTTATTTGAATAATACTACTATAAGCATTCACAAAGCTTTATAACATTTTAAATTTGAACTACCAATCATCAAGACTTGGTTTCATCAGTCATTGTCATTTTAGCCATTTGTCTTGGTATGTGGTGGTATCTCATTGTGGATTTATTTACTTTTCCACATTGACCAATGATGTTAAGCTTACTTATTGGTTATATATACATATAGTTTTCTTTTGTTAATCTGACCTTCTGTGCCCATTTTCTAACCAGAGCGTTTCTCCTTTATTAAGTTTTAATAGTTCTTTTTTATATGTGGGTATGATTTCTTTGTCAGACATAGGACTTTGTCTTGCCATTTCACTTTTAATATTATTTTTCCAGAATTAATTAATTTTGATGCCATATAATTGGTCAATTTTTAGGTCCCTCTCTAAGAAATTTCCACAAAGGTATTCTCCTGATGTAAATAATTTGAATAAAAAGTTAAATGTGGAAAATATGAAAATAGATTAGAGAGAGCCATCAAACTATAAGCTATTGTCATGAAAAAAAAAATAGCAAAACATACCTGAAATAATAATGAAAGATTAATAGAACAAAAAACTTGTATAAATCTAAAAACATTTAACATCTAAATATAAGACAAATCTAAGAACAAAGGCTCAAAATGGGTTGATCATGGACAGGGTAAAGGTAGGAAACAGCAAGAGAGAAGAACCACAATGCATATTTTTGAAGACAGCAACATCCAAACATAAAAAGTATATTATAGTTCAATGTTTTAATCTAGGAAAGATCTTATTTTCTAGCCCCAAACCTTGGATCTAAATTGACTCATCCACTATATCCCCACATTCCTCTGGCAGCTGAAATGAAGGACTAACCTCCTGTGATCCTGCCCAGATTATATGGGCTTGCATGTGCTCTGCTATTTTGAACGCAGACATTTGCCTGTCAGAATCCAGCCTTGACCCCTGCTTTTGTCCTCTAGGCTCTTAGGTTGTCTGTTCCTCACAGTTGAGTGTTTCCTGGGTCTCAGATTCTAGCCCTGGAAATGCAAGCCCCAGCCTGGTCAGATGACTGGTCATTGACAGTCCATCTTCTACTGGGTTGAAAGAAGGGGAGGTTTACAAGGATTCTCTAAGGGATTTTCAATCAACAGGTTTGAACTGCACACAACCACTTACTTATGGATTTTCTCGTAAGTAGGCCTAAACTTACATCAATAAATATAATGCAGTAGTTTAAATGTATTTTTCCAAACCCTCCCTAAGTATTTTTTTGAGTTAGATATTCCAGGCATGGCAGTAGCTCTGGAATCACAGTTAACGGCAGTATAAAGAAGTGTCACTACCTAAAGACATCACCCTTTCCTCCCCAGAGTATGTGCTGACAGGGGAATTGCTACTGATGAGAATCCTGTGACCCAGAATTCTAGCCCTCAGATGGCACCCCCCCAGACCCTATGCTGTGCTGATCACTGGGAGATGTGCCCCTACTGTGCTTTGGTCAAAGTATGCAAAAAACCCATGGGCTTGATTTCCATAGCACCGCTGAGACATGATAGATGAGTGCAGGAGATTTGTTTGATAGGTATGATGAGGGTCTGTTCACCTGCATCATCCTGCCCCACTGGACTTAGAAATTCTTGAAGGCAGAGATTGTTTCTGATACTCTTTGTAGCTCAAACACAGGTCATTGGTGGTCCTCCACCAAATGCTTCATGAGGAATTAAAGTGGGAGAAATCTCTTCCTTTTAGTCTAATTAAGTAACTGATTCCAATCTAAGTATCTGATTCCAGATACTGACTGATAGGAGGTGAAGCTACCTAGAATTTAATTGATCTGATTCTTTTAACTTGAGTGCCTCAGTTTCTATCCTAAAGTGGTAGATTTAAATCAGAGAAAGTTTAATAATCATGAGATGGAAGATGATACGTTTATAAGAATTAGATGAATATTTGAAAGAACATAATTTGTTTCTAGCAAAAGGAACATAACTTTTTTATTGACATATAATTGCTTGACAATACCATATATGATTCAGGTATAGGATCACACATCTTCAGATGCATGTCACAAGACAACCCCACTACCAAGGCGTCCTGAGTCATCCATCATTGTCTGTTGCGCCCTATCTATACTTTGTTCTCCACTCACTCCTACCCCCTCTCGTTGCCTCAATTTTATAGTCAGATTTCTAGGGCTTGATTTAGTTTGGTTTTGTCTCTTTATATTTTTTATATTACATGTGGATGAAATTATCTGGTCTATAACTCTTGTTTTTAAACAAGCAGGAACTATATTCCATGCTCAATACCATTTTGATCAATAGATCAAGTTAGAAATAGTTTGAAGGATCATTGTTTCATTTAATTCTAGTAATTCTTCTGTAATAATAGGTCTGATATTGTACCACTTAAAAGTTAAATTTCATTGGATTTGAGGACAAATAGATATAGTCATTAAAAGTCAGATTTAGAGAGTTTAACACTGATTCATCTTTTTAGCTGAATGGTGAATTTTCAATGCTTTTCACTACTATAAACCCAAGCTATTTCAAGGTAAGAAGATAGTTTTTAATTTAACACTTGAAAATGGAAGCTTAAATTCACAGGTCATTTAGATATAAGGAAAGTCCTTAGGTAAACTTTGTGAGGGAGCGGGTTTGGTAGTCACCTGCCACAATTCCTAATATGTTTCAAGGGATACTATCACAATCACAAGACACACTGAAACAGACCGTCCTCATAAATTCCTTGTAGCTTTCTCCAGATTATAAGAAGTTCATGACTTGGATCATCAGATTTTTATCACAAAAGCAGAGCATATACATACCCCCACATCTGCAATCTTCTGGTGGTTATCTAGCAGTGATTGCTCAGGGAGTCATTTTGCAAATTCATTTAAGGCCCTTTAACACTGCCTGTCCCCTCTTTCCCAGAAGGATTTTTTTTTTGATTATTTTTTTTCTTTTATTAAAATATTTTAAAATTTACATATACTTGCCATTAATTGTAATCCCCATGTATTCCCCATCACCATCTCACCAGTGCA
>JAGFMF010012284.1:3085895-3135337 GCA_019455555.1 Galemys pyrenaicus | reverse complement strand
TGTTGTTGCTACTTTTTTTGATGTGTGCCATTCTCACTGGTGTGAGGTGGTATCTCATAGTGGTTTTGATTTGCATTTCTCTGATGACAAGAGAAGTTGTAGCTCTTCAATAATATTAAATAACAGCTCACATTTTCATGAATTAAGGTTGTTAAGTTTGTAAGATTAGACCGTTTGTAAAATACTCTGTAAACGTAAGTGGGTAGAGAAGATATGGTATTTGAAGCTTATAGAACCAACCTTTTGTGATGTTACAACAGATGGGTAACTTTTAGCAAACAGTATCCATTTCATGTGCCTTTCAGTATGTGAGGCACTAAGCGCTTTCCATACACAAAATCATTTAAATCATTAAATCTATGAAGAATTACAATTATTTTCCATATTTTATTGCTAAGGAAAGTGAACTACAATAGATTAAGTCATTTGGTTGGCCAGGGTCACACAGCTGGAAGGATCCAAAGGCAATACTCAATTAGGATCTGGGTGAATTCAAAGCTTCTGCTTTGTTGTATTAGGACATATTGCTGATAGGATGTGATCTGAATCCTCTTTTCTCTCACTGTGTTTCAGACACCTGAAATTTCACTAACTGAAATTAATTGCTTTATGTTAAGGTTTAGTCCCTCATTAAAATACAGCTACTCTGGGTGGGTGAATATGTTACACTGTTTCAGTCATTAATACTTAAATATGAATTAGTATATCAGATTCTTTCACTGTGATTCATTTCAGTTAAAAGGTGGGCACTACTGAAAAAGAAAAATCTTTCTTCATAATTATGCCTTTTAGTTTATGGGGATTGGTGATAAACAACAACAATTTCATATTTGACTAGTTCTTGGATTAGATGACAATTCTGAAATAAAATTTTACATGAAACCAATAAGAACAATTATTTTCCTCATTTTATTGTTAAGGAAAATGAACTGCAATAGGTTAAGATTGCAATAGATTGAAGCTGCAATAGATTGAGTGAAATATTTCAAAGTGTGTTTTTATTGAACAATAATTAAGCCTTAATTTGAACACTAATCATCAACAAAGCAAACAAAACCTTTATTTTAGTTCAGCTCTCACAAAAATGGGATTTGTGAGGGGACCCAATTTGTCAGGAGTACTCATCATGGTGTTGGCTAATGTTGTTAACTTCCTTCTGTTTTAAAATTGGGGTTGATGACAAAGGCCTTTTTTGTTGGAGGCCGAGATTCAGTTAGACCTGAGATGGTTCCCCTACATAATTTGCTGACTCGGAACCTTTGGAAATCTAAAAGATATTACTTACTATTTTAAAATGGGCCTTTAAACTGCTCCCACTGACAAGTCAGAAACACCAAATGAGAGATGGACTAAAGATGAACTCAGTGAAAACACTAATAATTGGCTATGTTTGTTTCCTTAGTAAGCAATGTATGGAGATATGTGACCTCAGCTCATAGTGTTCACACCCACTGACCTTTCTCCTAGCTTCCTAGCCACCGCCTCCTTCAACAGTCCCCCTCACACCCCCTCCCAACCTCCATAAGGGTGTGGGCAAGAGAGTGGTACTTCACTCTACTTGGCTCCAGGCAACTTTAGATTGTATCTATTTAAGAACATTGACAATAAGACTGCATTATTTGCATTTCTACATTTTTTCCTTTCCTTTAGTTAAACTTTTTTTTTTTTGAAATGTAGGGAATCTGACCTATAAGCTGAATATTTGCAATCCTTATTGTTAACTGGCCTGACCACTCCAGGCACTAAAATCCCAACTGAAACATTCAGTAATGGTATACCCAGGCCAGATTGTTATTGCTATCTATCAATGCCTGAAAGGGTTTCATTTTATCTGAGACATTGAAAGGCAGCAAAGTGGATTAATTGAAATGGACAGAACTCAAAACAGCTCAATGCCATTGAGTATTTGAAATCTGCAGCTAATTTTTCTTGTTTTGATTCTAGGCTCACAAAATAAAGTTCTCACAAATTGGTTTTCCATGTAGCACACTTATGGGTGGCAAAGTGGAGGTGGAATTCAGGGTTGGGGTGTAGGCATTGACTGTTTTACCCATATACTCTATCTTTCATTATAAATGAACCAGTTTGGACTGATGGTTTATTAGTTTTGTTCTTGTGATATTGTCAGGGTGACTCAGCCCTCTGAACCCAACCAGCCCTGGACAGTGACAGGAATGAGCTTGTAAGTGAGCTTGTAGATTATGTCCTAGAAAATAGTGATTTGGAACTAGTGTCACTTGGGAGGTTAATCAGTTCTCCTTCCCCTAACAGACAGTCAGATGTGACTGCTCACCTATCTCTTTTTAAAACCTCTACACCAACATCTTAGACCTCAGAACAAAAATTGTCTTTCCTGATTCACCTCAGCAAGAGGGTGTGACAAGTCAGTTTGTCAGATAAGGAAACAATTGCCTTTCATGCAAATTTTCAGTAGAAATATATTAGAAGAAACAGGGAAAAATGTTTTGACCCAAATTACACTGCATGATTGGCATAGCTGTCTGGAGTAGACACAACCCTAATGGCTGAGTCTGAATATTGTTCCATTTATAAAATGGAAAGAATAATAATTACCAAAACTACTTATTTTATCTAAAATTACTTTATGCCATGATGTGAATAACTCCAAGAAAAAAAGACTTGCATCAAGATATGAAAGCATTTGTTCACTCAAAATCAACACATATTTATGAGCACCTATTTAGGGATGCCTGTGTTCTTCTAGCCACTTTTGCTCATTACTTCACTTAATTCTGAGAACTTGATGAATTTGACACAGCACACATTTCACTCATGGAGGAACTAAGGGTGATTTCATAATTTTGAATGATTTAGTAACTTGATTAAGGTTGGGGAAAGAATATGTCAGAACCAAATTTTCAACCCTCCTCTGCTTTTAGATCTCGATTTCTCAGGTATGTACATCTAAGCTTTTGATATTATTTTCCCAGAGTTTGAACTAAGTTTGAAAATAAGTATCTGTGCTAACAATGGGAAATACTCAAAGTAGGCATTTTAAATACAGATATTCTGTGACTCTTTTTCTCTTTTCCTCTCTAGATATTTATGAAATGCCACAATCAGAGATATGTACATATCAGAGATATGTAATTTTATAAAGCAAATTAATTAAGACAGTAGACATTCTACTTGAAAGAAAATAAGATCTCAGAAGATAAAACTTGACTTGCTCTTAACTATAACTTCAAACTAAACTTTTAAAAAATATATTTATTTTTATTTATGCATAGAAGAACTGGTGTGTAGGTCAGAGGTGTGGAAGGTGAGAGGATCCATCAGAGACAGAGCTGGGAGCAGAACAAGTGGAATTATTGAAATACACAGCTGAGGGGATCAGTGGTCAAGACAGGAGAGGTCTCCTGTGCCATGTGGGTCAGCTCCCTGACCAGGGATCAGGTTCTTGCTGCGGTGACTGGTGATAGCTTGATAGTGTTGAGACTTCATCCCTACCCACCAGAGAGGCCCCCAAACTAAACTTTTAAAAACAATTTAACATAATTTTTCCCCAATATCTACCCCTTTGATCTTTTTTCAATCCCCTTTCCTTTAACCTTGGAGAGGGGTTAACCTATAACTTCAGTTATAGGTGTCCAATACAAAACTAAACTTTTGATTCTGGACTACCAGTATTGCATTGAAATCCACTTATTCACTTAAATTAAGAAATATTTAGGGTCTCCTTGGTGGCGCAGAGGTTAAAATCTTAGCATGAGTTCTATCCCCAGGCAGGGAGCTGACCCACATGGCACAATAGACCTCTCCTGTCTCGCCTGCTGCTCCCCTTAGAACTATATTTCAGGCAATCCACCTGTTTTGCTTCCCACGCTGTCTCTGGTGAACCCTCTCACCCCTCACACCTCTGGCCTATACCCCAGTTCTTCTATGCATAAATAAATAAAAAAGAAATGTTTAAATGAAACTATTATGTGATAGATACTCCCTTGAAGATCAAGGATGATAAACACAGCTATACTACTCTGTGATTAATATACATAACCTCCAAGGCTGTTGAAGTAAAGCCAGAGATGTAATAGCATGGCTTGGTGAAGATGTATTAGCCATTCCCATTGTTGGCAAATTCTTAAACCAGGTAAAACCATTCTAGTAGGTAACACAGGCATTTGTCTCCAGGTATTTTGTTTGGTTATAATTATCTATATTCTGGATTTTACAAAGTAAGTGTATATTGATCTTACAATCCGAAAAAAATGGTGAAGGAACTGAACAAAGCAAAACCTATTACACTTGTCCCTACCTTTGCCACAGAATCATTACTTGAGTCTGACTTTGCCCTGTCCTTTATCTTTGGGTCAAACTATGCTGATAAAGCCTTGAATGGTGCGGAACAGGGCAGGTAGAACAGTAGGTTCGAGCACAGCAGGTGAAGAGTGAGCTGCTAAAACTCAACCTGTGATTCTTTTCCTTGCTTTTCTTTTGGTAATGGATGTAGAGAACTGAGGCCTATTTATGATTGAGTCTTTAGACTAGTAATGATCTCAGCAGTTGAACTAAATTGATTCTGTTCCCTAATGAAGACTTGAGAGGTAATTTCTTTTCAGTCAGCCACATCAGATTTGGTTGACTTGATGGCTCTAACTATATATTGACATGAATTCTTAGTTTCTCCCCCTAGAACATCTCTTTTCCCACATTGTTCTAATCAAGCACAAGTGAAGCAAAAAAGAGGTAAAATCTCATTTCTGTCTTCTTGATGAAGGGGTAGGAGAATTAGACAGCTTGTGAGCCAAGGTGGTGTTTGAACTGCTATCAAACCACAGATGGTTTCAGATCTGGCCACTTTGTCTCTCCTTGGGAACTGAGGAATCTTGGTGTTCCTGGATGTGTTGAAAGACAAACTATAAACAGGCAGGTTAGAGGGAGATTAAATAAGTACATGCTTTAGCAGCGTTGCTTTTAGACTTTAGAGGGAAGAATCTATTTTATTTGATTCTAATTTTTTGGGAAGTGCCACCTACATCTCAAGCTTTGTCAAAAAGAGCCTGTAATAATTTGTGATGTGTTTATTTTATTCATTTTTGCATTTCCTCATGAGAAGAAGAAAGGACATGTTGACACTGGTTTAGAGCTGCCTGCTCTGCCTGTGGTTATTACTATTGGATGAATCCCTTTGATTCTGCAGAAACAATTGAAAAGTGTTAGTGTATTATTGCTGAAAGGACAGTGTAATCATTGTCTTGAAAAGGCCCCTTGCCTTTAGGAAGCAGATGAATTGTCATAGTCTAGGCTGAAAGAGTCCTTATCTCTGTGTTCTTGGTTTTGGAAAAATGACATGCTGAAAATAGAATAAATGCATTCTGATAGTTCTAGAACTTCTATGAAAATAGAGACTTTTTTGATTTTTAAAATGAAAACCAAAATTGATTCCATGGCATATTTAATAGTGTTTTGTTAATATTTTCTACTTATTACTTTTATACACACACACAAGCATGTACATGCACCACTTTTCCTACACACACAGGAAACATAAGTTCAGGCCAAAATTTGAAGACAGTTGAACAAATATTCTTACTTGTATATTACAGACTTAGAAGAATATTTCTGTTCATGTCCTGAACATTGATTGGCTCAAGTGGTTTATTGGAAAAGTCATAATTTTTAACCCCCTTGGTTCCACTCCAAGAACTTCTGGTAGAAAAAAAACAAAAAAACAAAGTAAATAGTATATTGTTTTTGTAAAGCAGAAATAACATTTCCACACAATATGGATAATGCATTATTAAACACATGTGATTGAAAGAAAAGGTTTGAATGTGCACGCTGTAAGAGCTCAAGCTAACACATCCATATACTAGATCAATTCTCTAAATATTGATGTTTAGTAAAGGTGGGTTTATACAACACGAGCCTCGTTTCTTTTCTGTAAGATGTATGACTATCTTAAGAGACACAAAAGATAAACTGAAGGCTACCTCATGAACATACCTTGGCATTTAGTCAATAGAGAGATGTAGAAGGTAAGAATGAAGGGGAACGATGTAATCAAATATCTGTTACAAGCAATTGATTTCACAACAATGATAATTATGTTGGGACACAAATAATACCTATGTGCCTATATTACTGATTCATAATATCAGTATCTAGCAGTAACTAAGGGCAAATCTGAGCTTCCTTCAGTCTAGAATAGGAGATAAAGTGGGGAGTCCAATACATTTTACATAGATACCAAACCTTCCATGCCACCATTCAGAAACAGGATAAGACATTTGTCCAAGTTAGGTCACTTGGAAGGAATATGAGAAAGTATAGAGGATGCAGGTTCTCATGTGACTTATCTTAAATCATCTGTGAGTCTAGCTTAATAAAATTAACAAGTAAAAAAATAAAAAAATAAAATAAAATTAACAAGTTAAAAGCCCAGGGATGTCTGGTTTCAGATATGAATTAGGATTTTCAATGTTAAGTTCTCCATGTAAGTTATAGAATTGATGCTATCTATTTTCAGCTTGAAAGAGAATAATGTTCAAATGTTTTCATTTATCAAAATGTGTTCTGATATTTAACAAATATGTAGACATTTCCACATGTGTATTAAAATGATCTAAAGAGTAAACATTTTCACATTCTAAATAGGACTTATCATTGTAATTATTAGTTATTAGCAGCATTACTATTTCTAAAAATATCTTGTGATCCTTAACAGATAATGTAATCTAAAAATTCAAAAATGCCTTTCTTAGTAATTTTCTATATGTCTTAGTACAATTTGATTTCTCTTTAGTCAAAGACTTAATGCTTGATTGCTTGAACAAAATAAACATTTCCTTACCATATGAGCTCTATGTATCTAAAAGAAATGTTTTATGAAAACCATCAAATCATATCTTTAAAATTTCATTTAGCAAATTTTATCAAATGTATAGCATACATGGGCACTTTATTAGGTACTGGGTAAACAAAAAATAAGGGAGACAGAAGTTCCAATCCAGTAAGGTAGATAGTCTCTTCAAAATTATAATATGATAAGTGAAAGTAAAGTCAAATATGTTAACCAAGGAACATAATATTAAAGGACAATAGAAAAATTTGTTATTTATTTTAGGACAAAACCTAAAACATATCCACATACCTCCCATTTGAATGTTCAATTAGTTTACTGCCAGAAAGTGACCCCTTATGTGTAATGTAAATTCCCTAGTAACTAGAGTGAAAATCCATTCTAAAAATCTACATTTTCTGGTCTTTTCACCAGAAATATTATGACTGAACTTCCTTTAAAATGGGGTGTAGGTATTATCAGAAAAAAATAGGAGTAAATATTTGGTCACCTTTGGTACTCTCCATGCAATTGCTACTGCCTCAGACTCTTACTTCTCAAATACAAGCTGATTCTGTAAAGGGCTTTTTTTTTTTTTTTTCCCTGAAGTGCTTTTTTGGACCACTGTTTCTGGTAATAGGTTTTAAACTAGAGTTTCCAGCTGCACAAGTGGGCCTAATAGGTGATTTGTAAAAATTAAAGCAGTTACTAACTTTTACAGTTATACTGGATTATTCTCTTTTTTGTTTGAAAACCTTTCTTTCATTGATACCTTTTGTTTAACTCTTTCCATATTTAAGATTTTGTGGTTCAGCCATTTTTTTAAATAAAAATATAAAAAAGTTACTCCTAATTCATAGAATATAAACCTGAATTATAAATGCAGGTGATATAAAGAATATATTTTGTATAAGATACATCATAAAGTTTTTGGGCAAGTTTTCCCTGTGAAAATTGTTTTACACGAAAATTTTAAGAAATTAACAGATTAGTTAGCAAATGTGCCTTATATTTAAAATATTGGTAAATACACAAGCTGCCTGAGAACGTGTAATGATTCTCAGTGATCCTGTAAAGAAAAGGAAGAATAGATTTTTTGTTGGGTCAGGTAGAAAGTTAACTCAAAGATCTAAGGTTCTGCTGACAGTGGCTACTGCTCCAATTCTCCTTTTAATCTCGCTCCCACTGTTGTCTGAGCTCCATGGTTTATCCCAGTGCCTCACCCAGGGCCTGCTATAGACCAAAGTTGATGTTTATTGAATTAATGAATGAAAGATGAATGGATGAAAGCATTTTCTTATGAAATCAGTTAGAAACCAGAATATATCTAACATTTAATAATGTTTAGCGGGCTTTCTGCCCACTTGTGGCTGTACAAGTGTCCTTTACACTTCTCTCTTTTGGTAGTAAACCTATTCTTTTGAATATAAAAAAATGTTTAATGGAATTAAATAGAGAAAAACATAAAAAGTTCTTATTTTTGCTTGTTTTTGGATAATAGTAATATAAATGACTGTTTGAAAATCTAAAGTGTAGGAGTAGTTCATAATATTTTTTATTTATCTAAACACTGCATAATGATTTGAAAATAATTGGCTGCTTAATCAGCACGAATGCCCTAAATAGAATGGGTAGTCTGCTCATTGACTGTAAAAGTAGAAGGATATTGGCAGAGGTATGAAAATAAAAGGTCTTTTGGCTGCTGTGCTGGTCTCAATGCCTGAAAATTTGGCTAAAACAAGGAGAGACTTTATAGATGTTTTCTAATCAAGTTTAGAGAGAAAGTCAAAGATAGACCTATTTATGATGGGAGGTAGTGACTCATAGTGAAGAAGACAGCCAAGGTTTATCAAACGTTGATCTGTTTTACTTCTATCAATAGCATTGTCTGTTGTTTTAATAGAAGGTTACTGCGTTATAATGAAAAGGAACAATGAGGAAGGAGGCATGATCACTGGATTTAATTCTACCTTTTGATAAAGCCAGGCAGTTTAGTCGATACCACATTGATAGGTCTGAATTTATAATACAAAAACAATAATGTTATGAATTAGTATATTGAGTAATTCCTTAAGAATGTATCAGATAATATAATAAAATATAAGTTCAATCAGAAACCCATATTCAAATCATTGGGATATATAATATAATTTGTCACTGGACATTTACTGTAACCCCTCTCTTTCTGCTTTTTAAAGTTCTTTAAAGATAATGATCCTTTGAACCTAGCACAGAGCCTTTCTATACTTGAATGAATCCTACAAATATTTATTTGTTAAATAAATGCATGATTCATTCACAAAGAGATCTATCATCACAATGTCTATTCACTCTAAAGAAATTTGTAATATAATTAAGAGAGCCTAATAACTGTAAGTTCTTTTTTTTCCCCCCAATAGTACTTGAAGGAAAGGACTCTAGAGCCCACAGGAGATAGGAATTCCAATTTGGATGCCTTGAGAGTTTTATGATAGCAATCACCTTTGATCTGACAGTGAAAGGGCCGGAGGAGTGGAGAGAATTGCATTCCAGATAGAAACAAAAGTAAAAGGAATGGGAAAGCAAGTTAAGAGGTAGATGGTGAGGAGAACAAAGGGCAAAGATAAAATACAGACAGCATGGACCAAAAACCAAGAGACAGGGTTAAAGGGAAGGTTGCGTAGAGATGGTAGAGAGCTTTGAATGGCCACCTCTGGGCCCTCTTCTAAGTTTCTTCATTTATTTCTTTCCTCTAATGCAATATCCTGTCACTCTTTGATTAAATTTCTAGTACATGACATCAATAGATGAATACTAATTTGAAAATGTTATGTTAATATACATTTCTCTTTATATTATATACCTTGTCTAGGAAAACTGAGTAAAACTTTGATGAATATTTTTATAAATATGAAGTAAAAGCTATTTAAAATTAAATAGTATTCATATTTTTGGTTTAGGCTTTCCAATAAATTTTCTCTAGAATTTTTTTTCTATAGAAATGTACCCTATAGAAATCAGTTTTGAAATGGGCAAGCAGGTTTATTAGTGATTTGAAAAATATTAAAAAGAAATACTACTTTCCAGAAACAATACTGAGCACTGGGGTACAGTGTGGACTGAATTACTCCTGAACTCATGACCCACAATCTAGTAAAAGTCTCAGGCTTTAATCAAGTAGTCATACAAGTACTTGTAAAATTTGAGCTGGATCAGTCAATGCGGGAGGTATTTGTGGTACTCTCAATAGGTGTGATGAAAGCAACCCTAATTGAAAGGTCAGGGAAGATATATTGAAGAAGAGACAAAAGAACAGAAACCTAAAATGTTAAAAGGAATAAGAATGTTCCTTACAGCATTGCTTTTAATAAATAAAAAGGTATTATGCACATGATGTTAAATAAACCATCATGGTAGACATTTATTGGAGTGCTCTCCAACTATTAGAAAGACAGAGGTTGTATCATGGAAGTAAGTCCAGCCAAATTCTGGCTTCAGGTGAGGAAGATGCCAGAACAAGAAATTCACTTCTTAGTAGATTTTGATGAGTGGATGAAAGGAGACTATGAAGCCGGTTAGAAAAAAACACTTTTCCTTCTTTTCATGCTTTATGAAAGACAAGATATGTTAATCAAAGTTGTTTACCCCATCATTCATTTTTTTTTAGTTAATTGTTTGGGGAACAACACTGATGAACTGATAGTTTTAGTCATCAAAGAACTTTAAGAAGATGAGTCTTAAGTCCCACTTGATATTTGTACTGTCACGATTTAAAACAATCTCCCTCTTCCCAACCCACCAGAATAAATTGCACACTTTTGCTTTGTGTAACAGGTTTGTGAGAGAATCAATGATAGGACTTGCCTTAAGAGTGGTGGGACTTGGGAGAGACAAAGGCAGTCACAATGAGTCATGAATGAGATCATGTGTCCAGAGGTGAACAGAATTGACGGGGAGTGTAAGTGCCCGGGAATTTGCAGAAATATCAGAGAAGGGCACTGGGCTTCCCTAAGGACATGGAACTAAAGGCTTGAGCCAATTTTATTTTAATTTTAAAAGGTCAAGATGACCTCAGCTGACATCTATGAAATAAATAACTACTGACAAAACAGCACAGTTAGATTTTGTTTTTTGATTCTACCATTCAGTGTTCAGATAACAATTTTCCCCTGGATATTGTCAAAGAGGAAGTTTTTCTGGAATCATAAGTCTTCTCCTTTTTCATTCTAAACCTTTGAGAAGAATTTGTTGAAGAATGTATCATGGATTTTGATATCCTAGACAATTTTTGGTGTGACGAGAATGTCACTTGCCACTTCAGAAATATGTTCTCACACTGGAGGATAATTTTGCAATGTCTCCACTGTAGAGAAGGATTTAACTTGGACCATAGAACTTGGTAATGTGGACAAATTGTGTGTGATGGGAATTGAATACTACTGCGAGGCTGCCTGCTTCTAGAAGTAGGAACTTCCCATGGAATTGTCACCCTTTCTGTTTTGCTTGACACACCTTTACGTTCAGTGAAAACATGGATGAATAGTACAATATGCAAGTGGTTGTGAAAATACATACTCCTAAAAATCAGGGTGGAGGTTTGAGCTACAAAGTTCAAAGTCAAGGTTTCCTAAGCTGAGTGGGGGAAACGCAACAGGAAGATGTGAAGGTGGTAGGTTGAGACCACTAGTGTTCAAGTGGTGCGGGGAGAGGAGTGCGTGAAGGAAACTGCTCTCCCTTTCTGCCCAGCTACATGCAGTGAGGATGTTGCTTGCTGCTTTGGGGTTCAAGTCTCAAGTGGGGTGGGTTGGGGTGGCAAGAAGAATGAGAAAGACTAAATAGGGATATGTGGGTGGACAGAGGAACTTACGAAAATGTGCTTAGGTTTTAGGTCTGGGTGGGTCTGAGTCACCACCTCAAGGAGCAGCACCTACCTTTCCTAGAGGACTGAATGGGAGGGTCTAACCCACCCACAGGACAAGATCTCAGTGTGAAGCCTGAGAGAAAACCTTCTCAGGATATACGGATGAATCCTGAGGTTGAAATAAGAATAACCCAGACTAAAAAGCCACGTTTAGAAAGAGAGAAACAACTAATCAGAGAAATAGCAGCCAGGACAATGTGTACCAGAACTGAAGCTGAGGCTCTCTGGGCTGTGATGGTAACAGGCGCTGCCCTGGACAACGGAGCCACTATGACCGCCTGTCACCAGTGTGGCCGGCCGCCAAGGCCAGTGCAGCCTTTCATCCTGGAGGCCTCTGGTAGGAAACAGAATCTGGGAAGTAAGCTTAAATGCAAATCGGTGGCTGAAAAAAAGAAAAGTTTTCTTTAATTCAAATTCTGCAGTAAATGGAATGATATATTAGGGAAACCTAAAATAAAACTGCTAGACATGCAGTGTTTATTTTTTTAATCTAAGAGAAATATGTGGGGTAACAAAGGGGTGATTACATGCTATTTCCATATTGTAAGAGCTTATTTAAAAAAATTCTAAGAAGTTGTGACTAGGATGGTGAACTTGAGTTTGCCTACACTAAGATATGAACCCCATTTAAGACAATTCTGTTCCTTATATCATAGTTAAAAATATTTGTTCCCTAGTGAAAATAGAGAAGAGTTGAATAAAAAATAGAAATGCAAGTTAGCTGATTAAAGGTATTAAGCTAATTACTTTCTTTCAGATGTACAATCACAATTTCTTGCTCGCTCTATTCTTTGCTTAGGTCTCACTTTCTAATAATCCTGGTAGAATTTAGGAATAAAATGTCCCCAGGTTCTTGGTTTCCCTCTAACTAGGGGGTGCAATAATGTGCACCGTGCTCTGAGAAGCTTAGGCTAATACCAAGAAGGCAGGGAGCTCCATGTCCCTCCAGACATTGCTTGTGTATTCTAACCTTGCAGCAATTTTCTAAAAGCTGGCACTGACCATTTTCAGCTTATCTATTTTCATTGCTGGCTCCTGTTGAGACATCTTGCGTGTAGCCAGTCACAACTCATCCTCTATTTGTAGACTTCATTTCCCTTTCCTGAAGGTACTACCCTGCATTTATCTTCAGAAAAATTACAAAAGTGTTCTGACCACTTCTCAAATTTAGTAAGTTTATTTTAGATTTTGCTTTTCTCCAGCAGCTAGTGCTGGCTTTCTCACTCTCCCCGTGAGGAAATGACTAATATGCTCCCTTCATGCCTCTGCTTCTTCATGCCAGTGCTTGTGTTTGAGGGCTTCTGTTTGCAAACATTTTTAGACTGAACTGTCGGTTGCTATTCCTGTGGCTTCTCTCTGCTTGGGGCACTTTCTGTGCCTGATCATCTCCCTTTTGGCCTTCACTAGTGTTCCAAACCCTGGGTATACTTTTGCAGATGTTAATTCAAAGAAGACTATTTGTAAGTTAGTATGTATAAACAACAAAGCTCAATTTTTTAAGATTTAGAACTAGCATTCTGATTAGTATTTTTCCTATTGACTTTTTTTCCTTTGTAAAGATTTTTTAAAATTATAGTAACACTGGTTTATAGCATTATATAGGTTTCAGATCTGCATCATTATAAATGAACACCTGTATATACTACATACGCTCATCACTAAAAATTTGGTTCCATCCTTGATTAGAGATTTGTTTTTCTTATAAGTCTTATACAAATCGTGTATCTTAGGGCTATTTTGCCTCCTAGGGGCATATGAGACTGTGAGATAACTGATTCTACTGTTTAAGGCAAGGGATACACAGAACAACAACATCATTAAGCATTGCTTGAAAGAAAGAGTAAGTGAAAGAAAATTCTGGAAAGGAGACACCTTGGCATGAAAAACTCCTCCTTATGGAAGGACTCATTTCTTGTTGGTCTGAGTTGCTTGGCTCAGTTCCTGATGGCTGGCACATCTTCTTTTTGCCTTTTCTCCCATTCATATGATGCCTTTGTGTGAATTATAAACATTTGCATCTGAACCTTGTTTCTCTTATGGAACAATCAACTTGCAGAAGAAAAGAATGGTGACTAATTTACCCCTCATGCACAGCATCCTACATAATATATTATTATAGTCACTACTCAATGAATATTTGCTGACTGAGTGAACAACGACAGGGCATATTCAAAGTAGGAGCATTCAGTACCAAGCTGGATTTTTAAAAAAATTATAATTTTAATTAAAACTTCAATTGATTTAAATGGTAAAATGAATGAAAAATCAATTTAAAATCTAAAATTAAAGCTTTTTTTTTTTTAGAAAAGATGAAATTCTTGTGAATTAGCTTAAAAATGCTCATTTCATTTTTCATGGGTGAATGTAGTTATGTTAGGGGGAAAGGTAGTCCTGAATGGATTACACAGATAGGTTTATGAACTCCAACCCTCACTCCAGACCACCAGTGTTCCAGAACCACAAATCTGATAATATGATTATTGAAGAGTGGATCACTGGGACCTGAGGGTAGAGTTAAGCAGCCAGTCTGGCTATAAACCAGAGAGGTGAGCCTTGGGCACTCTTCCTTTGGAGCCATCTCACTAGATTCAGAGCCAGCTCTCAACGCAGCATTGCATTCCAGCTCGAAAGATCTGGTAGGATATTGACAGATTTGTATCCCTCTTTTCTCTTTGTATTATTACTATCTTATTCCCCATCTCTTTTAAAATAAAACCCTTTAATAACTTTTGTCTTGTGTGCCTGAAGTTGAGGCTTACTATAAAAGTCTTCTGAGCGCGCGGGTGAGGACCCAGTGAGGGAAACCCATTTTATATTAGGGTTGCCCTGTAACAGTTAGAGTAATATTTTCACCTGCCCCTCTCAGACATGGACAAAATGTTTGAAAGTGTCTGACAGAGGGCCTACCTGGTGGCACAGTGGGTTAAAGCAACGCACTGTGAAGCAAATTGCAGCCACTGCAGCACAAATTCGATCCCTGCTGCCGGTCAGGGAGGGGACCCACATGGCGCAGCAGACTTCTCCTGCCTTGCTCACTGCTCCCCTCAGCATTGTGTTTCAGTCAGTCTGCCTGTTCTGCTCCCCATCCTGTCTCTGGTGAATCCTCTCACCGCCCTGGACTCTGGCCTGTACCCCAGCTCTTGTATGTATAAATAAATAAATCTTAAAAAAAAAAAAAAGTGTCTGGCAGAGAGTTCCAGTAGTTCTCCATAATAGCAAGTCAGTGGGAACCATGTGCCTAGGTCCAATTAGACAGCACCGGACACTATGATTACAAGCAGAAAAATCACATGCAATGCAAGTGTGTATTTCTGGAAAAAGCACATGTTAAAAGTTGAGACAGTTTAGGAAACATTAAATTGAATTAAATATATAAATACAAATATATATTTTGTTACACTGTCACTATAAGCAGAATTATCTAGACCATGTTAAGAAAACTGTTTTTAATAATCATTATTGTAGATAATATTAAGTTGTATTAATAAATAACCTTTTATGCATGAGGCAGTCTGATATACTGTGCCCAGTATCTTAAGACTGTTCATGTTGACAACTTGGCATTTTCTCTGTGGAATTTGTACAGAGGCTTAGCTAATGAAAAATGAATTTCAACATTTTGATGAGTAAAAAGTGTCAACCTATAAGAAATAGTCACCTGCTCAACTACCTATTCAAATGTAGTTTGATATGTTAACTAAAGGTCAGTCACTGTGTTGATGTTTTGCATGCTATGTGGAACACAGAATAAAGGAAGAAGAAATAAAGCTATTATGAGTCACAGCTTCCTGCAGTAGCTTTGGCAGGAGGTGTAGTCATTCGTGACATACAGGGTCACCAGAGTACCCACTGAATTGCAAAACACTCCTACCCCTTGAAGAGTTGGACCAGACTAAAGGACATCAATAATAACAAAATGTAAACATACCCCTCTGACTACAATCAACTTCTATCATTTATTGAAATTTCACTCTGTGTTATACATTATGAAAAGTGCTTTAGATTTATTATCTCAATTCTTTACCACTACCTTATGGGGGCATTATTATCCCCATTTCATAGATTGCAGAGTATTAAATGACTTACCCCATATTTTTCAAAGAGAAGGAGGAGTGGTAGTATTCCAAAGCAATCTACCTGGTTTCCAAGTCTGAGCTCCTCTACTACTACAATTCCATTATGATTGGGACCTCACCTTGGTTCTCTGGCATTGAAGCCCTTACTTGAACCCCAAACTTCTTGGCAGAAAACTTGGAGCCCAGTGCAGTTCTAACCAAAGCCCCTTTTCCCTCCCAGAATGTACACGATGAAAGAGTTGGCCTATAAAAACTGCAGAGAATGATTTTGGGAACCAAAAAAAGGGAAATACTGCAAATGAAAATTCTCTCTTGGAGATTCACCTCGTATAGTAACATATTAAAGGCTCAGTCTTGATACAGTCCTCATGCAAAGTCTTTCATTAAAGGAACCCTATCTAACTCAGTGTTACCCATACTGGCTTGAATGCAGAACCCTTGTTTATACAAATCTATTAATAATCATGGAATTAGTATTCTGCAGAATGCATCCTAGAAAATGGTGACTGAAAACATTTCCTAGGCTTCCCTCTCAAGAATGGGCTTCTTTTTGAGCTCCTGCTGCTGTTACTCAACAGTTCTTGTTTTTGTGTCTTTTTTGGAAATCACACTGCTTGAATCAAGTTGGATTTTCCTGTAGTCCTTTGGATGAAAGTCCTGCTTTTTCTAAGGAGATGAATTTTCAGCCCCATACTCATCAAGATTCCACTCCCGCTTCCTACTCTATGCACACGTGTTGCTGAGACCCCAGTAACAATAAGGATAATAGATTCATCTAAGTTACAGTATACACGAGTTGTTGAGACAGAAAAGAAAATGATCAGCACAAAGGAAAATAGAATGAAAAAGAAGAAAATAGGTGATTTACTTTTCTTATTTGAATGCTCAAAAACCACACCCTATGTAGCATATGATATTATAAAAAATTTGTTGAAAGCATTCCTGTTGTTGATTCATTCCAAAAAGCCTTAACAGTGTTTTTGTGAACAGAATTGCAAATTTAAAGAGGAAAAGTCTCAGTCTTCTGAGACATGGATACCACTCAAAGAAAAAAGTTCTATCATGCAGAGCACCAAATTTTTGTAGAGACAATAATCACCTCACTTATTTAACAAATATTTATTGAGTGCCTATTAAATACTAGTTTTTTTTCCTATGTACTTTAATAGATTAAATGTATTGTATCTTGGAAGGTGAAAAGCTTAATGAAGGGATTCAGGAGGGCAGGCAAAAGGGTACAAAAATTACTAGACTTTTGAGAATAGAGGAGAAATGTGAGCAAAGAGTTGAAGGAGTTGGCATGAATAGCTATTGTATTTCTTTTTTAAAGATTTATTTATGCATACAAGAACTAGGATACAGGTCAGAGTGAGTAGAGTAACCAGAGACAGAGTGGGGTACAGAACAGGCTGATCAACTGAAACACACTGCTGAGGGGAGCAGCAGTCAAGGCAGGAGAGGTCTGCAATGCCATGGGGGGAGCAGCAGGGATCGAACTCTTGCAGCAGTGGCTTCAGTTTGCCTCATAGTGCATTGCTTAACCCATTGCACCACCAGGGAAGGCCCTAGGTGATGTATTTCTATAGTCACAGCTTTACTCCACATCTCTTCTATACTCTTTTTCCTTCTCTGACTATTTTTTTTCTTTTGCCATTGCTTCTTGATTTTTGGTCAGCCTTTATTGGTAGTTCGTATTTGAAACATGAATATTAAATCTATCTTGCTAGTTCTATGTACTTATACATTGTTTTGCTCGAAGTTACAATTTCCAAGAGTCTGTGGAGGATGTGAAGGGAGGACTTACCATACTTTGTTTACAGTAACACAGAGCAATTTTTGAGTTGAGTATGGTATCAAATAACATGTTTGATATTGTTGCTGCTGTCAAAGGATAAATTTGCCCTATAGATGTTGAGTACTTGATTTTTCCAATGACTATTAAAGATTAAAAAATGGTTAGTGTTATATGTAAGAACAACAAATATTTTTACTGTGAGCTCTTTGCAATGGAATACTCATTCAAGAGTGGAGATTAGAATCTCTACAGATAGAAGAATTCAATTACAGCAATTTCTTCCTTCACCCTTGCCTAGTGTACCCAATTTTCTCAACCTTTCATTGGTAAGTATTTCCTCAGCAATGATCCTGGAAGAAAATTGTAGTTTTTCTAAACTTGGTTGACTCTTAACATCATTGGAACATATTTTTTAGGAATAATATGTAACTCGTTTCAGAGTTTGTCAGTCACAGGAATACATATCAAAGAATGTATTATCTATAACTATATTTTAGTTAGCATGTAATACTATAACAATATTTAGATGATTACTATAGTAATCTAAATATTTTGATAATGTACTGATTGTATGATCCACAGAATATCATAATTCTTAAGGAGGTGTTTGCCTCTGAGCATTTTAAAATGTGTACTGTGGAAAATTAGTTGTTCTAGCTTCTCAGCTGCAAACCACTTAACAATCCAGAGTGAATATTAGAAACACCAAACCTGTTCTCTAAAGAGTCTGCTATAGTGCCAGATTCTGCTGATGGAAGAATGTTTTTCACAGTTTGAATATCAATCCTGTAAAAATGTCCAGTAGAAAGAAAAGTTAGACAAAGGGGAAGACTATAAGCCCCAGGAAGAATGTATTATTTCCCTTTGCTATAGTGGTCTTGACAGATGATTGTCTGAATCCTGACTTTTTGATTTGGCCATTTTAGAAGTGTTACAATACTGTTTTTATTTTAAAATATTTTATATTTTTCACTGTTACTAATTCACAGTTTAATTAAACACTAATTTTTTTAAAGGTTGAGTTTAACCCAAGTTTTCAAATCAAGGCAAATATTTATTTTTCCCCTCGAATATAAGATATTCTGTAGTATTTCAAGAGAAGTTGGAAAATATTTAGTTGGTATGAGTGTATGAGACAGGATCTATGATAACTTCCCTCACACTCAGCCCAGTAGGACAGTTAGATTCTAGGGCCATCATGTTCAAGAGAATATAAAGAGATTTCCTCATTATATAATTATATTTCCTAGCAATGATTTCCTAGTAGCCATATATTTTTAAAAATGTGACATTAATTTCAATAATATACTGTTCCTAATATATCTAAAATATGTGGCATCAACATTACAAATAACTATATAAATTATTACAACTATACATGTTTTTCATACTGTATCTGTAAAACCCAGTGTGTATGTTATGCTTACAGCACACCTCAATTTGGACCAGCCATAGTCAAGTGTTCCATAGCTACATTTGGCCAGCGAATAGCTCTAGGTTGAGTCATCATGGATTGATGTCATCTGCTTCTCAAACTTTTGAAAGAAGGGCTAGATTAGTGGATTTTTTAATAGGTCTTACTGAACTATGAAATGTAGGAAAATGCACAAGCAAGTGCATTTGGGTGATTTTTCATGAAGAACATAATTGCTTAAC
This sequence comes from Galemys pyrenaicus, assembly GCA_019455555.1. Lineage (NCBI taxonomy): Eukaryota > Metazoa > Chordata > Mammalia > Eulipotyphla > Talpidae > Galemys > Galemys pyrenaicus. The sequence goes on along the minus strand of JAGFMF010012284.1, from coordinate 3,116,108 downwards.
TAGAATCTAAAAAATGAGTTGGAACATTAACAGAACCACAATCGCTTCCTCATGATCCCCTTGGCTTTTCCTTTTATATCACAAATATCAACATCTAGCTTTTCTTGCTCCTTCCCTCCCTGAAGGGAATTTGCTTATATAACCAGGTAGAACCTATTACTGACACAGTGAAAGCCAACCTGTTCTTATTGAGGGCATTTTCAATCTGTGGCCATGAACCTGGATAATGGACTCTCACAAATCTGAAAATCCCTCATGGGATCAGAGCAGGAAGAGGCTTGGAAAAGAAGGATGTCACTCACTACTTAAAAAAAAAAATTGGGTGTATTTACACTTGTCCTATCTTTATTTAGTTTCAAATAATAGGGTTACTGAGATTCAAATAGCTTCTTAATCAGCTTTCTTTCTTCACATGGTCAGAAGTGTGAGGCTGGGGTAATTGTAAGAAAATAATTCTCAGATATACATTTCTATGGGATGTAATAAAAACTGTAAACATGCTTAATCCATTTTCTCTTGGCACAAGATTAATTGGGTATACAGATATAGTCTAGAAATATTTTTGTGTAACTAGGAGCACAGAGACAGAGCTAGCAGCCAAGCCTTTTATATATTTTGCAAAACAAAAACAAAAACAAAAAAAAAAAAGAGGAAGGCTATCACTGAAGTTCACAGATCGAAAGATATAACAGTTTTTAGAGACCAGCAGGGGCACTGGAAAGGTCAGGGTGAGGGTAAGCGTGGGGTGCAGGGAGCAGCACAAATCAAAATGGGTCTTCTAGAAAATATAAAACCTTGCTTCTGCTGTGAGCCTATGATGACTCTCTCTCTCTCTCTTCCTCTCTCTCTCTCTCTCTCACACACACACACACTAGGGTGTTTTTTATTATGGGGGAAACATGTCTAGGATACTTTTTAAACACATGGCAAATAAAGGTGATGTTTAAGTTGTTAAACACAGAAAATTATATAAGCTAAAACCCAGTTTTCCCAGAGCTTAGTAGCTATTTTGTTAAATCCCATTCTAAAGAGAGTGACATCATCTTATAATGTTGATCTTTACGGAATGCGACTAAGATTCCATGTTTACATCATTTGTTCCATTTTATAAAATATGATTTAGCCCTTATTGTATCAGAACATGATGAAAATTCACGTCATCATGGAATCTCAGGGCTTGGCTGGGAAATAGGCTAGCAATACCAGATGAACCAATGGGTTAAATCTTTCTATTTTCTCATGAGACTTTTAGAAATGTTATTGCTTAACTGAGTACCTCTGGGAAACTGCTTGATTGAATAATGGTATTAGAACTTTCAAAAATAAAGTAAACTCATATAATCTTAATATTTATAGATGAAATAGGTCTCTGACCACTAGAAAAGAAACCCACAAAATGATACAAACTCTGAATTAAAGAAAAATTTAGCTTAATTGAGGTATGTGACAAAATTGATTGATATTTAAAGTGTTCATTATGGTGATTTGACATACATATATAGTGAAAGGACTTCCCTCTATTTAGCTACATACATAACCCATAGAAAATTTCAGTTATACACTTCAGTTACCACCTTGTACTTAAGATCCTCAGATTTTATTCATCTCACAGTTGAAAGTTTTTATTCTTTTACTAATTTCTCCTATTTCTGCCTCCCTTAATCCCTAACCACCACTCTTTACTTTTTGTTTCTATAAGTTACACCTTTTTAGATTTCCACATATAACTGATACGATGCAGTATTTGCATTTCTCTGTCTGGTTTATTTCACTTAGATTTACTTTAAATAACCACATCTATTTTTTAAACTAAAAAATATCTTCTTGAATAGTAAGGCTATATTAATCTGTATTTCAGTAACTCAGAATTTGTGAGTTAGGGATTGGACAAAAAGGCCAGTATCAGCTTGTATTTAGCAGGAGGAGTAGAAATCTAACTCTATGAAGGTAGTTTTAAATAGCAGTGGGAATGTGACCTCCACATAATCCCCAACAATGCTCAAAACCCACCTATTTCCATTACAGCCCTCCCTAACTTATAGCTTGATGAGGAAGGAGAAAGAGAGAGAAAGTAGGTGGCCACATATAAAAGAAACCATGAGGTTTTAGTTTCTGGTTCTTCTAGCTATATTGTACTCCAGCCTACCCTTTCCTCCCCGATGAAGCTCTAAAGGATTGATATGTTTGACTAGAGTACATAACTAAATTTGGACAAGGATATCTTTTTATGCATATTTTTTGCAGGTTAGCTAATGACTCTCATGAATTCAGACACCTTCTCATACCAACTCCTAGATCTGGATATATGGTTGACATTTTTCCTCTGAGCTGCAGGCCCATAAATAAGGTTTACAGCAGACATCTCCAAACACATAGTTTAGAGGTACATCAAATTCAGCAAGTCCAACTGAGCTTGAGATGTTTCCCTGACAAACCTGGTACTCTGCCTCTGTGAATGGCACCACCATGTCCTTGGGTGTCCAAGTCTGACACTTGGAAGTCATCTACATTTAACCTTCAAATCTACAAAGTAAGAATCATTTAACCTACACAAATGTCAATTTTTTTTTCCTGGTGCATGTTATTTATTTATTTTTAAAAATTTAATTAGATTTATTTAATTGTATTTGACAACATTTGTAGTCCCCAGGGACTTCCTGTAACAGGGTGGTCCCCAGGAAAGGGGGAAATTCCAGAATCCCGGTTCTGCCCTAAGTGGGTGGAGCTGAGCAGGGATAAGAAGATGTTGGAGAGAGGAAATAGGAGGACAGAAGGAAGGAAGGAAGAAGGAAGCAGGATGGTGGGGGTTTTGGGGTGTCCCTCTCCCTGCCCTGTAACATTCCCACCACCATTTCACCTGTATACCATCACCTCAGTCCCTTGTGCTCTTTATGCCCTCTTCCCCATCCACAAATGTCAATTTTTTTAGCTCAAAAATTCTTATGAAAAATCTTCCTTGGCCATCATTCTCTTTGATATAAGCCAGCAGAGAATGTTTTTCCTGATCTTAATCCTTTGCATAAAGCTATAAACAGGTATGACTATTGAGGCTTGGATTCATCAATTTAAGAATACCTTTTAATGTCAGACACAAATCCACGGGAAAATCTTTGCACCAACATTTCTCTGTAATTAAAACAGTTCTTTCACTGATACAGTTTTGGGAACAAACTTTTTAAGTCCTTTAATTTATAATCAAAGCATCAAAACACATACTTAAATCTTGTTCCAAATATATCTTATTTGTTTAGCACTTTGAATATCTTATTGCAAGGGCTTGTTTTCATACCTCTTTGCAGAACAAATAATGTTTTCCCAAAGCATTTCTCTTTAAGTAGTCTAAATCTGCTAACTGGGATCACTTCATAATGCCTGTTGACTCTCAGTCATTTTTGATTGAATTATCGTCCAGATCAATGCTATTTATATGTTACCTCAAATGTCATAAATGTATATACTACTTTTTTTAAGTAGTGTAAATTTTATTAAATAAAAAATTAATAACATGAATAAAATACATTGTTGTACATCCTCTCTGCAACAAAGATAATGTGACAAAAACCAAAAATGAAAAGACAAGGACAAATTGGGGACACTTGGTGGGGAGAGGGGAGGGGGAGGGTTGAGGGCAGACAGGAGCACAGGGGACTGAGGTGATGGTGCAATGGTGATATGGTGATGGGGAATACATGGGGATTACAATTGATGTCAAATATATATAAATAAATTTTTAAAAGATAATGTGATATATACACAATTAAAAATTCAACTGAAGTTTACAGAAAAATGAGACAACATCCTTCCATCTGTGTTTCCCACTAACAGTACTTTTTAAAAGTGATGTCTTTTCTGTGTCCTATTGGTCTTAAACATAAAAAATTTTTATGAGATGATCTGAATTATTCTACAGTGGTATGCATGCCTTGACTTTATCTGTGAAACTGAGCTCGATCTCACATGGGTATAGCTGATTACATAAAAGAATTTCACTTTTCATTTTGTGTGTGCAGATGCTTTAACAAAATCAAATCTTTTTCTTTTTTTTTCAGGGGAAAGCACAAATACAGTCCTCCACTACCACAAATTATGCAGTCAAGTTTCCCACATTTGGGGAAATCGCAGGGCTCAGCACATCTGGAGTGCAATGGATAAGCCTCACCCTGGGAAAACCACCTTCATGGTTATGGTATCTCCATTGCCAAGTAATCCTTTTTCTTCACTTGATAGTTTTACCAAGATAAAAATAAATTAGGCTGAGGAGGAAAAGAATTAATGGAGAATACAAATCCTGTCTGAGATAATTCTCACTATTCTGCATAAAAGTGGCTTAAACTTTATGATTTTTTGGCTTTCTTGGTCGGTCATTTTTGCAGTATTTTTTTTCTCCTGAGCTTTCCCTAGATATAACTGACATACTACATTGAGCAAGAATAAGGTATACAGTGTGATATTTTGATGGAATACACAGTGTGGAGTGATTACTACAATAAGGGTAGTTAGCACATCCCTCACATAAATTACCATTCTGTTATTTTAGTTGTTATGGTGAGTATATTAATGCACTACTCTTATAGCAACTTTTAAATATAATATATAGTATTGTTAACTATAGGCATGAAGCTGTACCTTAGATTACTAGAACTTATTCATCTATAGCTGAAAGTAGGCACTCTATGACCAGCCCCTGGAAACCATCATTGTATTCTTTTTCTATAAGTTTAATGATTTTAGACTCCACATGTGAGACCTAATAGTGTTTGTCATCCTCTGACCTGAGAACACAATGCTCTCAATTTCCATCCATGTTGTCATAAATGGCAGGATTTCCTTCTTTTTATGACTGAATAATATCCTACACAGATACACATTTTCTTCATATGTTTATTTCTTGATGGACATGTAATTGGTTGCTGTCATGTTTCATTGATTATAAATAATTCTTAAATTTTAGCCTGCTTTGTTTCTCACAAAAATGCTATAAGTCTCAAATTCCCTGCTATCTAGAATATATTTGTTGTCTGCAATGGAATTTCAGATGACAAAATGGTAGCCACCAATGTGGTTGTTTGACTTGGTTGAATTTGAAAATAGTAAAGATCTGCTTACTTTTTTAAAGGATGTCTCACTGATACCTGTGGTTTCCTACAAAGAAGTACCTACTGGTTAAAGTCTTGACACAACAAATGGCTACTGCTATAGCACAGTGTGGTGGACAAAAAGGCTATGGGATGTGGGATGGGTAACTTAATTCTAATTATACTTAGTAATTCAGAGACAGAAAGCAACAAGCTTAGATTTTTATGATCTATAGCTAGTGTCTGCTGAACACACTGAGGTCCATGCCAAAACCATGCAAGGCAAAGTGATGTCATCTCCAAAGACACTCCTCCTCACCAGTGGTTTAACTGCCAAATGCCTTAGCAGCTTAACTACCTCAAAGTTCAGTGGTTTTAACTACCAAAAGCCTCAGCAATTTATCTGCTCAAGAGCCTCAGCAGTTTTAACTGCCCATATGGCCCAGCAGCTTAAGTGACTAAAAGCCCAGCAGTTTTAATGACTTGAAGCCTCTATTAATTTAACTGCCCAAAACCTCAGCTCTGCTCTAATTTCCTATCAGCTCCTACTCAGAAGGTGGAGATTGAAAAGCTCCATCTTCTGCCATGAAGTTGACATCAGTCTAAATAGGCCTATATTCTGCCATCAAGTTGACTTTGCTCACTACCCACTACTTGCAAGTTACTGTTTCTTACAGTTTAAATGCTACCTTCCCCCACCCTTAAAACTGCTGAAGCACTTGCAGTTTTATCGCCAAAGCCCCACCCCTGTTTCTCATGACCCCCTGATCAGGGGGTAGAGTCTGGAACACAGGGGTGGAGTTTACACCCACTTGGCTATGAGTGCTGCCCAAGGGCTCAGAGGTTCTCCTCACTGTTCCTCTTAAACTTTTACATGACCTGATAAATAAGAAATGATAGTTGTTGAATAGATGAAAGGATGGAGGAACAAAGTGAGCAAAAGTCAGAAAAAAATATGGGAGAAAAAGGGATCCAGTAAGTTTTGCTGGGACTTGTGTGGTGGTAAAGTGCTGCAAAAATGAAATGGGTAAGGGACAGAGAGCTTTGAATACCAGGAAATCTCTGAAGTTTGGAAACGGGAGACAAGTAACTAGAGCAGTAATTTTGGGAAGGGTTATTTCTGTTATACAGAAAGACATGAAGAGAGACCCCAAAACCATCAGACTGTCAAAGGTGAAGACCTGGGCTGGGCTGTAAGGATTTAAGGGAGGGAATAAATAGGGGACAAAGTGATTGGAGTTGGGGGAATGGGAGAAAGTGGTGCTTTGAAGGGAAATGGTATATATTCTCAGGAGATAGACTGGACACCCTAGTGCATAGGAAGTTGGCAATGCAGGTGGCAGCTTAGGGAAGTTTGGGCAGGAAGTGGCAATTTGGAAGTCATCTGCACAAAGACTGCTGCTGAGGCCAGTCTTTGGGAAAATAGGATAGCGTCACAGCGTGTAACTCCACAGCTGCTGAAGCTGCGGTGTCAACTGATTCACAGTGTTCACCTGGGCTGGCCCTCGACGACTAAGAAGAGGAGGAGTTCAAGTGTCCATCCTGCCTCAAAGCACAGAACTCAGAGAACAGACGACCCACATTGTTCTTTCCCCAAGGTGACCACTATGAACAGACACCACAACTCATGATTCATAGTCGGCACTGCGTGCCCTTCGCGTCATAAATAGGCGCGTTGTGTTACCTAGCAACCAGGGACAACAGTGGCCTGGAAACCTAGCTCATGTAGCTGCAGGTGCACTTGGTGAGTTCTGAGGAGCAGTTGATTGACTGCATCTTCTGGCAGGTAAAGGCAGACTGGAGGCTGCCTGTCTGTCCTCCTCTGGTTTGGAGAGGCCCAGGGCAGAGGCTCCTGCAAAACCCGAGGAAGGAGAAGGTGCCTTGCGGAAGGAACCTTCAGGACAACTGAGAGAAGGAACTTCTTGTTAGGGGTTGTCAATCCACAGTGTTAGACAGAGGTCAGGGTCGCTTTCACAAGCATTCCAGCCACATCCGTTTATTTTTTTGGTGAGGCCCATAAAAGTTTGTTTAATGTAATCTCAAATAGGAGATTATTATAATGAAAAATACAGTAAACATATAGTTTTATGACTAGTAATTATGCAATTTTAAAAACATTCCAACAAAATTAAATCCAAGTCCATTTCAGATGTAGAGGGCAATGGACTTTTATGAACCTTTATGGGAATGCTTCACATTTTTAATAGAAATGTGTTAGAAATGATATTCTGACTTTATAGACATGTGATATAACTAGTTTCATCTAGTTTTTCTTGTACAATTGAATATTTTTCCAGCCACCTCTCATTTAACTGAGGCCTTGAAAGGGATCTGAGTGTCCAAGATCTGTTGCTTGACTGTGAGCAATTGAAGAAGTGGCTTCCCATTTGTTCTTCCTCTCCCTTAAATCTCCTCAAAATAGTCTCCCTTACTAGCAAATGTTAAAAAACATGTATGCTGAAAGTTCACAAAGAAATAGGAGATTGATAAATTCATGAAAAAAGGTGATGAGTCCTCTCCAATATCTTGCCAATGCAAATTTAATCAGATATATTTCTATACCCAATGCCATGAAGTACATACATTTTAACCCAGTTATCACACTAATTTGGGATTTATCTTAAAGAAATAAATGCCTATGTGGGTGAAAGTTTTGTGGATACGGGTATTTGTTCATTGTAGACTTATTCATGATTCCAGAAAATTGAGAACATGCTCAACAACAAGGAGGCTGACTAGATAGAGGTTTTTAAAATATCATTTTAAATGACATTGTGTGTTCACCTACTGTAGATGATTAAATCAATAAATGGAGACTGAGATTTCATGAACTAGTCCATTAATTTAAGAATTTAGTAGAAAATGGTCCCAAGATAGGAAGTTGAGAATAGGGGATAGAAACATAGATGGGATTGTAGAATCTAGAAAGAACATACATAAGGAACTATTGAAGTGGTCCTGATTTCCCGGTATTTCTGGTTGGTTTTTATTTTATTCCATGTACCCCTCTCTACATCTCAAATTTTCTATAATGCATTACCCATATAATTGGACATTGGACACAGAACTATGCACCTAATCATGTTTAAATGGTTGACTTTATGTTTGTTTTAGAAAAAATATCAGTGGTATAAAATAGCCAAGGCAAACAAGGTTAATTTGCTTCAAAAAGTTAAAAAATTATTTTTTTAATTTGACATTTCTGTGGCTTTAAAGGAAAACTAATCTTCAAAGAATAGGGTCATGTAGGGGGTCTCTCTGGTGGTGCAAGGTATTAAGTACCACACTGTGAGGCATCCGCAGCCACTGCAGAACAAGTTCAGTCACCGGCCAGGGAGGTGACCCACATGGCACAGCAGACCTTGCCACCTACTCCCCTCAGCAGTGCTTTTCAGTCAGTCTTCCTGTTCTGTTTCCTGCTCTGTCTCTGGTGAATCCTCTCACCCAGCATGCCTCTGGCCCATACCCCGTGTCTGCATACATAAATAAATCTTTTTTTTTTAAATTAAAGTCATATAGTTATATCATGTTGATTTTAAGTGGATTGTAAAGTTTTCTTTAAAACCTTAGGGTCCTTTCTGAAGCTCACTTCCTTGACCTATATCAGCTATAAACTTTCTCCCCAATTAATTATTGTACCCAATATAGCAATAAAGATACAAGCTGAGCACTTACTACTACACAGCAGGGCCTATGACCATCTGCATCACCACAGTCGTCTATGCAACTATTATTTATATGTAAATATGTAAGCTATTTCTGCTATGTGAGTAGAAGTTATGTTAGTTCCTTTTTTCAAACTGGAAACTAGGACTGATACTGAACAGTTTATCAGTTTTTTTTAAATTGTGGAGTTTGATGTAGGGATATTTGTTCATGTGCAATAAAGTCTATGTATTTTCTTATTGTGTACTTTTAGGTAAACTTTAAAGGAGGAAATTAATCTCCTGAGGACATAGGTAGCCGAGAACGTGTATGTATGTAAAATGTACAAAGGACACTTTAACAACTGATTACATCTTCCCAGAATGGGTAAAAAGATAAAGAAGGAAGCAGAACCTCCTCGTAAGGATGTGGTATGTTTCTGATTTGAAAGCTAGTTGCCTTTAACAATTATTTTTAAGAATAAAATTTTCAAACTGTTTGGCATATTACTGGTATATATACATGAATGTATGGTGGAAGAAGTCAAAAGTTTGAGTAATGATAACATTTCTTAGAGAAATCTAACATTATATAAATACACTTTAACAGCATTGTCGTTACAGAATTAGCACAATTAAGGAGTAATAATTAGCTTTTCTGCTATGCAAATGGCATGTTTATAAGCCTAGTCAGTGAATAGTTTTGATTATTTTCTATTTTAAATACATTTGTATTTACCAGACCCTCATTAATGTTAATTATCAAGTCAGTTTTCAAAAAATATTGCAAATTGTGCTGTAGTACTGTATATGTATATGAGGTTGTCTGAAGATGACCAATTAGACACCAGAAATCCTGTGTTTTCCAGATCCCTAGGCTCATCATTTTTATGCCAGAGGCTTGAGTATTGTCTTCCCCACAGCACAGAGCCCCATCTCTCTTGCTTAATTGTTTGGTTTTATTTTCTTTCTTTAAAACTACTGAAGAACTATTTTATAAATAAAAATGGCCTTGGACAATTTTTACTTCAAAACTTTATTTTGAAACAGACATTTGATATGTTTTTCATCAAGTAAAATGTGGATGGGGAAAAATGAGTATAATCAACAGACTCAAGGGCTTTGTAGCTTGAAGGAACCTGACCTGAATGTCAGAATTTTCTTGGGAGCGCTGGACCATGGTGGTCACATGTGTGAGCTTGGTCACAGCTCTGCCTCTCCCAGACTTGTGGTTGGTGAAGCTGCAAATTTGTCCAAATTATTTCAGTTTTTCTTAATCTCTCAAAGGGGATTTGTAGTGTTCGACTCATTTTGTTTGTTGTATGAATGAAAATAGCACAGAAGTTCTCAGTGCCTGGCATATAGTTGACAGAAAATAAGATATATATTATCTTGGGAATCCTTTAGACACACACATATACACACAACCTAAGTAGCTACTTATGATTCTCCTTTAACTATTTGGGAACAAAGTCCACAGAAGCATTTGTCTGCCCAGGTCTAGGGAAGCTCTGTAGAGATGGTCATTTCAGTCTTATGATAGCATTTCTTTAGTCTGATTGCTCACCTTTGTACATACTCCTAAAATGTTGCAACTTCTCTTAATATTTCATTGCCATATATATTTGTATTACTTCTCTTTTTGTAGCAAAATAGCATTATTGACATCTTATTACTAGAAATTTGACTCATGGACACAGTGCATGATGATAAGTACTTTTTAATTTTTCTTTTAAAATTTTAATTGAAATTAGAATTAAGGACTGTTAAATAATCAATAGAACTGTCTAGTTAGTACTACACTTTCTGTAATTTTATAATGTCTTCTTGGTATTGTCTTCCATACAAAACTCAAGCTTGTTTCCTCTGTTCTCCATAGCCATAGCAGCAACCAAAGGCATATTAACAATTACTAATAATTCTTGTTATTGTCTTTCCCAAGGGTTTGACCATACTTTCCCTACTCAGTCTTTTTGTAGTAAATCTGATAGAGTTTTCAAATATCTAATTCCTTTTCAACCTTTTTAAACTTGAGTACTTTAAAACAATATACCCTAATTTAAAGTAACTTGGTATTAATTCTGAAACTTCTTCAAAGTCTATGAAAGGACTTTCATTTGTACAAGTTACAAATGAAAACAAGATTTAAGAGAGGGAATTTATGATTTTTTGAGAACATAAATTTTCTGTGTCAACTAAATGGTGATTTGTTTACATATTTTTAAAAATAGTTTGCAAAGACTTTAATTTTTGTTAGTCTTTCATCTACTATTGTTAAAATGGGGGACAGAAAGAAGAGTGTTTGGAATCTGATTAAAATAAAAAAAATCCATTGCTTAATTCAACTTCCAGTGGAATAATTGCATTAAAGAGTTACTAATAGAAATAGAAACCATAAACTATATATAGCATAAAACAAGCTATTTAGTAAATAAGAGGATGGGTCCAGAGTTATTCTACCAGAGTCTGAATCCTTTACTCCATCATCCAGCATCTATGAACTGAGACAAATTGGCTAATCTCGGTGTACCCCAGTGGATGTAATGAGATCATCCATGTCACATCCACTCATAGTGATGAAGCAAAATTAAGTAAATGTAAGATGCTTAGAACAGTGCCTAGAGCTGGTTAAGAACTTAGTAAATGCTGTTACTATTGACTTAGTTTAGGATGTTCTTCCTCATTCACAAAACTATAGGAAATTGTATGAACTGTTCACAGAGGCTGGAGATCAGTGCTGGAAGGCCAGCTGCCACAACAGTATCCAGAGGCCTGGTGTATGGCTGTAATGGTTTGTGACCAGGTCTTAAAATTTAGGAGCATAAAAATTTTATTCTCTTCATATTTCAGAAGTTACTGAGCTTTTCTGGAAAAAGCCACAGTATCTAGATTCACAAGGGACTGTGACCTGACTCTGACTAAGTGTCAAGTTAATTGAGCATTTTATGTTAATGACCAGCACCTTTTCTCCCCGACCTGGTAACATGGGGAGCTGGTCTCGGTGAGCACTGAATCAAACCAACCTGGGTAACCAAATCTGACTTCCTTGGAAGAGTGAAATGTCTACCAGATGTTCATTCTCAGTCTTTAAACAGCCTGTCTCTTGTCCTGTACTGCCCAAACTGCATAGATGTTTCTCTAGTGACAAATCACAGGAGCTTGTTTTCCCATCTTGCTCCTTCATCACAGATAAACAAAACATCACGAGCATATAAAATATGGTATAAATTTATAAATAATATATAAAACCATGTAAATCATTTTCCGCTTCCTCAACTGTCTATAAAAAATGTTACTTTGATTCAGGTTGTAAAGAAAGAAGGCTAGAGGTCATTTTCTGAAGTGTTTTGCACTTAACCCATTTAGCCTCTTTAACGTTATATTAATTGAAGTTAACAATTAGAAAATAAAATTAATAAATCAGTTTCTTAGTTGTATTAGTTACACGTCAGGTGCTCAAGAGCCAAATGGGACTTGTGACTGACTGCCATATTGTATAGTGCAGAATGGAAATATTTTCACCCTTTAAGTTCTGTTGGACAGCACTATTCTAGAAGTCTTACTTTCATAGAGACAAAAAGATATGTAAGTCTATAGCTTCTCTATTTGACTGTATTTAAAAAATTCAAAACTTACCCAAAATACTTCCTTTTTCAACATTCTATTTGTAAATAATTTTGATTCGTTGTTTATTTTGTAAAGATTGTGAAATTATACTTTCACAACCAGCTTTTTGGTGACTTACTGTGATCAGGAAAAGCAGATGGGAAGTGTAATTATAGTACAGTGTTATTTATTTAGTCATGCGGCATTCTGTGATAGCTATTATTTTATTCTCAGTGTCTTTTTAATAAAAAATTACTAAAATGCTGTCGGCTCTGTAGGAGAAACAAATGTCCTGCCAAGTCTCTTCTTTCTCTGCCAAACACTGATATTTCTCCTCCTCTGACAGCTTCACAGTCTCAGTCTTCCTTTAAAGCTGCCCATACTCCATATCACCTTTTCAAAATGATGACCAGAAGATTTGGTAAAACACCGCAGTTTTCTAAACTGTTGAGGGAGAATAAAGGGATAGTTACTATAGTTTTTGTTTACATGTATTTTCATGTACTTTGCTCCTTTGAGAATTTTGTAGAGATCCTGACATTTCTGTGCTTCAACATGATAGATATATTTATTCACATGCTTATAAAATAAGCTTTAGAAATATTGAAATGTTAAAAGTGTGGAGTAAATTTCTAAAAGGGAAGAAAAATCTGTTCTGAATAGGGGTTGGTGGAGAAGAATGCTAGGGAAACTGTCTTAAGTGGTAAAGATCGTCTCAGACTGTGATTTTCTAAAATTCAGTTGGGGTTCAAGATCCCTTATGAGGATAGATTGTGTTCACTCATTCATTTTTCCAACTCATTCTAGTTCAAGGTTGCAGGGATTGCAGCTGAGATGCAAGGTGGGACCCAACCTGAGCAGAAAGCTCTTCCGTCACGGGGTACAGTCCCACCGACACCTGTTCTCACTCAGGCTGAGACAATTTACACAGGTCAATGGATCTCAATGGAGCTTTGGGATGGGAAGAAACTGGACTGCCCAGAAAAACCCATATGGATTTGGGGACAACATGAAAATTCAACAGCAGACATTGACCCCTCGGATTGATTTTATTTTTCTCACTAATATTACAAAAATATTGAAAGAGACAATGTTGTGCAAGGACCTGCTGTAGAGGACTAGTAACATCTGATTTACATTTTAAAAAATCATTCTACTACAATGTGAAAGGAGAGTGAAAACGGAAGAGAAATTTGGAAGGTACTAGCTACAGTAGTGCAGAAAGATATGCAGGAAGGACCAGGTGGTAACTCTTGAGAAGGTGCCATGTGGCTAGAATGTGCTAAGTGATTTACATGTGATCTTCATTGCCCACCTTGATGTGTTAATATAGGTAGTTTAAACCTATTGTACAGAAGGGGGAGCTGAAATTCTGGCAGCTTAAGTGCTTGATTCCATGTGATTAAACTGAGAGACTGGAGCAGTCAGATCCCAAAATTCTTTGCTTCTCATGCCATACACCAGGAATTCCATAGCTGCTAGTGTTAAAAATCATCAATCCGTTATTTTTAAAATAAAAGCCTTACAATAAATGTAGTGGGAAGTGACCACATCCATTTTCTAAGATTACGTTCTCTTTAACTTTCAAAACACTATTCATTTTTAAGTGAGTTTTAATGCTCAAAGATGAGTCTGATATTTTTCTTTCTGCCTTTCAGTTTGATCCATTAATAATTGAAAGCAAAAATTTAGCAACTGTGGTGTTAATGCTTAATTCTCCAGAAGAAGAAATTTTGGCAAAAGCATGTGAAGCAATTTATAGATTTGCTTTAAAAGGTTGGATTTTTTTCAGTTTATCTTTCTATTTCATTAATTTCTTAAAATCGTTACTACATAATGGATACTTTTCTTCCTAGTGCTTAACTTATTTTCACATAAATTCTTTCTGACAATAAGGCTATCATTTTATGTGCAACCTGAGACTAATATATCTTGCTAACAGAAACAGAAAAGGAAATGAATTCTCCTCTAGAGCTTCAAGAAACATAGCTTTGACAGCACTTATTGAGACCAATTTCAGACTTTTGACTTCCAGATAATAGATAACAAAATCTGTGTTTTATACACAGATTTATATAAGATAACAAATTTATATTTTAAGTTACTAAACTTGTGGCAGTTTGTTACAACAGTACTAGAAATTAATACTCCATATTTTTGAAAGAAAAAAGAAAATCATATTATCATTTCAATAAATATAAAAAATATATTTTATCAAATCCAATACTTATTCCTGAGAAAATATTTCAGCAAAGCAAGAGTAGACACAAATGTCTACCATACAATAAGGGTGCTTATGAAATACTCCTGGCTATATGATCTCATACTTAATGCTTTCCTCCTCAGATTAGGAATGACAAGAGTGTTTTCACTACTTTTCTTCATCATTGTATAGGAGAATCTAGTCAGTGTAATCAGGAAAAGAAAGTTATAAAAAGACATGCAGATTAGGGAAGAAGTAGACATAGCTTCAGTTGACTTTTAGAAAGTTATATGGTATTTTTTCTATATATACATATATATTTCTATTGAATTTAGAACTAATAAATGAGCAAAATTGCAGGACACAAAATGAAACTTCTAAAGTCAATAGCTTTTCTAGCACTGTTACTAGCAATGTAGAAATTCTGGCAGCTTAGAATAAGACATGAAATATGATAGCACCAAAATATTCAAAATATGTAGGCTAAATTTTACAAAAATATATAAAAGACCTGTATATTAAAAATTATAAAATATTTCTGGAAGAAATTAAAGAAATTTTAAATGAATGGGAATAAATGCTGTTTTCATGGAATAGAAGATGTTAGTTGTAAAGATGTCATTTCTCCCCAAATTGATTGTAGGTTCAGTGCAATTGCTACCAAAGTTTTTTTTAAAGAAATAGATTATTAAATTCACTAATTGCATAGGAATGCAAATATTCTAATTCAGTCAGTACAACTTAAAAAATTACAAAGTTGAAAATTTGCAGTATGTTATACAAAACTATTTTTTAAACTACAATTATACAGTGTGA
Organism: Galemys pyrenaicus; assembly: GCA_019455555.1. NCBI lineage: Eukaryota > Metazoa > Chordata > Mammalia > Eulipotyphla > Talpidae > Galemys > Galemys pyrenaicus. The sequence goes on along the minus strand of JAGFMF010012284.1, from coordinate 3,100,764 downwards.
TTAACACAAAGATAAACAAGTCAATGGAACAGAACAGAGGCCCACATATATGCTGACAATTTTTTTCAACAAAAGTGCAAAAGCAATTCAGTGTAGAATTCAGTGTAGAAACAAGACATTTCAGTAAGTAGTTCTTGAAGAATGAGATGTCCATATGAAATAAATATGTACTTCAGTTCAAAAGAAAGATTAATTTACAATGCATAAATGAGTGAACAAAATGAAATAATGATGAGTACATACTATTGTATATATGTAGGTTAATGTGTACATTATATATAATATACAACACAGTACATTATAGTATAATATATACTCATTTATTCTAGTATATAAAGTTGTAGGAAATACAAAATAATTTATGGGACAAAAGGAAGAATTAGAAAGTGTCAAGAGGACACCTTTGGGACTATTAGATAGTGTTGTTATCTTATAAATGGTATTGATTTGATGGGTGTGAAAGCATATCAATACTTATCAAATTGTTCTCATTAAGTATGTACAACTATATGTGAACCAAATCTCAATAAATCCACTGTAAGGAATAAAAATAGATAATATAAGGGGACATGTTATTAATTTTGATATTCCTTTACTACAGTCATGAAATTAGAATATACACTATCATTTTAAAAAATGATAAATTTGTCTTAGTGAAGAAATGTATATTTCAAGTTAAAAGTCATAAAGAAAATATAAAGACAAAATTTTAATTTTTATAATAATCTTATTTGTGAAGTATTTTCCATATCCTAAAATTTATCTTCAATTTATTTGACAAAGTATTTTCATATAAGAAGTTGACTTTTACAACTCCATTAAAATACAAATATTATGAAAGTTTTGAAAAGGGAATTTCAAATAGTCAAAATGCATTTTCAACATATCCAGTGACAGATTTGACCATTTCATTGCAGCGAAATTCCATGAACTATTGGAAGAGTTAATCTTTGTCTAAGAACTGTGTGTTTAGAATATGAACCTATACTTAAAATATAAAATAATCCTATAAGAAAAACAAGGTGAAAAGTGTTAGGGGGACTTTCTTGTATTCTCAATTTAACTTTGAAGCGAAACCTGTATTTTCAGAAAATTGAAAAGCTAAAATTAGTCCAAACTTTGCAGAATAATATCCCACTAGAGCAAAAACTGTTTCTACAGTTAAAGTAGAATGTGGCCTTTACTGACCTGGGTTCAATCCCAGAGGGTTCAATCCCCAGTTACCTGATGGTTCACCTCTGTGCATGTGCGTCCATGCTGCATGCAGGTGTACCTTGCATGACGTGCATCACACTGGTGAAAAGTGAGCCCCCCAAACCCCATCACACATTCTTGGACTTGAGGGGATCTATATGTGGTAATTAATTTTCACAATTACTTATGCAGTTATGTAATTGATGTTGCGATTGTGCAAATGGCAGGCACTGTGCTAGACACTGAGGCTAGGAGAGCACAGATCAGACTGGGTCTCTGTCCTCGTGCAAAGTTAAGTTTCAGTACAGTAGGCAGACAAAGCATGAAGGTCAGAAAGTGGATGAAGAAAAGAAGTAGGGTAAAGAGGCATAAGATCATCTGGACTATGGAGTAAACACTAGATAGTGTGGTTAGGAGAGACTCCTGAAAAGCTATGTGAGCTAAGAACTGAGTGAGGAGGAAAAGCACTCAGGGAGTGGAGAGGAGCAGCACATGTCCTCGTGCATGTGCTCTAAAGTTTATTCTGAGAGGAATAAATGTGGAGGCAAAGGAATATGAAAGACAAATGCCAAATAAATTGGAACGACACAAAAAGAAATTGATGAGATTGGTGCCCATGTGTGATTTTCTTTTATCTGTAATGTCAGGTGAGGAAAATAAAGCAACGCTCCTTGAACTTGGAGCTGTGGAACCTTTAACTAAACTGCTCACCCATGAAGACAAAATTGTCAGAAGAAATACCAATATGATATTTGGGATTTTGACTTCTAACAGTAAGTACCAACTTTAAAAAATACTGGAATAATCTCATGTAATGCATTATACTTCTTTTTCATTTAACATTAACAGACTCATTTTATTTAAGGTAACTTTAATGATAATGAAAAGTTAAGGAAGTATAATACACAAATATATGATTTCATGTATTAAAGAAAAATTTTAATATAAAATGCAAATATATCCATGTGGAAACTCTCAACATTGATAAGGTAGTATGTTCCAGTCTTAGAACTTGATGGATCAATCACTCCTCTTAAAAAATTTTTCTTAAATTGAAAGTTTATTTTCCTTGGGTTAGTATAATGTAATGTGTATGAGAAATGCAAGTTACATTCCTATGTATTTCATGGTAAATGAAGCCCAGAGGAAGGAAAAAAAATTTGACACATTTATTTTTTCTGAAACTATAAACATTTTGCCAAAAATAAATTCAACTATAAATATGTCCAAATGAGACCTATTACTTGCTTAAATATTTTTACTTTTAATATGGGAGAGTAACAGTATTAATTAAAATATACTTTTATATCTATGAGAATATCAGAGTCACCAAAACCATGTCAATAAAGCAGTCTCTGACTAATCAACAGCATGTTTTCCCTTTTAAAATCACTTTCATGTTAATATGGTAGCCTTTGAAGTCAAATTTAATATCACTTAAGACAATCTGAAGGCCTTGCATTTTTAGGAAAAGATTGAGGTAAAAGAATATATAAAGTTGAGAATAAATTAATTGGTAAACATTATGAAACAAAAAAAATTGTGAATAAGAATCCAATTAAAATAACCTAAATGTGTAGGTACCACACAGTTCAGCTAGAAGTGTTCATGTGGTTCAAACACAAGTCAGTTCCTACTTAGTGCCATTTCTGAGAGCGGTCTCTGTCAAGAAATACAGGGACAGAGATCACAAACATTAAAAGTAAGGAAGTATCAGTTGACCCATTATTTTTGCTGACTTACCTAAAGAAAGAAAAGATTCCTTGAGCGATCTGGTGTCAAAAATTCAGAAGAGTGAATTGATTTACTGTGGTGTCAATTTACAAGAACTGCTAGTGAATCCTTTAAAGCCTTAGTGGGTAGATCTACTAGGTCTATTGCTGAACATCACTGGCTATTTGAACTGAATTCATATCCAGAAGGTGATTTTAAGGCACAGAGAATCCTCTGAAGAAGACACTTAACTTGTTTGGGTGGACCGAGAGATATCTGAAATACTTCTCTTTAAGTGTGCAGCTGTAGATTTTGGTACAGCTTTCACAAAACCCAGAAATACTTCTGAAATTCCAGAAATACTTCTGAAAACCCAGAAATACTTCTCTTTAAGTGTGCAGATGTAGATTTTGGTACGGCTTTCACAAAATCCTTTCCAAACAACACAGAGTGGACTCCTACAACTGAGAAGAAGAATAACAGCACACCTTTGTGAGGGATTCATATCTGTATTATTTACCAGAATGCATGGAAGGATCTGACTGTTAACTATAAAATGTTGTCCTTTAGCTTGGGGCACTAGGCTTCCCAGAATCTTCATTATTCTTTCAAGTCTATTCTCAAACATGTAGCTAGTTCTACCTTGGGGCACTAGGCTTCCCAGAATCTTGATTACTCTTTTCAAGTCTATTCTCAAACATGTAGCTTGTGTAATTCTGCTGACCCTCTTTTAGCCACTTTAAACAGAAACAGAGATAGCACAGGGATTTTGACAGGGTGAAGAACAGCCACATCCTGGATCCCATGGGATAACTTGCCTGCTAAAGCCGAGTGCTATCTCCCCAGCAGTTAGTGAGGAACAATTCACCCAGAGACCATCTACTTCAGCTGTGGCTAAGTGAACTTTTCCAAAATTCTGGTAAAACTAATATTGGCTTATATATGAAGATAATTGACCAAGAAGAAAAATTGCAAAATGCCTATATCTAAATTCTCAGAAAAAGGGCACTAAGGATAACAAAAAAACTTACCATACCTGTCTAACATTAATTAGGTCAATATAAACAAAGTGTACTATAAAAAATCAGTATATTCATTTTTTAACCCTTTTTTGGCATTTCTGATAACCACGTTGAACATGGAAAAGATATATTAATCAAAAAAGGCTGAGAATAATTCTTACTTGCATTCTACACAAATTTTATTAAAATACAAATTTTTAATTCCCTCCCACAACAAAAGAAAGAGTTACTATTACATAGTAAGCAAGTGTGGTCACAGTCAGTCAAGTGTACTAATGGGCGCTAGAGGCCCATCTGCCCTGTGGTGATTGTGTTTTCTCATGTCTCGGGAACAGTGTGTTCAATGATCAAGGAACATGGGCTGGAATCCGTGTGGAACCAGACAGACCTGGGGATGACATTTGACCAACCGTTTATTTCCTGTGTGGTTTTTACCCTGATCTGTAAAATTAGGTAATAATCGTACCTCTCTCATAAGGACTGTTCAACACACAGTCATTGTTGTTAACGGACATTGATATTCCATTTCTTCTTTTCTAGGTGATGTTAAAAAATTGTTAAGGGAATTGGATATCTTGAGCTATGTTATTGCTCAATTGGCTCCAGAAGGTAACTTTGCATCTTACCATTATTTAAAAATGAACTAGTTTATTTCTTACATTTGATTAAACTACTTACTGAAAATAGTTTATGAAATACAAATTAGGAATTGTCATTAAAATCTCTCAAACCAAGATATGCGCCAGTAAAGGTCTAATTTGTGGAGCTTTGGTTTTCTAAGCATGCTCTAGAGTAGTGGTTGAATGAGGACTTAGCGTACTCGTGCTCTTTATTTTTGATCTACAGAAGAAGTGATTATCCATGAGTTTGCTAGTCTTTGCCTAGCAAACATGTCTGCTGAGTACACCAGCAAAGTGCAAATATTTGAATATGGTGGATTAGAGCCTCTCGTCAGACTGTTGAGCAGCCCTGACCCTGATGTGAAGAAGAATTCTATTGAGTGCATTTACAACTTGGTCCAGGTAAGATCAAGTTCTGAGAATGTGTTTTGACAACAGCAGGTTACAGATTTCATTTTTTGCATAAAAAAGGGGAAAAGCTTTTTAAAATTCACCAGTTCTTCTTGATTCTATTTAGTAGTTACTCAGAGAAGAAATATGGAAATTTAGTATAGATACTTTATTTTTCAAGTTATCTGTTTCCCATTAAAGGGCTTTTGGGAAACATATTTCATGTAAAAGAATAGAATGACTTGCAAATTAAGGCAGATAAAATGTATTTGTTCTGAAACAGGAAATCTTTATATTGAACTAATTTGACCTGGGAGACTACATATTGATCTAACTAGGTGACCCAAGCATGTGGGGTGTACAGTTCACCGTGGAACAACAGGGGAATTAGGATTGCCAACTCTTCTGTAATCAAAAATCCAAAACAACCTCCACTCTCCCCTAGACTTAACTACTGATAGCCTGCTGTTGTCTGAAGTAGTTGATTAGCACATATTTTATGGTTATATGTATTATATGTTGTATTTTTACAATCCAGTAAGCCAGAGAAAAGATTTTATTCAGAAAATCACAAGGAAGTGAGTGCCGTATTGCATTTATTGATACCTAAAGTGAACTCAATGTTCACAATTCCAAGTTGCTTTAATCACTAACCTTCAACCAGAGATTGGCAGGGAGAATGGGCAAGCTGAAATATATTTATTTGGATATAGTAAAGAATTGAAGCTTGAGATACACAGATTTAGGCAGAAACCTGAAATATGTCCAGAAGAGAAACCCAGGAAGGTTTTTATAGAGCATGAAAGAAGAGTGAGGTCATGGAGGATGAGGTCATGGGTGAGTGAGTGGTCACATGAAGGAGACACATGATAAAGGACAGGTGAAAGGGGTCACACAGTAAAAGAAGGGGAAAGTTCTCATCAGTTCTTTCAAACTAGATATTCTCCTTCTTACTGGCTTCTTGGAATGTTGGTGGACTGATCTAGTCTAAGGGTTAGCTCCAGTTTAAAGATAAGCGTGAAGCAGTTTTTTCTTCTTGGCTTTCTCTGGTTCTGTTTTAATATGGCTCCAGTTATGTTACTTTCACATAATTCAATTCATAACAAACAGCAAACTGCAACTTTTATATCTGAAGAAAGTTAAGTATAAAGGTCAATGGAAGGGTGGAAACAGGAAAGGTAAGCTGTAAGGAGGTCCTTTTCTACCTTTAATATTCTTTTTACATAGTTTCATTTAAAATGTCATGATTTAGCAGTCAGTTTGGGGCATTTCCTGGCAATTTGCCTTGTTTTCTGCATTGCCTCTCTCCACCAATCAGACAGAATTATAGAAGCAAGATGCAGAACAGCTCATCTAGACTCTAAAGACCCCTTCATGTCGTATTTGTCTTAAATAAAAGTCAATGTCAGAGATAAACCTGTTGTCGATTTGCATGCACAGGGCCTGCCACTGGCACTGTGTACATACGAGCATTTCACAAACAGTCCATTTGGATGAAGGGAATAAGGAATTGATGTCATCATTTAATCTTATCAAATGCTATTTGAAACAAGATAGGATGTAAAGAATTGTATTATACAGAGGTTTTATTATAATGTTGCTTATAGTAATGGGAATTTGCTGTGTGATAAATGAAAATAGATACTGCAAAAGTCATAGGTCATTTATCCCTTTTTATTGACAATGTCTGCACTGTTAAAATGAGTAATTTATATTGTCTTTTGAGGGCTCCCTATTTTTATGAATTATTTTTGAAAGACATCTGGAATGAAAGATGGGAAATTATAATTTACAATGTCTTTTGTTAGAAAATAGGATTTCTTCATTTTTGAGGTGATATTTTTCCTTAAAAGTTGCTTTCTTGATCATTTGTTTCTCATGGCAGGATTTTCAGTGTCGAACTACACTTCCAGAGCTAAATGCAATCCCTCCTATATTAGAACTCTTGAATTCAGAATTTCCGATTATTCAGCTATTGGCTCTCAAAACTTTAGGTGTCATTACAAATGATAAGGACTCACGAGTATTGCTAAGAGACTATCAAGGAGTGGACCAACTTATTAAGATCCTAGAAACTAAGGTATTGTGTTATTCATTTAGCTCTTTTAAGGAAATAAATCTGAAAGTTATTATAAATTGAAGAATTTTTTTTAAGATTTATTTATTTATGCACACAAGAGCTGGGGTACAGGCCAGAGTCCAGGGAGGTGAGAGGATTCACCAGAGACAGAGTGGGGAGCAGAACAGGCAGATCGACAGAAACACACTGCTGAGGGGAGCAGTGGGCGAGGCAGGAGAGGTCTGCTCCGCCATGTGGGTCCCCTCCCTGGCTGGAGGCGGGGATCGAACTCGTGCTGCAGTGGCTGTGGTTTGCTTCATAGTGTGTTGCTTAACCCACTGTGCCACCAGGGAGGCCCTGAAGAATATTTTTGAATGAAGCTGTATTCTATTTAAGCATGATATTAAATATAATGACTATTTTTGCTTTATGTGCCACAGTTTATCAGCATAATTAAACTAACTAGGTCATTTTATTTTATTTTTTTAAATTTATTTATTTATGCATACAAGCACTGGGGTACAGGCCAGAGGTGCGGGGAGGTGAGAGAATCCACCAGACAGAGCAGGGAGCAGAACAGGCAGATGGACTGAAACGCACTGCTGAGGGGAGCAGCGGGCCAGACAGGAGAGGTCTGCCTGCGCCATGTGAGTCACCTCCCCAGCCGGTAGCAGGGATCGCAGGGATCCAGGGATCGAACTCGTGCTGCAGTGGCTGCGGTTTGCTTCATAGTGCGTTGCTTAACCCACTGCGCCACCAGGGAGGGCCCACTAGGTCATTTTAAAGTAGTTTTTCTTTTCTTGTTGAGGTGACATTGTCCTACAGTGTTACTTACGTTTTAGAGGTTTAGCTTTCTGCCTTCAGGTGTTTTTAAGCACACCACACCCACCACCAAAACACCCATAGCCCTCCATCCATAATCCTCCACCCTAGTCCATGTGCTCACTCTCCTTTCCCACTCCCCATCTCCCTCAGGTAGCCTCAGCTCTAGTCAGACTTCTAGAGTTTGTTGTTGTTTTGGCTCTATCTTGTTTTAAATCTTTATATTCCACACAGAGATGTCAACATCTGGTATTTTTTCTTTCTCCTTTAGACTAATTTCACTTATCATAACACCTTCAATTCCATCCACATTATAACAAATGTCAAGAGAGTCTGTATTTTAATAGTTTGAGTACTTTTCCATTGTGTATAAATATGCTCTTTTACATACTTATCTGTTTTTGGGCTCTTAAGTTGTTACCATGGTTGGCTATTGTAAATAATGTTGCAATCACATAGGAATGTGCATTTCCCTTTTATTTACTGTTTTTGTTTTCAAGTACATATGTAGGATTGGAATTAATTCTTGATATGAAATAGTTTTAATATTTTGAGATCTCTCCATGCTATTTGCATGGGGCCCGGGGCAGTCTGCATTCCCACCACTAGTACAGAAGGTTCCTTTTTCCCAACATCCTCACCACATTTGTTCTTTAATATCTCTTTTATATGGTCCATTATCCATTTTGAGTTAAGTTTTGTGTATGGTATGGGATAGTGGTTTAGTTTCATTCTTTTGCATGTGACTGTTTTCAGAATACCTACATTCTTTTGGATGTTAGTTTTCAAACACCATTTATTGAAGAGGCTTTCCTTTCTCTAGTGTATATTCTTGGCTCCTTTATCATAGATTAAATAGCTATATATTTGTTGGTATATTTCTGGACTGTAGAGGCAGTGATGTTACTTTAAAATAGAGCTGTTTCCTTAGGCCTCTGTCACAACAAAATTAATTACATTATATTCTCACTGACCTCAGTCCTTCCTGTAGTAAAATTTGAAAGCATAAATTTCTTTTTTTTCAATTCTCTAAAGTTGTGTTTGCTTTTATTATTAGGATTTGAGTGACCTTCATATAGAAGCACTGTCAGTGATAGCCAATTGCCTTGAAGATATGGATACAATGGTGCTGATTCAGCAGACTGGGGGTCTTAAGAAGCTCCTGACATTTGCAGAAAACTCTGCCATTCCTGATATTCAGAAGAATGCAGCAAGAGCAATCACTAAAGCTGCGTATAATTGTATGTCTCATTTTATACAAACTAAGCATACGTATTTCCTCTTGTTTTTGACTTTGATATTATTTGATTATTTGATTATTATTAGCAAACAGAGTATATTTGCTTGCTTTTCCTGTGACCGTTTAAGAATGTTACTGTACAAACTATTAAGACTAAACTTATTTTAATACTAGTAAGTTAAAGTAGTCCATGTGGTCTAATTCTATGTATAAAGTATTGTTTCCTACTTTATTTCTATCTAGTTGATCTGTTCATTGGTGAAAGTGGGGTTTGAAGTCCCCCACTATTGTTTAACTGCCAATGTCTGTTTAAAGATTTCATAATTTTTACCTTATATATTTTGGTGCTCATATATTTTGTGAATATATATTAATGAGTATATGTCTTCCTAATGTACTGTGCCTTTATCATTATATAGTGTCCTGTCTCTTGTTACCTTTTTTAGCTGGATATCTATTTTATATGATATATGGATGCCTGTTCTTACCTTTCTATTGGTCCCATTTGCTTGTAAGATCATTTTACAACACTTTACTTTGAGCCATGTTTCTCTTTGAAACTCAGGTACATTTCCCAGAGACAGCAGAAAGTTGGATTTTGCTTTCTGTTCTTGCAAGCCCTCTGGGTCATTTGATTGGTGAGTTCAGTTTATTCACACTAAGGGTGATCACTGATATATGAAGGTCTTATGCTTCCATTTTCCCATTTAGTCCTTAGTTTTTTGTTTCTATATGTTTCTTTGTTGAGTACTTTAGGAATGTTCTTTTTTTTTTTAAATTAGATGTGAGAGCTTATTTTAATAGTTCTTCACTGGAGGTGTTTGTAAATACCTTCAGCTTCTGTTTTCCTCAGAAGGCCTTTATTTCTCTCCCTCATAACTGAGAGTCTTGCACAATATAGTATTCCTGGCAGGCAGTTTTTATCTTTAGATATGTTGAATATGTTATTCTCGTCCCAATTTGCCCATATATTTCCACAGAGAAGCCTGATGGGTGTTATGTTTAGAGGATATCTGTTTCTTCTCAATAGCCAGCTGTAATATTTGTCTGGAACTCTTGAAAAGTAACAAGTATATGTATGGTGTAGGTCTCATTACATTAAGGTAGCCAAACATTCTTTTTAGCTTCATGAACTTGTATATCTAGCTACTTTTCCAGTTTTGAGAAGTTTTCCTCTAGTATTTCTTTGAATGCATTTTCTGTTACCTTTTATTCACTTCCACTTCTGGGATATCCATTATCCTTGTTTACCTTTCTTCATGGAGTTGAAGTATTTTCAGAGCTTATACATTTTTTTCCTATGTATTTCTCTTTCTACTCTCACTTGTATTCTTTGTATATTACTATTTCTAAGGTCACCACCTCAGTCTTCCAGTTGGTCTATTTTATGCCCCTTGTTTTTTCCAGAATTTTTTTGTCCTCTCTGTTGACCTTTTAAAATTCTGCATTTCTATTATTTTCTTACGTAAAGCTTGAATTTCTACCTTTTGATCATTAATTTCATTTATCAGCACATTTGTTTTTCTGAATTCTTGTGTATATCTTTGATGAACTTTCTGTGTGTGTGTTTTACATTTCTTTATCATGGCAATTTTTAAAGAAAGATTCATTTATTTATGCACACTAAGAATTGGGGCCAGAGGTATGGAGAATGAGAGGAATCCCCAGAGACAGAGTGGGGAGCAGAATAGGTGGATCCACTGAAATACACTGCTGAGGGGAGTAGCAAGCAACACAGGAGAGGTCTGCTGCACCATGTGGGTCCCCTCCCTGACTAGGTATTGAGCTGCAGTGACTGTGGATAGCTTCATCATGCTGCGCCTTAAACCCTTGTGCCACCAGGGAGGCTCCTGTCTTGGCAATTTTGATTTCTGTATATGATAGGAACAAAATACCTTCCATGCCTTTGTGATTTGATTCTGGAGACTTGTTGAGATATTCCTTTGAGGACTCTTGGTGCGTTGTTATGTATTTTCCATTTATCTGTTTTGCTGTCTTGTCCATTTGCTATTTATTTGTGTCCTAAGTGTGCTGAACTTCCACTTTTCCAGCAGATGGTGCTATGAGATTTTTTTCATTTTTTAAAGCTGCGCTTGGCTTGTTGTCTCAGTGATTTGTGTATAGGGGAGAACTGATCTGCAACAGCTGAGTTAGTGGGTGTGAGAGGGGTTTGAAGGCGTCCAGTTACTAGTGAAAGCAGTGTGTGGCGTTATTCATGTTTGTATACTACTAATAAGCTCCTTTCTGTTGCCTGAGGCCACAGTTTCAGTGTGATTTCAGAGGATCAGTTGGAGTCTGAAGGGGTTGGGGGACAGTGAGCTCAGTTTTGCATCCCATTTTCTTCACTGGGCAACTATTATTTTACATTCCCATCAACAGGGTCCAGGGTTCCAATTTCTTCACATTCTGGGCAATATTTGTTGTTATTTTTTTAAAAAATAGTAGTTGTCCAAAGGCTGTGAAGTGATAGCTTATTGTGTTTTGATTAGTGATGTTGAACATCTTTTTTAATGTGCTATTGGGCATTTGTCTATCTTTTTCGGAGAAATTTTTATATTCAAATTCTTTTTTAAGCAGGTCATTATTATCTTTGTTATATAGTGTTGTAAAAGTTTTTAAAAATGTATTTTAAAAATGTGTATTAACTCCTTATCAGATATATGATTTTCAAATATTTTCTCTCATTCTGTGGGGTGCCTTCCCACTCTGCTGTTTAACTTTGATGCATAGAAATTTAAAATTTTTATGAAGTCCAATTTATCTGTGTTTTCTTTTGTTGCTGGTGATTTTGGCATTGTATCTAAGAAAGAAGTCATTTGTAAATCCAATGACATGACACTTTTTCCTTAGGTTTTCTACTAAGAGTTTTATAGTTTATAGTTCTATATTTAGATCTTTGATCTGTTTTGAGATATGTTCTTACATATAATATACAATTTCATTCTTTGTATGTGGATATCCAATTTTCCCAGCACCATTTGTTGAAATCCATTCTTAACTTGTAACACAAAGAAAACCCACCCAATAGTCTTAAAATCCCATCTGGCACTTGATGTTTTATGAATCTACTCTCTTATGTCAGTTCTAAATGATACATTACATTTCCAAATCATGTCTCCTCACCCTTTAATTTAGAATGCACTGACTAAATCTACATTTATCTCATCTACACCATTTGTGATTTTTTTCCCACATTCCGTTCAGTCATCACAGTTCTAAAGCATTTTAACATATTTTGATCTATCACGGTAGTATATAATGAGTGGTATATAAGAAGTTTCCCACTATATTATTTCTGTAGTTTGTCTCGGGTACTCTGACCCTCCTGCTTTGGAATACCAAGTAGACACAGCACACAGTTAACTTCTGTTGCTTGGCAGAAGTCCCATTGCCAGATAGGTAGGGATTTTTATCTACCCTAACATCACTTGACCTGTGTCACAGTACAGATCCTCATCATTGTCTTGTAAGTTTCATCTGTCACTGTAAAGGTTTGCATTATATAATTTAGCTCACTCTAGCTGGTAACCTTTATCTACTCCTTCTGAGAGTGTTTTCTTTCTTCCTAAATCCCCTCCACCCCCCCCCCCCATCTTTAGTGGCTGTACAAACACTGGNCTTCCTAAATCCCCTCCACCCCCCCCCCCCCATCTTTAGTGGCTGTACAAACACTGGGAAAATATGTCAAATGGATTTTCAAATCCAGTGGGTATAGAGATGGTTTATTTTCTCATAACGTAGGCAATATCTGGTTTGGAAGCTTGATTTGTGGAGTTTCTATAAGCATATAAGTATCTACAAAGATTCTCCAATAGTGTGCACACATCCAAAGGGCAAACTCTCCTGACTGAAAAGACTGGACTTTAAGAACGTTCATCCATTCCAAGCTCAGCCAGAAGCAGAATTACCTAAGGACTCTTAACCACTTTCACCATACATGAGTTGCAGAGCTGCTCACATCTGTCCTGAATATAATACTGGGACAGAACTAATATCACGTTCCCCAAAGGATAGTGATGAATAGACCCTGATGGTCAGAAAAGTCTCCCCAAAATTTTCAGAACATGTTTTACCACTCTCTTAACTATCCAGAAGAATGGAGACTGGGGCTATTACCCAGAATTAGGATTTGTACCACAAGTAACCTTTCTATTGAAGAAACCTATCTATATGGCAGGGCAAACATCTAAGTACAGGGCATTTAGTTTTCACCATATGAGTCTCCCTCTTCTCTTCTTGAAGCATCAGACCCCATCCCATTCCTTAGCTCAGGATATTTATTCTCCTTTACTTCAGAATCTACATAGTCTGTATACATACATAAGAAATTTATTTTTTTCTCCACTAATTTGGCTAGTGTTAATTTGATTAGTAAGCAACCCAAGAGGAACTCAGAGAAATAGTGGAAAATCCTATCCTCCCCTACAATAGATTGGCATCTACCCATTTACATGGTTATTTTCCAATTTTGTTGTTTTCTTTGATTTTGAATGCTGTTTACCTAGACAGATCCAAAATAGTCACTCTTTTCTCTCTGCTATCATTTATAGTCACTTTGTTTTCAGATCCCACCTGTATGTTTTTTGACTATCCTTTTTATATTAACTGTTGACCTTTTAATATCAACCATTTACCTTTTTATAACAACCTTGACCTCTATCAGCTTATCTAGCTGGCTTTGTTTTATATTAGCAGCAACAATAAACTCTAAAAACTTGATAAGGATTAACAAGGTATTTCTGTAGTGAGGGTAATCATGAAGAAGTTGTCAATAACTTTCCAAAGAAAACTCCATTATGAAGTAGGGTTTTAACATATATTGCACTTTATACTGTTAAGGACATGTAACCATCAGTACTCATTTACAATTTCTCTTTTCACTGTATCTCAAAGCAAGCATGTGATAAACATTCTTTAAATTCTTCTTGTTGAGTAAAGTATTACCACATATCTCCACTATGGAACTCTCAAATCAGAGTGCCTTGGACACTGAAAGAAGGAAGGTGTAAATTACCATGTTGCCTTGAGGTTTATGAACTGGCATTAACATCTCAGCAGGAGCAAAGGTGGCTCAATAGAATGAGTTAAGAGAAGCATCATTGCATGCAGATTTATTTGCAGTTTTAAAACTTCATGCTTTAGTTTTTGGTTCAGGATATAATGAGGTTCTGCTCCAAAACCACCCAGGGAGCAGGGTGTTGGGGAAGCCTCTGGCCACTGAATGCTGCAGGAATCTAGATGGTAAACAGCCAAGACTGCAAGAGTCAGCACAGGTTACCTGCTTAGACTCCTGTTTTCTCCATATATGGAAGTTTTGTTGAAGAATTTGAGAAGGATGGGTGCTAGATCTGTCATCTGTTTGCTAGAATTCACTAGTGAAGTGAAGTCATCAGGACCTGGACATTTTTTTCATAAAGCAGGAAATTCGCAATGAGTCCCATGACTATCCTCATAAAGTGGCCAAGTATCCAGAAAACAGAAATCGAAACAGATACAGAGATGTAAGCCCATATGATCACAGTCGTGTTAAACTGCAAAACGCTGAAAATGATTATATAAATGCCAGTTTAGTTGACATAGAAGAGGCGCGAAGGAGTTACATCTTAACACAGGGTCCACTTCCTAATACAGGTTGTCATTTTTGGCTTATGGTTTGGCAGCAAAAGACCAAAGCAGTTGTCATGCTAAACCGAGTTGTGGAGAAAGAATCGGTTAAATGTGCACAGTATTGGCCAACGAAAGACAACCAGGAGATGCAGTTTAAAGAAACAGGATTCATTGTGAAGTTCTTGTCAGAAGACGTGAAGTC